>JBBMKD010000025.1:16297766-16385764 GCA_037834095.1 Argya squamiceps
CGGCGAGTCCGGCGTGAGGGAGACTGTGGGCAGGGCAGGCGGGGGATGCGCGGGGGACGGGGTGCAGCGAAGGGTGAGGGACACTCGTGCCGGGGGGCGGCGGGCACTGGGGATGGAGGGGACAAGGGAGTGTTGGGGCTGCCCGAGGTGGCCCTGCCACCCCGCACCTTGTGTCCGGCCGGGCCCCGCCGCAGCCCAGCCTGACGGAGAAGAAGGAAGGAAACCTTGGCAGTGCCTGAGAGCAGCACGGCCGTGCGCGGCCCTGCTCGGGCTGCGGGCCCGGCCTGCCCGGGGCAGGTGGGCACCGTCCTGCGGCGGTTCCGCTCCCCTGCTCGCCCCGCCAGGCTCTGCGGGCAGCAGCTGCATCGCAAGGGCCGTGCATCGATTGTTATTAGTTATTAGTGCTGTGGTACTGGTGGGTATCCGTCTGGCGAGGCGATGTCCTCAATCCCAAGGCAGAGCTCGGGGCGGAGGATGCAACAAACCTTTTGCAATGCCCCAGAGCACATGGGAAAATTTAGAAATTGGCTGGCGACAAACTTTGGACTGCAATTCTTGGTTAACTTTCTGCGTCTGGAAAGCACCTGCTGTGTGATATGGGTGAAATTGTAAAAGATGGATTCATCAGTGGTTATCTGAGATATTCTTTACTAGCTGGTACATTTATAACTTGCCTTTTCTAGCTTTTTCTCTCTGTGTTACCATGAAGAGAATTACGAGCTGTACACTGATCTTCTGCTAAGAAGGGTTTGTTTGTGAAAGTCTGAAGTAAATGAAGTAAAACTAAGTAGACAGGATAGATTAAATAGAATTTGTTTTCTGAGGGTTTTTTAATGTCCATGTTCACTTGGTTACTTGCAGTGTGTCTTTTAGACTTTTTAGTCCAAATCAGTCAGACTTTTCAATTAAAATCTATCTAAACAGGTCTTACACAAACAGTAACAAGTGATCCAAGTTTTGCATATGGTGCAGGACACTTCCAAAATTAGCTCCTGTAGTTTCTACAGTCAAAGGGAAAGAGTCATGTCTGTGTCTAAGCTAGAGCTTGTGGAATGTTTTGGTGATTATTAACTCACTTGCTGAGTCCTGTAAGTGATGCTGGATCCATTTCCATCTTAGGCTTAAGTAACTTTTCAGCAGAAGAGCAGCGATGCTTCTGTTACACCCAGCATCTTGTAGTTCACACTCTGCTGGGCTAGAGGCACCCAGGTAATGGGGTGATGGAGGTCATCACAGAATTCTGCTGCATGAATGGGTAGAAAGATTGTTAATTCACATCGTTGTGCAGTGATGGGTGTAAAGAAGGCTGAGGGGCACCTGTGGGTGAGTGTAAGACAAATCCTGATGTCGATGGTCTATTGCCAAGGGCTTCTGAGAGGTTTTTTTACTATCAGGCAGCTCTCTGTGGTGTTAAACTGGAGCAGGTAGCCAAAACAGTCTGGGAGTGGTCAGTTAGGTTGATCAAATACTGCAATATTCTTTCCACCTTAAGTCAAAAACTTGGCTTATGATTTAGGAGTTAAGTTAGATTAAATCCACTGTTTTCTCTGGTTTCAGGAGAAAGAGCTCCTTTGAAAGGGGAAGTCCAGTATTTTATATTCAACAGAAACTGTTTAAGAAGCCACCTCTGAGAGGCAGTTCCTCTGCACTAAAGGAGTTAGCTCTCAAAAAACCTGCGGCATTGCCCTTTATTAAATAGCTGCATTTAGAAACTTCTTTTCTTGTTTTTCTAAATCATATTTCATTTAATAGCTGTACCTTGTACTGTAAAAGGCAGAGCTGATGTATATTTTTATCATCTCTTGAAAAACGATACTCATTTAAAAGTTCATTTTTTTAGTATTCAGTATAATGTGGCACAAATGCTTAAACCTTGTCCCAGATCACAGCACATTTGTTTTATTATGATTTTTAATGAAAAGAGCAAAGTGAGAAGACAGGGTTTCTATATTTTTTTTTATCAGAAAACAAACACTGTTCAAAGATTTTCATTTAATTTTTTATTTTTCCCTCCTTTCATTTCTTGTTTAACAAATCATTGTAGCAAGATGACCATGGCTGTCTTTTTAGGTTCAGGCCTGTCATAATTTAAATGATTATCTGATTATCTTCAGGTACTCTAAAAGGATCAGTCACATTATGGCTAAAAGAAAATAATAAATCTGCTGTTACTTACAATACTTCCAAGTCGTTCACTCCCTCCCAGCTGTAGGATTGGGGTACATAATTTTTTTCAGCAGCATAAGGAAAGAATACTCCATTTTTTATTACTGCAACAAGCCAATATAAACCACTAAATTATGTGTATAACGTTTTGCAAACCATGGAGCGGTTCCTGCTGTAGAGCCCTTCAAGCTCACGGTTGGCAGTGTAGAGCTAAGAAGGGACTCTTGTAGCTTCTCTGTTAACTCTGAAAAAAATAAAAGCGTTTATTGAAGTGGTGGAATTCAAAAAGGGGCTGGAAAGATTGCACTGGGCAGTTTCAAAGGCAGAGAGATTGCTCCTAAAGCAGCCGGTGAGGCGATGTTAGAAGGCAATTAGTGCCGTTAATGAGGGAGCGGCGCGGGCGGTCAGGAGACAGTGACACGGGGTGATGAGGGGGCGAGCGCCGGCAGAAGTTCGCAAGGGGAAGCGAGAAGTGCCACGGCCGAGTGAGCCATGAACACGGAAACTGAAACGGCCTGTGATGGAGAGCAGTGGTCTGAGCAGAGAGGAAGAGAAGCAGAGGAGGCGCCGTGGCTGCGTGCACAGAGCTGCCTTCAGCCTGGCCTGCTCGGGCTGTGGGGTGAAGGGGGACGGCTGGGAGCCGTGTGGCAGCAACCCCTGCCGCTTGTGTGACAGTGACACTCATTCATGGGTGAAAGAGCAGGCTGCAGACCATCCTGTTTGTAAATAATCTCACCGAGGAGTAATCAGGCTCATGGAAGACCAGAGAGCACAGAAACTTGCTGTATTTGTGAGATCTGCTCTGTGCACATCCATCCCTCTTTTGGCTGTTCTGTACCACGATGTGTCCCGAGTGTATGCACACAAATATCTGCCGCCCAGCATGTGGGTAAGAAAAGGCAGATCGTGTAGGAGAAACAGAAGCCGTGAAGTTTTAAAAGTGCAAAAACTGATGTTTAGGTGTTGCCAGCATTTCAGTGTTTGTATTACTCATGTTCTCCCTTCATTACGGTTCTCAAAAGGACAGTTACCTGCTTTACATTCTCATCTCTCAGGTTTAAATTCTAATAGAGTGCAAGAGTTTACACAAGCTGCTGTTGCTGGAACTGCCCTCTGCGAAGGGTGTTTGCACCTCTGTTGCTCTGATTTTTCAGCCTTCTGATTGTTTCACATTTCTACTGGAGCTTTCTCACGCTTGTAACAAAACCAAAGACTGATATTTTGTAAATATGCCTTCCTTTCCAGGGAGAAGGACAAATTGATGGACTTTTGTTTTCACCAGTGGGGTCGGAAAGGTGTCAACCTCATCCCCCAATCACTGGTCGAAGTCCAAACCCTATTTAAACCCCAAATCATAATAAACTTGCTTTTTCTCTGCTCCCTTCTCAGCCTGACGGGTGAGTGTGGTTCTTTCGTGCCGTCCAGTGACACACCCCCTTTCAGGATAAACCAACAGGGGTTAGTGTTGGCCCTGTACCTGCCTTGCATTTGCATGGGCAGGAGTCTCTGTTAGGTATCTAACTACAGAAATGTCATCTTTAAAGAAATGAAAATGCTGGTTTAAATAATTGAATTTTCTCCCTTTTTTTCCTTACATTTTTTTCTCTTCAGGACACTGAAGACCATAAAAGTTTGATTAAAAAGAAAAAAAAATGCCCAGAAAGAATATAGACTATGGAGTGCTGCCTGAGTATGAGAAAAGCCAGATCAAAAGGACCTTGGAACTGGGAACTGTTATGACAATATTCAGTCTTAAGAAGAGCAGCCCTGAAAGAAGGACTATTCAAGTCATAATGGAAACCAGGCAGGTAGCATGGAGCAAGACAGCTGACAAGATTGAAGGTTTCTGTGAGTATTTGCAATGTGTACCTGAACCTGGAGTTACTAATAAATTGATGTACTTGTCAAATATTAACTTAACAAGCCTTTTGTTAACATTGTGAAGATTTTGGCTGAAAGAGTTGGGTAATTTGCTGAGAATGTTTTGAATTGTTGTAATGTAGATGAAGAATCTCCTGCAGCTCATTATTTAGGTATCTAACACTACTTAAATATGATTAATATGCTTTTGTCCTTAGCCTTGTTCTCAAAGTTTTCATCTTTGAATATGGTGATGTTTGTGTTGTCAGGACTGACAGACTGTTTTCCATCATTATGTCTTATAAATTCAAGTGAGGAATTATTTTTTACCACTTCTCTCTAAAAAAAAAACCCAACGTAAAAGAACCAACCAAACACCTTCACGTACAAGGAAACTGAATTCACATTTTGGTGTTCTTGGGCAGTTTGCTGTCTCAGGATGGAAGTCATTATCTAGGACCATTATTGGAAAGTACCAATGACTTAGGAGGATGAAGCTGTGAGATATGAGGTGGTTTCAAGGCCCTGAGTTGGTATTGGCTCGTTGGCTGATATTGGAACTGACTAAACCCACTATTTATAACAAGGTCAGGAAACAGAAGGGGAGGGTAAGGCTAGATAGGGCTGCACAAACTAGAAGAGAAGAATAAAGTGAGACTAATCCTCAGTTCTTGTGAACACAACTGATGCCAAGAAAGCTCAGCCTGGTGATTCTGTGATTTGTGCAGCTCAGGGTGGTGTGGTGTAATTACAGTGCTTCATATGATTATTATATGGTAACTTTTTAAAATTACTGTGAGCACGATTTTACTCTACAGCTGCTAAGTAGTGTTTGTCCTCAATAAGGGAATTGAATAGTTTGTCTGAAATGCCAGAATCATTTATTGTTCTGTTGAGGTGTGGATTTTTAGAAGGTTTTGGGTTTTTTTTTTGGTAAATACATGGTAAGTTAAAAACCCATTGATCTGTAAGGTTGCAAGGACAGGCATTGAGAATTTACATGATTTTGGGATTGTCTGAGCAGCTTCTCTTCATGCTCCTGACTTAAAAGTATTAAATCTCTGCTACTGTTTCCATTGATTCCTGTCTCATTCCTTGTGGAGCCTGGACCTGGAAATGTGATTTAGTGGAAATAAAGACTGCTTGTCTGGGAGGATGTTTTTATCATTGGTGGTGAAAATGTGGTCGTATTCAGTATTGTGGGGAAAAGCAACCAGGTCTGGACACCCAATTAACAGGTACTCTGGATCATCATCTTTCATTGCCCCAGTTTCTTTCATGACAAATGAGGGTAATTATCCTTTCCTGTCATGGTGTGTGTGAATGTGAGTACAAGTGTATTGCTGGTACTGTGCCAGAAAAGGAGTCCTGAGGGGGCACATAGAATTCAGTTATGAGAGCAGTGCTTGAATATTGTCTAGCAAATAAAGCCTGGGGTTTACACACTGAGCAATAATATTAAAATATAGCAGAAAATGACTACTCAGTGAGGGAAGGAGACCCCAGAGTCCTCTGGACAAACCAATTCTGACCATTTTTTGAATTCTTTTTGTAGCCATTTGCCCAGAGGGGACAAATTTAAAGCTGGACAAACTCTGCATTCCAGATGTTGGGCTCAACTTCTTCAGTGCTGTCTTGTAATCACCTTTTATTAAAGCTTTCTGGGGGTGGTGTGTGTTTATGGTAATAAATTAACTAGTTTGCTCTATGTGTGGATTTTAATGCTTTTAAAATAAGGTGAATATTGTAATTTAATTCTTAAACCTGGGTGATTCAGCAGGGTAATGACTTGGCTTCCAGATCCACAGGCATTCACTGCTAGAACAGGGAATATTCCTCCAGACCTGAGACTTACCCAAAAACCATCTGCCTCTCCACAAAAATTGTAGTGCTGTAGCAGTTTTTTCAATTGAGCAACACTTGAGTGATGTGTATAACGATGGGAACAAAAATATGTCCTACTCTAAAGCACAGATATGTAAAATATTGTTTTATTGTCTTAAAAAAGCAATTAATCTGCCCCAACAAGCTGTATATTGCAGATATTGCTCCAGAATATGATACGAGCATTGTTCCAACTCACCATGAACCGTATCTGGTCCACAAGAAATGAAAGTCACTGCAGTTTTAACTTGCTGACAGTGTTTTTGCTGAAGAGGAAGGAAGTATTTTATTTAGTTAGTTATTTGTATGTTGCTGTTACTTCTTTTGAGTGAGACTCAGACTTTATTTTTGCTTGAAAAGTGGAAAAATGATGGATTTGCTTCCCTATTTGATAATTGAATAGAGCAGCCTCTTGAATATGGATGTGTATATGAGTGACCCCAAATATATGGATGTGGATTGTCTTGGCTTTGTGACAAATAAACCCCACATTTTTGTTTTTTGATTTTTTAAAAAGTCATTGAGGGTAGAGCATTATCACCTCAAGTATTATATTAATATACTTATGCTGTACAAATCTAACATTCATGGTGTGAACTTAATGGTTGCCTGTGTGTCAGTCCCAAAAGAATTAATATTCTGTACAAGTGGCAAAGTCAAGATGGTTTCCTGTTCCGTGTGTGCTATTTTAACTCAAGTTTGGCAACTGCTCTTTACAGAAGGCAGAAAACTCAATGTTTGCATCTGCTCTGGGTTTGTGTTTCTAAATCAGATAGTGAGGAGAGTTCTTTAACTTTGGGACACAAAAATAGGCTGCTGATAGATAGCCAAGATGGAGTCTAAATTTTATACTTTATTTTAATATTCTCCCTTTGAGATGAGATCAAGAAAAAAATGTTTGTTCTTTTTTTCTCTCCTTAACTGCCCTGTGTAGTGTTGTGAGTTTTGGGTGTCATAGTGCTGATTTTCTTGCTGATGGACTGTAAATGTTTGAAGAACACTCAAATTCCTCTAAGCCAGAGTTGATTATCATTATTACAATGACCTTTTACAAGTTTGGTTAATATTATTTTGGAAGTGATTTAAGTTAAGCCTCACAATAACAAAAAGGCAGCTACTCTTATTCTGGAATAAATTGACCAGGGCAAGGGAGAGATGTAGGATTAACTACACTTATATAAATATTTACACAACCCCAGAGCCAAAAGTGGCACTGCTGTGTATTTTAAATTGCATTGCTCATGAAAAGGCCCCTTTTGTTGAAAACCTGCCAGCATATCTGTATAGAATAGAGTGAAAGAGTTGCTAAAGTTAAGGCTATTTCCTGCTCAGTGCAGATTGTTTCTCTGGATGGGAAACTTTGGGAAACTCTTCCTAGATCCAGGTCTTTGATGTGGTAAGAAGTGAGGATTTACAAAGGGTAGGAAATCTGGTCTAAACAATCTCTGTGGTTCAGATCACAGTGTCCAAGTAGTGGGGATTTTACATTGAGCTTTTGAGAGACTTGAGTTGCCATATGCAAAAGGGATTTCTAACAGAAAGGAACTGGGGAGAAACCTCTGTATTTTCCCCTAAATGAAAGAACAGAGGTTGGTTGTGTCCTTTAGAGAAGGAGATGCTATTTCTACAGTAGATCAAGAGGCACTGTATTTCTGACTGTGCATGACATTAAATTTGGGGTGATGTTTTCACAGCCCAGCATTAAGCAGTTAAATTCCAAGGTTAGTCTCACCTGTGTACCCAGATAGGCATTTGAGAGAATAAACTTGTTCTTGCTTGAGAGAAGGAAAGTTTGGTTTTCTTTGAAATTTGATTTCCTTGTTTAATTTGTAATGGACCCTTTTCTTGCAGAAACAAATCCCTGCACAGTGGGTGGGTAACTCTGGAGCTGTGACTTGCCAGCACAGTCTGTTGCAGTGTATTACCTCCTTATGGCTGTGCTGTGTATTTTCATTGTGTGTTTAACCTTTCCAGCTGTGTTTGGGTGTGGGTGGGCACCCTTGGGTCACCCCCGGGGTTGTTCTCCCCACCTCAGACTGCCCCAGGCTGGCCACAAGGGAGGGCAGGATTTGCCAGGACTCTGCCAAGGCACGGGGTTGTGTGCCTGACACCTGGGCTTTGCTGTCTGAGAGGACATTGCAGAACTCCCAAATAAGGCCTCCCAAACTGTGCTAGAGCATTTACATGCACAGGAATAAATCAGGGCCCAAAGTTGTGATATTTCAGCTTGTGGAGCCAGCAGGTGGTGAGGTGTAAATCTCCAGGAAGCTGATCCATTGTGGATAGTCCTTTCTGTCTCAGATGCAAAGTGCTTTCAGGACAATTATTAAGGGAAAGCTCATGGTGACTAGAGTTGGATTAGTCACTGGAAAATGTGTGAGTTTCTGCATGTTCTTCCAAGAATGCCTTGAGTGAAGGGATGATTCACAGCCAGGAGAATTTATACTCTCAGAAATCTGTGGTGCCATCCTTGAATGTGCAAGTGTGTGATTCTCTGTTATACAAGCATGCTCATTTCAAGGAAGATTCTATTTGAGGAGCCAAGATGATTTCTCTGACTTTGAATACCAAGGAATTTTATTTTTTTTCACGTGAAGAGGTGACCTGCTTTTGTAAAATTATATCAACCATATTTTAATCCCTTAATTTTTGGAAAAGAAAGATCACCTGGTTTTTTTTCATGTTCTTTATTTATTGCAAAAGACTTCATAATAAAAATATCTAGTGACAATTTGGTTGTTCAAGCTCATAGCAAGAAATAGGTTTAAAGCATCAGAGGGCCATATTTAGGAAAAGTTATATAATATATCAGCTGTGAAACTGCTCTTTCTGTTTGCAGAGGGAGAGGTCAGGGTGTAGGTGAGGCTGAAAGAGAAATGGTAATATCAATTTATTCTGAAAACCTTCTCAGAGGATGAAGTACCTGGGCTGGGGAGTGGCAGAGGTGCAGACACCATGCCAATGTAATTGCAGAATTACAAAGCAGGGGAATAAAGGCTATACCTAAATTGAAGCTTTTGATGCTTGTGGCACACCACAAGAGCCATTTCTATTTTCTGCAGCCCAGACCTTTATTAATGCAGTAGGACTATCTTGTATCTTTTTGCCATTTATAACAGAAAGCTGTGTTTGGCAATGCATAATGTGTTATTTTAGAATTAATGTGAACTGCTCATTTCACATTGTCTCGCTGCTCTACTTTTATGTGTAATATTTTCCCAGAGTTTGTAGGAAAAAATGGCCACTTTTAAAATAAATTTGCCATCTCAAAGTCATTCAGCATTACTGATTTTTCATTTTACCTACAGAAAAGAGTTATCAAGTGTTAAGTTCACTTGAGATTTTCTTCCCTGCTGAAGAGGGGAGATTTTACAGCATTTGTCATCTAGAACATGATTAAAAAATCCAAACATAAAATGAAGTTGAATTTTCATGTTTGACATGTAAAGGGAATGTGGAAACTAAAAACACACTTAGTAAATTCATGTTAAAAGTAGAATTAGAACCTGTGGGAGCTGCTCTGTTTTTTCTCATCCTGTAAGATTGCCCTGTGCTTTCAGATTTTGTTATACTGCCACACAGGGATCACTATTTTCTGCCAGATGTTGCACCTGGATATGGAGTGATCAAAGCTCATTCCAGAAGCAGTGCATCTGTAATAGGGTCATGTAGATAACAGCACCAGGTCAGGCCACATTCAACTGACAGGGTGGGGGAAATGCAGGGATCTGTAGTTTAATTTAATGGCAACCTTCTGTGTGTTGCCACAGGCAGTGCTGTTCTACCTTACCAAGGGTTAGGGGGTTTTATCTTCATTGTTTCATTTTGTGAATTTTATCCAGCAGCATCTTTGCCTTGAAATCAAATTTTGATAATGTTGCTTTTAAAATCTTTGCTAAGATTTGCTCTCTTTGCCAAAGAGAGCAGATTTTGGTGCTGTGCATCATTTTGGCTTTTACATTGGGGAACTTCAAAAACTAACACCTCATGCTCATGCATGTGGCTCACATTCTTAAACATTGATTTTTTTTTTTCTATGTTGTTAAACAGCTGAGTCATTTATTTAGTAGAATTGTTAATATCAAGGTAAATTTGTTCTGTAGTGGGAAACTTTTTTTTTACCCATTGGAGAAGATGGTATAAACATTTACAGATCTGTCCCTCTCTGGGAGAAATGATGAGCATCTGTATGTTCTGGTGAGGAGTGTGAAATGAGTGCTTAATTTGGCTTGAATACTGGACTTGATCTTGCTAGTTTTTAATAGAGACCTTTGTTTTCCTTAATGCTAGCAGAATTTTTGTTTGAATTTCCTTACTGTTTCTGACTTAAAGTAATAAATAATCTTAACTCATATTGAAAACCCTGTGTCTCTATTCTGTCATTTGCCTTCTGTATTCTGAATACTGTTAAAGAACAACATGTCATTGCAAAGTGAATCCACTTCTTGCTCTTTATGGAGAAGCTTCTCAAAGGAGCATTAAAATTCACTTTTTTTTTGGTGTGTTTTGAAATGGCTGTATTTCAGTTGTTAGCCAGGGGATCTTTGTGTAAGTCTTCAGCTGAGTACATGAAGCTTGGTTTCTGTGGTCAAATGAAAAAATGAACATGTGTAGCCTCTAGCTCTTTTCAAATAATGTCTTCCCTTTAGCAGCTCAGTTCTGCAATGTCTGATGCTAACTTACAACAACCAGACTTCCTGTCATGGCCAGCCAGCCAAACAGGGATGGAATGAACTGCACAGACCTCAGCACCCCTACACTGGTTGATGAAAGTGAGTGTGAGGTGTAGGTACTTCATCCTTTCCCCAGTCAGGTTTACACGCCAAGATTTTTGCTTTGTTTTGTTGCATGGAGCAGAATGGGAACTTTTATGAGCACATATGTAAATTGTACCCTATTCTTATGCCATTTGGTGGAGGTGTCCTTTAATTTTTAATATGAAAGCAGTAGCCAGGTGTACAGCCCCTTGAATTCAGAGCTCAGACTGGGAGGCACTGTGACATGGTGCTGTACTGAGCAATCCAGTGAGAAGTTCTGAGCTTAGCAGTAATTTGTTGTTCCTGCAGATGCCAGCTCAGTGTGACCTGATTACGTAAAGCCCTGTGGGTTTCAAAGGTGCACTTCTCTAAACCTTGTGTCAGTCACTCAGCTAAACCCCCAGGGGACCCTTGGAAAGGTACTCACGGGTGCTTTCTCAAGGTGCACCACACTGTCTCTCATGTTTCATCCTTGTAACTGTGTTTTCAGAAGTTTTGTGGCTTATCTGTGATGACTTCCTTGGGCTGCTGAATGTCTCAGTGAACATCTCTGTACGAGCTGAATCACTCTCCCTGCCCCAGCTGGACTGCCATGCTGCAGGACATTTCTGCTTTCTTGTGACTTTGTCCTCTGAGAGAAACCTCACCTTGTTCCCTCTGAGTCACGTGTGATTTGTGTTTCATTCCTGCTCTGGAAAAAGAGGCTGTTAAAACACACCTTGGGTAGTTAATATTTAATTCTGCAGAAGTGAGAGCAGAGCTGTTGTCCTCACCATGAAGTACATTTGCAAAAGGATACTAAAGGCTTCCTTCATCCACTGGGCACTCATTTGCACACAGCCTGTGTTGCAGTGGGCAGTTTCTGCCTTTCTAAAATGAAATCTACTTTGGAATATTTTGTAATGCAAATTTTTTGGAGAAAAAGGTCTGGTTCTGAGTTTGGAATGTTGCTATACATATATACACATGAAAATGCAATTCTATTCATAGAGGGAATGGCCACCCCATGTCTTGGTGCACACAGCTTGGGTGGTCAGGATCCCCCTTATTTTCTTCTTCAAAATATTGGCAGTAGTTTCCCTTAATCCTTCTGGAGACTTACTGAAGTAATGCTCACAGCATGATTTCTGACTGTAAGCCTCCTCTGAATCTCTCTGTAGGCTTTTTCTTTTCTTTCATTGAGTACATGACTGAGCTCTGATCCAGGCACCATTTGTGGCCACAGACACTGAAAGACTCCTGGGGAATCTGGGCTTTGAATCAGGAGTGTTATCTTACAGAACTCTGTAGTCCATGGTGGCAGATTCAGGTAAACTTTTACATTGTTAATGTAGATTTTCCTGTCAAGGGTACTTTGATGGGTTGGCAGCTTCTAAGGTTTTTTGACTCATGCATTTGTGTATTATCTGCCTGATCTTCCAGCCTAGCATTACCTGACTTGGCCAAAGGTGTTCTTGCAAACTCACCTTTCTCCAGTGAGCTGAGATGGACACTTCAGCTCACAGAAGGTGCTCTGCTGGTGGCACTGGCTGGTTTTCAGCAGGGTCTGTTCCCTTACCCACCTGTCTGTTCAGGTGCTGGATGCTTGTGTTCCCACCCAGAGGTGGCTGGTGGCTGACCATTGTGGCAGACAGAGCCAGAACTCCTCTCTGTAAATAGCAGTGCTGGTTCTGTCCTGGAATGAGGAGCACAGTGCTGTGTATAACAATTTAATGTTTTTTCACGGTTCTCCTCTTGACATAGTTTTCTACCTTTGGTTATCTTGTATCATGTTTTCCCCTCAGCTTGCACAAGCATTTGCTGTAGTGAAATGCAGTTTCTGTTTTACCATCTACCTCCAAGTGTGACTGAAGGAAATGTAACAGGAATTTGTACCTGCAAGTGTTTGAACATGATCTGAAATGAACTGAAATGACTGCTCCTGGCTCATTTGAATGGAGATCAGTGGAGATGCTGAGGATCAAAAGTTTGTTAAGGTCATGGCAGTGAAGATCTCTGTCAGGTTCCCTGGAAGGCACTGAGCAATTCATCTGTGCAGTGTTAGGAAAGCAGCTCTGTAGCAGTGTAACGATCCACTGAATTCACACATTTGCCGAACAACAAGAGCAGCAGCAGCTGAAGTTCGGCAGCTTCAGGCTCTGAAGTGCCTCGAATGCACATCCAGATCGGAGCCCGAGACAGTGGGTCATTGAGGGTGCCTTGGAGTCTGGTCTCCTTAAAGAGCCACTTGAGGGAGTTGTCAGAATAATCCGTGACTGATGAGGCTGCTAAAGAGATCCTTTCAACCTGGGGAAATAGTCACATCAAGGAATGGATGAAATGTAAACTAATTGTGGGTTTTAGAGTGGCACTAGACTCCTATAAACTGTTTGGCTGGGGACTGGCTGTGCTGGGGGAGTGCTCTCCTTGTCTTGCTGAATATGAATCAATTTCTCTACATACACGTTTCCTTAGGAAATGTTTTAATCTTCTTTCACTTGTGGAAATTGCACCTGCAGGTGTATTGGATTTGATTTGACTCTGCAAGGTGCATCTGTCCAGGTCTGTGCTTTTTCTGGGTGCATCAGGCCCCAGGAATATGTGCAGCCAGGGCAGGATGTAGCTCTGCAATTTGCATGTGGGATTGAGAAGGAGCAAAGCTCCAGTATTTCAGGGCAGTACAAAAATAATGTGTCTGAAGTGCTGTGCCTGCAGTTCTGGCACAGGTATGAAATTACCTTTTAACTGTTCGGTGACAGATTGTGCTGTAAAAAGTTCCCAGTAACTGTGTAACAACCACCTTGGTACAGTTGATTTACTAATCTGAGTCTGAACCGTGTTGCAGCTTTTCCTGGCCTGCTCTTTTCTCTGTATAGTGGGAATCAGCCATTCTGGAGTTACTGGGCATCTTGTGGAGGGTGCCAGACTACCTGTGGAGGACACAGAGCTTAGTGCAAAACCAGAATTGATGCTTGGTGTTCATATTTCTCTCTTCTCCCTTTGATTCTCTACATTGGCTTTTCTTTCAATAATGTAGAGTAACACATCCTAACCAACACTATGAAATGTCATTAAAATGCATACAGGTAGTTTCTAGTCATTTTCCAAAACTATAATGTGTATTGCATCTTTATTTCTGTAAAAATCTAAAGAATGTTTAGTAAAACTTGTGGTTTGTACCTGTTTCATTTATTTTCTAAGGAAATGTATCACAGAATCACAGAATGTGTAGGTTGGAAGAGACCTTCAGGATCATGGAGTCCAACCCAGCTTTAACACCTCAGCTGGATCATGGCATTGAGTGCCACATCCAGTCTTTTTTTAAACATATCCAGGGATGGTTTTAAAAAAGAATGCTATGTAATGATATCTTGCCCAAATTTTGCAGGATGTATAGAATATGTTGGCTGAAAATAATAGGGGTGTTAAATTTTGAATTCGAGTTTTTTAATATAAATATTTCTTTTTCTTCTCTTTCACCCAATTTTGTTCTCTTGCTGAACCATTCCTCTATTTACTGAGTGTTTAGCAATTAGGATATAATGAACCTCTTTCTGAAAAACCAGTTGGAGAAGCAATAACAGGTCTGTGCATACAAAAATCCTTGTGTCCCTATGTATATACCCATAGGTTGATGCAGGAGAAGGGGATGGTGGGGTTGAAAGGCTGTAATGCAAGGAGAAGGACTGTAGTGGGTGTGTGTAACTGAGGGGACACATTGGGTAAGTCTGTGTGCTTATTTCAGAGGTCAGTGTGAGGTAAGAGCCCCTGGAAATGACAACAGCAATGCAGCTTGTGAAATCTCTTTTATCACTGCTTCTAGTTTGTACTTTGAGAGGGCCTTTTGTTGTGCTGTTCATCTGTGTGGATTTAAAGGAGTCTGAAAGGAAAGGTGTGATTCACTTTGAAGTTAAAACTGTGTTTTTCGGCAGGGATTTGTGGGGGAAGGGAAAGCAGAAGAGGTGACTGGGGTTGCCAATGGTTGGAATGAGGCAGCCTGGTGTGCAGTCCCGTGCCATTTACTGCAGCCCTGCAAGCTCCTCCCCTCTCCATTTGGGTATTTCTGTGTCTGCATTCTGATTCTTCTCTGTTGATATTCATGTAAATTCACCTTTTTTAGATGGTGACATTTAGGATGGTGATTTGGATACATCTTTGGGGATCCAAGTAAAACTCTGAGTAATAAGGGGATCAAAGTCATTATTAGGAGCTTTTGGTTCCTGGTCATTTATAGGCACAACGTGAATTTATTTTAGGAGTTTGCATCTAAATTTAGGGGTCTTGACCAATCAGATATGCAGATCTTAGGAGATGTTTTTGTGGTTTGAGAGGGAGGCTGAGACATTAAAACCTCTACCTTGAGAATAATGGTGCTTGGAAAAATTCATTTAAGAAAGGTGCTTGCATGCCATGATTAGTTCAGGTAAACCTTTGAGGTCTCATTTTCACAATGTAAGTTGTTTAATGACTCTGAGAAAGGAGTGTCTGGTACATGTTTGGCCTGGGATACTTTGCAGGGAATAAGAAGTTCCAAGATGAATTAATGTTTCATTATCAGGATTTTGTTGATGAACTTCCTTCCTTGTCTGTCTGTGTTGGCATCACAGAAATGCAGCATTAGACAGGTGGAAGCTTTACCATTGTTCAGCTCACCCTTGTCTGGCAGCAGAGCTGCTGTTTCATTATGTTGTTAATGGTCTTCTGTCACTGATGAGGTGCCCGTGTAAAACAGGAGGTTTATATTGAGGCATTCTTAAATGCATGGACAGAAACCCTCAGCTGTTTTCCTTGGGTCTTGCTAGGTCTGATAAACACATTTCAAGAGCAGCCATGAAATGTTTCTCTTCACTCTTTGTCCTGTAGCTCGTAAGTCGAGACTGTCCAGAAGTGGAAAGAGCTGTTTATTTCTCTGGTCCACAGGCAGAGCAAAACCACTTCCTCAGTTTTCTAATAAGTATCTTATCTTGAGAGCACACATATTTCTATTTCAGTGCTGTCTCACTCCTGTTCTGCAGGCCCTGTAGCAAGGGTTTGAAAAAAGGGAGCTGACTTGGAAAAGTGTGTGCTTGTGCAGGGTTCCCATTCTGCTGTGCTGCAGTGCATCCCTGTGTTCTCTGGAGAGCCACGAGGGGAAGGTGATACAGCAGGTTATGTTAAATAACACAGCTCTCTCTGCAGCTGGCCATGAGGAAACTCCCAAACATTTTAATTATTAAGCTTGACTTTCTCTTTATGTTCCTACTTCAAATATTTTTCTTGAGAGTACCAGTGGCTGTACCAGCTGACAAGGTTAGCTGGCTGTCTAAGATACATGTGGGTGGTTTGGGTGGGTAAGGTACAATTGTATCTTTTCTTTTTTGTTTCTGAACAGTTGTCATGGCAATTGGAAAATCACTTGCTTAGAGTTAATGCCACTTGTGAAATCACATTTTCTGTGACCCAAAGGGCCATGTGGATGCACCTTGTCCATGGAAAATCAGTGACAGTGAAATAATAAAAATATGATGGGTTATTTTTCTTCTTCTGCTCCATTTCCACTCTTGTCTGTTACTATTTATTTGTGGATTTATGGCTTGCAAGCTGGCACAATTTGCATTTCTTGTCCAATACAGATCTACATATATATATAGCTATTTTATATGTGTGTGCATACTTTGAGTTATCTATCTTACAGCTCTGCAGTTGTGCTGACTGAATGTTGTTTCCTTTCAGTGGATCTGATGGAAATAAAAGAAATTCGCCCAGGAAAGAATTCCAAGGACTTTGAACGTTGCAAAGCAAGGCACAGAGAAGAACACTGCTTCACTGTTTTTTATGGCACCCAGTTTGTCCTCAACACCTTAAGCTTAGCAGGTACTTTTATCTTCTTTCTTTCTTCTTTAAAGCTACCGATTGAACACGTCAAACACATTGATGGAACAGGAATGCACAGAATCCTGTGGCTTTAACTTCTGCAGTTCAGGAGTGCACCAGATGCTTAAAATCTGGAGCCAGACCTTTCACTCAGCCCTTCTTGTCTGTGACCTGCTGCATTTGGAATGTCTCACTTTCAAGTGGTGCCTCGTGCGAGTGTCGTTTCTGATATTTTCTAGCAAGGGAGACTTTTGCTGGCTAAATAACTCCAGTAAGGTTTTCAACACTGAAGAGCAGAGCTGTCTCTTTAAAGACAGCTCTTCAGTGTGGCCAGAATATTATCCTAACACTTTTAGTCTGGCCAAAATGATTTTTAATATAAAAGCCATAAAAAGTTACACTGTAGTTGTATCACAGAAATTTTCTTATTGCCTATGAGGAATTGCAGACTAATTTGGAAAAATGAAGTTTTAGTTTGGTTATTTGTGTGCATGTCACCTGATAGCACTAAACCTTTTCTAAATAAGTACTAGGAGACCATAAATAAATATGGAAAGTGATAAATTTAAAATGAAGAGATCTGTATGAAACAAAGAGAATTTGTACCCTGTATCTGTAGAAAGGGTTGAAGCACTTTTTTATTACAGGCAAGATTATCCAGGGTCACAAACCCAAAGATTTTGAAATTAAAAGAGATAAAAATTTTTACAGTACAGGCTGAATACAATTTCAAATACAATTACAAATACAAATACAATTACAAAACTAGTGGAATTTCCAAAGAGATTTCTTTTCTAAAAATTTGTAATGGGTTGTTGGTTTAGAACCATACAGACAATTTATTTGGAGTCGTAGTTCTCTCTGTCCTGAGCAGGAACATGCTTACCCATTTAAATCTTTAACTTAATGGCAAAATCTTAATGTGAGAAAAGGGGAGTGCTTTGTAAATGTTTAAATACTGACAGCTTTTAATTTTTATTATTTATGGGATGAATTTCTTATAGATTGCAGTGTTAGAAGACGAGTTTTTTGCAAGACAACACTGCTTGTGACTAATACATTCTTAGAGGCTTTTAACCTTAAATAAGTTTTACCATTGTTGACTGAAGTCTGTGAAAATTTTAAGTGGCTGTGCTTACGTGCAGCTGTGCCAGGGACCTCAGCTTGATTTCCTCTGACAGCCCCCCAGTCCCTCCCTCATGGCAGCTCTCAAAACAGGCCTCTGCCAATACTTTGAAAACACTTGGTACCACGAGCTGTTGCTGTAATGCTGAACTGCAGAAAAACATGATATAACTTTCAATTAAGGGGGAAATCCTTTTCCTTGTTGAAGGGCTTTGCTGTGGTTCCTTAAAACAATATAAAAGAATTGTTCCTTGAAGGGAATGGTAGCTATCATAAAGGGCAGAATTGTCTTGGGAGAAGAATTGGTTTGGCAGTGGTAGTGGGTGTTCTTTCTGGAATTGTAACTAATTGAAAAACATTTCCATGGGGAGCTGAGGCTGGGCTGCACTTCATCCTTGGGGGATAAAGCATTGTTTGAAAGTATGTTTAAACAAAATGTAATCTTCACCTTTGGAGAAGCTGGTTTGCTTTGAAGGCTGATAAAAGTTTCAGCTGCTGTGTGAAAATAATTTTTCAGAGCTGGTTTAATTGAAGAATGCCTTCATGCAATTTCAGAGCCAGCCTGCTGAATCAAATGGACTTTGCCCAGCTGAGGGCTATAAAGATCCCATCTCATACAAGGTTCTTATTTAGCTGGTATTTCCTAGGGAAAGCTGTTCCCAGCAAGCACTTCCTCATCTTGCTTCTGTTGGGTTGAAGAATTACCAAATGAAATCATGATAAATGGTGGGAAGGACTCTTCTGGTTTGGGAAATGGAAAGACAAACTAAATTTTGAACAAAACAAAGCAGTCATGTACTGATTTGCAGGGTTGGGAGGAAGATGTACCTGGCTTTTAGCTAGGCCACACAAGGAATTTTAGATTTTTTTTTACTTGTTTTAAGATGTTTTATATACTCTACACCAGTTTTGTACATTGCTCCCTTTCTGTTTGTCTTGCAGAAATTTAGTCTGGAACAATCTGTGTTGAGAGGCATGGTTAAGATAAATAGAAGGTGTTTATGTCAAAAGCATATTGTATATTGCAATTTTGTTGTAGGGTGCTGGGAATATAATGAACCAGCTTTATGCTATAGCAGTACTGAGTTCTTTTGCCTCTGCCCTTCAAGTTGCTCTGATCTGGGTCCTGGATTTTGCCACTTTGGAGACAGAAGATAAAAAATGAATTTTGATTGTGTTACCACAGGAGCTCAGCAGTAGTTTTATAGTGTTTTTGCTGAAATATTGAAACTTTCCTACTCTGATAAACTGTCTTCTAAAGGCAGGTATTTTTTGTCAGAGCTTACCTACCCCCAAATTTATGCTGTTTTTTATTAGTAGCAACAAGAAGCTGTGCAGTGAGATTTATCAAAGAGGAAGATTAGTCAGCAGCTTTGTATACTGGAGTTTATCTAAACAAGTTATGTCTTGGTTTTGTGCTGATTTTCTTTTGATGTTTACCATAGCATATTCTTTTTTTCAGCTGACTCTAAAGATGATACTGATAAATGGTTGTGTGGCTTGAATATCTTGTATCAAGAGGTCATGAGTGCTCCCACACCTGCAATCACAGAGAGGTATGTGGACATATTTTCACTTTGTGAGCCTGAGAATTGAAAGAGGAAAATCTGAATGAAATTTTTAAGGTGCACTAGGAACACTTTTCAGTTAATGCATGACACTGAAACCTCCTATGGAAATTCTCAGTGTCTGTTTTGCTGTGTAGGTGCTCTGGAGTCACACTCTGCTTCATACACTTATGTGAACTTGCAATTCACCTTGTTCTGGGCACCCCAAACAAAATCTCTTCATGAGGTCACAGGAGCAGCTGGTGTTTGTGCTTTGGCTTCTTGGAAAATTCAAAAGTCAGCCATATGAAGGTGAAACTGCACCTTTATCCTTCAGAGGATGCTGTGTGTGAGCTGCTCAGGCTCAGATTGCCAATTCTGTGGACAAGGTTTAGTAATGTCTCCATACCCCAATGCTTTTCCTCACTGCTGGCATTTTTGTTTGTGGCCACTGCTGTTAGTGAGGATGTGCTCTGCCCTCACTTGCTGCCTGACCAAACTGTGGCTTTGACACTGGTGTTGTCAGACAAGAATAATTCCTGTTGAGGCTGAAGATCAGATTGTCAGTGCATTCATCTTTTGGATCAAAAATATGTATGCATTTATTTACTGTTGGTGCAACTGAAAGTATTTTACAGTGCATCTAAAACTTACCTGCACTGTAATGAGGATTTTCTTTAAATTTCTCTAAACCTCTCTCCCTTCCCTCTAGTTTTTAATTTTTTATTCATCAAATAGATATTTGAGCCAGCAGCTCAAAGATAAATCTGGCAGAAATCATTGACTTTATGGAGTTAGTCCAGTTTAGATTAGCTGAAGTTTTGGCTCACTTCATCCTCTTACTTTTTTACAGCTTCTGGTTACTCATTCTTTTCTGTCCTGCCCACCCTTCCCCTTCCTGTGTTGTTTATGTGATTTTAAAATGCAACAGAAAAGTACATATTTACAAATGTGGTTAAAAAAACTGGCTGGATCCTTGAATGCAGCACTGGTGGTAATATTTTTGCTTTGTAAAAGAGATGAGTCTTAAGACTTTTAAGTGTTTCTATTGAGTTTGTCTATGGATTTTGAAATTTCATTGGCTGTATATTCTTTATAATTCTTAGATTTTTTTTTTCTCCCTCTTCTACAAGCTGGCTGAGAAAGCAGATCTATTCTGTTGATCAAACTAGGAAAAATAGGTAAGAAGCTCTGTCTTTTTTCAGATGTTTTATTGAAGGGATAAATTTTCATTGCAGATTCTAACATGGAATGAAAAGAAATAAAGAATTCATTTGTCCAAAATATGGAGTATGAGATCCCTGAAAATGTCATTTGCCCTTGCTTTAGCAACTTTAGTTTTGCCTTTTGCTAAATACAGCGTGTTCATAGCATTCCCTCAGGTTTGTGTACATGGTATAATGAGGAAACAAATGCTGACTACAAAGTACTTTAAATTTTAGCCTAGAATTACTTTGGCAGAATGAGCAATGTGTTATTGTAGAGATTGAGCTCAGCTGGAATTGGGCTGGCCATGGGCTTGTCTCTGCCTTGTGTCTGAACAGACAGAAATCAGCCAAAGAATCACCTCTGGCCTGGTGCTTCTCATGGGAAAGAAGTCCCAGGGTTCTAGCTCCCAGTGTCATGTGTGCCTTCATGTGTTTGAGTTTCAGTAGTTCCTTTCAGGTCCATGTGTGATGTGGCTTTGTAGCTTTTACACACAAAGGAGATTGTCTTTTAAAAAATGAATTCAGCTGCACACCTCTCCTTAGAGTTTCCAGAAGTCATGCAACACTGAGAAGAATGTTAACTTTTCCTCCCTTCTGTGTTATTATTTCACCATGATTTTTCTCTTTGTCTGGAACATGTATTTTATTCTAAATTAGAAAAGCTCATGCTTTTCCTTTTGTTACACCTTTTTTCCAAAAGCAAACTGCAGTGAGGTGTTTCACCGTGGCTGAGGCCGTGGTGTTGCAGGAAATCACACCCTGGTGCAGACAGCCTGTGGCACCGTGCAGGGTGAGCTGAGACCCCATTTCTGAGCTGTGTTTCCTCAGCTGACCACAGTCCCATCCTTTACTGGATATTGACTGGTGCATTCTGAGAGCTAACCCTGCAATGGGGATGTGTTGCTGGGGTTCACAAAGCAAAAGCAAATGTTAGGATGGAGCAGCTGTGGCTGACAGTGGGTGTCTGCTGAAGAGGTTTCATTTGTTGCTTTAGGATTGTTTTATTACCACAAGGCAGCTTGGTTGGGACCAAGGAGACTTGCATGGTGGAGAGGGCAGTTTTTCCTTCTCTTCTTAGATGATTGATGCTTTTAGGAAAATTCAGGAAAGGAGTTTGGACTGAGGTGTGTTGTGTTCAGAGCTGTGGTTTTCAGGGAGGTTAATTGTAAAGGCTAGGCAAGTCCTGTTCCACAGGTTGAAATTTTTCCAGTGGTAATGAAGTCCCAGCTCTTTGTTTTCTCTTGCACTTGCCTGGCCAGAGGAAATTGCTTGTGCTTGGTGTTCAGTGTACAAATGGAGTGCTCATTCTTGCTTCTAATAGTGTTTTTTTTCCAGAGCTCTGGCGACGAGGCGGAAAGCCAGGAATTTCCTGAGTTCTAATCTGGCTTGGGCATGGACTTTGGCTTAGTTCCTTCTTGCTTTGCCTCTTTCCCTCTTGCACAATGGAGATGGGGATATCTCACGGGGTAGCTGCTTGCATGGACACTGTAGAACGGAAGTGTTACTTTCATCTATGTGCTAATTGGATTTGTTGCTTTCAAGCAACTCTGTTCTGACTCTGTATTTGCAGAGGTTTAATGGCTCCTGAATTGTCCTGTAGGTCAAGGCAGAGTCTCTCAGTCTTGTTTTGTAGGGTACTTGTTGGTACTGCTTGAATATTTTGTGGGCTTCAGCAATAGGACCCACAGGTCTTGTACCTGTGCTCTATTGACTTGCTGCCTTGCTGTTATCTAGAAAACTTTGGTTTTTGAGATGTTGCTGGGATATCACTGGGCATTCTGAAACTCTGCAAAAAGAATCAGCTGGTTTGTGTAAATGGAACTGGAAGGGAAGACTTGGTTGGGAAAGGAGAACGAGATCATGTTCAGATGCTGCAGAAGGGAAGAGTCTCACTGCTGCAAATCAGCATTACCAGACTGAATAACATCTGGAGAAAAAGGTTAAAATGGCGTTGAAAATTGGGGCTTTTTATTTTCTGTTTGTGCTCATCTGTTCTGTACAGCCTTTGCCTCATGTTTTCTGTTTGTAATCCATTTTCAGTGGAAGAAAGGCTGCAGTTCATCTGACTGTGTATAAGCATCTACATTTGAGCTGATCATCTAGATCTGATTAATTGCTGAGAGAAATACATATCTATGCAACATGGCTCTTTTAATTCCAAATTAATTGAAGTGTCTGTTCCTCCCTGTCTAGCTTGCTTCCATGTAGGTGTTAAGTTTATATAAGTTTACAGGTATGTGAGATCAGCCCTACCCAAAATGTTTCAATAGTCACATTTTTGTGTTGATAGAAAATATGAGTAGCTGACTGGACACAAAACAACTGTGGTGATTTTGCTATCTTTTTTTTTCTCCTTTTTTCCCCCAGTATCAGTCTTAGAGAGCTGAAAACTGTCCTTCCCCAAGTAAACTTCAAAGTGAGCAGCATGAAGTACTTGAAGGACAAATTTGCGGTAATTTCCTGATTACTTAAACGTGTTTGGTGTTATCTCATAAGTGTTGTTTCTTTTAGGGCATTTCCTACTTTTTATTAGTTAAATAAATTGTATTGATTAATTTGTCAGCTTGGCTTTGTCCATATCTGAGGGTATAAGAAAATACAGGCATAAATGTTCCTTCTTTTCATTGTGTGGTTGACCAAAGCCAACATCAGGTTTTGAGCTCCAGTACTGAGCAAGTACAAAGAGAAATATTTTATCTTTCTTTTTCTTCTACATGAATTTCATCTTAATTTTTTTTCAATATAATCAAATAATAACCTCTTCTCTCCAACTAATGCCAATATTAATAACTTTTGAAGGTCATTCCATTCCTACAGGAACCTGGAATGTCCCCACCCTTTCCAACTCTCCACCCTTTAAGCAGACATTCTTGCTTCTGCTGCCTCAGCTAACAATGAGTAAATGAGGCTCTGCTTCTCTCTCTTGGTCGTGGAAATGGAGTGAGGGTGCAAAATGCAAGGCCAAAGATGGGGGCTAGGACCACTATGTCATAAACCAACATCTCTTTTCTTGTTTGTATTCTTAAAAACATAAATAAATTTAAAAATCCAAGTGGGTAAAAATAAATAAAGTTGGAGAAGAACAGACTATATGAGAGAATGCAGCTGGAGTAAGAGGAACTTGTTCACTGTGCAAGTGCAGTTCAGGGAGTTGTAAATTCACTGTGTGCTATTTTCTGTTGTAGGAAATAGGTGCTCACAAGGAAGAGCTTACTTTTGAACAATTTCATTTGTTCTACAAGAAAATCATGTTTGAACAACAGAAATCGGTAAGTTTTTCACAAACAGTCTTCGTGCTGTTCAACTGCTGCATCAGAGTAGTGAGAGCTGGTTGTCTTTTTGTTTGTTACTGATTTTTTTCCCTCATTCTTGTACCAGAAGAAGGGTGCAGTGCTGTACTCAATGTGTAGATAACGGTCACTATCAGCAATTAGCCTAAGGAGATGAACAAGTCATTCATGCTGCTTCTTGTGTGTTGGTAGCAGAGATAGGCACAGATATTAGTGGGTTTTTAGGAGGAATTCTTTTTGTGAGTTTGTTCAGGATGCTGAATGTATTTTCATTAGGTTTGGCTGGTATTTTTTACTGGTAGAAGCAATTCCAGATTACCAGCAGCAAGTCCATTACAGGACATGCATCAGACAGTCCATGGGAGGCATAAATGCAGTGGAATTACATTTTAACTAATTTAAGTGGGCAACTGCTTGACTACTTTCCTTGTATTTGCTGTACAGATTCATGAAGCTGGTGGAAACTGCACACTTTTAGTGACTCTGAAAGTTAGGAACCCTTTAAAACTGTGTGAAAACACATAATTTGAAATTACTTGCATGAATGTCTTTGTTGACTATGTGCTTATTGTGGATTCAACTTTAATTTTGCAGTTGCTAAACTAGAAACTTCAATAGTCAAAGTCAGTGCTGATTTTCTGGCAATAGAGCTTGTGCTGTTTAAAAGTGATGCTGAAATCATGGTGAAGTGATAAAAAAACCTAGATTAACTGACAGGGTTTTAATTTTGGCCATGAAAGTCCTGTTAATTAGCTCGAGCAGAAAGCTGAAGAGTAAAACACAGTAAGGAGCCTCTCTGACTTCCTTAAGCTCCTGTTATTGCCCTGTGTGAATCATTGTAAAGAAACTTCTCAATTTGCTTACAAGTGCTTTGGGTCACTTGGTAAGTTTCCTGCAATCTCTAACAATGCTGTACCAAGCTAGAAACAATTTAAATTTTATATTCACTTGAATAAATGTGATGGATGATACTTAATTCCAGTTTTTCTGGGATATCAAACAGTAAAAGCTCCCCAGAAATTTAACTGTTTGAATCAGTTGCTTTTTCAAAGCAAGTATTTTGTCAGAGAGTTGTGTTCACATTGAAAGGCCTGAAGTGCAGTTGCCAGCCTTGGGAGTAGGTTTTTTCTTATGCATTTAATTAAAAATGTGTCTTGCCAACTTGTATGCAACTTCTCTAGAGCAGACAGGCATTTATTTCCCCTTTCCAAACCAATGGACATTATTAGATGGACTTAGGTAGAAAATTGGATATTCTTGAATTATTTATGTTTTTCCCATTTTTATGTTTGTTCTTTTGTTTGTTTGTTTTTTTGTTTGTTTTAAGATTCTTGATGAATTCAAAAAGGATTCCTCTGTTTTCATTCTTGGGTGAGACTTTTCATTTGTATTATTTTTCTGCATTTTCATATGGTTGTAGTGTTGCAGGATTGTTTTTTAATTACCTCACTTTTTTGTTTGTTTATTTTTTTTGTTCTGATGCTATAGTAAGTGAAAAGAAATCATGAATATTTTTGCATTCAGAAAGGTGAACTTACATTTGAAGTAAGTCCTGGTGATTGTTTTTTACTTTCTGACTACAAAAATGGTATGGGCTGAAGTTGCCTGTCCTCTGATTTTATAAAGAGCTGAACAAAGCTATGGAAGGACAATTTGATGCAGAAATTTTTGCTTCAGTCTGGAGAGTGGTGTGGTGCCCAGGCTTTGCCTAGACCTGAGCTAAATGCTGATAATAATGGTTTCTGCATCTTCCACTTGATGGACTTGAAAGTTTAAGTACGATGTGTACAGCATGAAGAAGGTCCCAGGCATTGCTAACCCATTGATTGTGGGTTAAACTGGTTTATTTAGTTTTGAATATGGCACTAACACATTAAGGAAGTAACTTTACAGTTTGCTCTGAGTGTACTGAGTCTTTCCTTAGCTCTGGGTCATGTAATGAATTAAACTGTGAGGCTGCTTAAAAGCACAGATTTATAAGCACCTTCCTGGTACCAGGTGCTGCTGTGTTTGTGACTTACAGAAGGCAAATCGGTGATATCATTTTTCCATGGTGCAGCTGCACCTTGCCCCTCTTTTCAGAAGATTTTGGTCTATCACAGTAATTCATATGAATAGTACAAAGAAGGAATTACTTGTGAAGTGTGGCTCTATGATAATTTAAAAGAAGAATTTCCATGTGCCTCAAATAAACTTTCCAACACCCTGGTCAAGTTAATGCAGCTCATTTGCTACAAAGCACTGATTACAGATTTGGTGCTTTTCCCAGTGAATCTCAAAATCGGGAATCCAGGAGGCTCAAAATACAGCAATTGGATAATACAGTATTACAAGCCTACTCTAAATCCCATTAGAATTATAAAAAGCCTCTTGCTGGTGGCAGCACCTTTATACTGTAAATCCAAGATACAAACCCAAGTCATCTTCTGCTGTAACATTTGATTAACCTCTCTTATTTCTTTAGCTTCACTTTCCCTTTATTTTTTTTAAAGCAATACTGACCGTCCAGATGCTTCAGCAGTTCACCTCCATGACTTCCAGAGATTCCTGCTACATGAGCAGCAGGTGGGAAGTTACAGAAATACTGAACTCTTTTTCTTGGAGTTGTATCACAGAATTCCATGCTCATTAAAAAGAATTGTGAAGATTCATAGAATATGATTGATGCCACTGTGCTACTGGGCCTTGGAAAGATTTCTGCTTTGTTGCTGTTGAAGTCCACAAGAACTATTATTTTTCATTGGTATAAAGCCTCTGAAGGTGCACCAGAGGACAAAGTAAATAAGGTTTTAACAAGCCTCCACTTAGTCATGTAGACAAACAGCCAAGGTTAGCAGTAAATGCTGTGTGCAGTCAGAGCTGAGTGCCTAGCCTGGTCACTGCTGTCACCAGAGCAGCACTGGGGTAACACCTTGGCCATGGCCCCATTTTTGCAGCTCTCACCTTGCTGCCTCCCTGCATTCCAGTCAAAGGTAATTTCCTATTGAATGCAGCCAGTTAGATGTCCTGTGCCAGCAAGGAGATAAGGATGAAGGCAGGGATTGGAACTGTGTCTTCATGGATTTCTATAATGTTATTTAGCACAGACTCCATGTGAAAAAATGGTGCAATATTTGCTAGGCACCACTGAGCTCCAGGTTTGCAAATGTGATTGAAAAGTGAGACCTACATTTCCTGTGTAAGCTTGCTACTTTCTTTTTCTCCCAATTCTGCTGTTTTCAAAAGATGTTCAGATTGCACTTAGAAATGAGAGAGATTATAGTTAAGGCATGTCCAAGGAGGCCAGCTTTTTTCTCCCTGTTAGTGAACATATCTACTCACATAGTGCATATCTCTCTGTAGATCTCTCTGTTCCTTGTTTGATTTTTGTACTGAATAACACCACTTCTAAAGTTGCTTTTTTTTTTTCACTGTATTGCAATTACCTGAAGGAATCTTGGGCACAGGATCTCAGTAAAGTCCGAGAACGAATGACAAAGTTTGTTGACGACACTATGAGAGAAACTGCTGAACCTTTCCTCTTTGTTGATGAGGTGAGATAATAGTTCTCATAGACTTCTTTCACAGAATTTTTACTGGGTGGCAGGACCTCCAAGCCCCTCTTGCTGCATTGCTGTGTTTCTTCTATTCTCATAGAGTGACGATATTTAAATTCAGTATCTCTTTGTATTGTAGTTCCTCGCTTACCTATTTGCAAAAGAAAACAGTATTTGGGATGAGAAATATGATTCAATAGATGTGCAGGACATGAATAATCCTTTGTCCCACTACTGGATTTCTTCCTCTCATAACACGTAAGTTACCAAAAGTCCCCTTGTCCATCCCAGTTCAAACAAATGTAGCAATGTGAGAGAGACAGTAAATTATGCCAGAAATGTGATGTGTGAAACCTTCCTACAGTGTGGTATAAATGTGGCAAATAGAGTTTCTGGGGCTCTTTTTCCCCTTTCTCGTAAAGATCTTACAGGTTTTGAGATAAAACTCAGCTCAGCTGCCAGAATACCCGAGTCCTGTTAAAAAATATAAAAGTATTGAGTTGAAACTGTTCTGAAGTTTGTGATGATGAGTTTGGACTGTCTTCAAATGAAGGGGATTTACTCATCTGGCATTGTAGTGGAGAAAAAGTTGTAAAGAGAGGGAGGAGAGATGAGCAAAGAAAACAATGCAGGGAATGCAATAAAGTGCATATGGATATAGCAGGTGTATTTTAAGTATAAGGTAAGATATTACTCTAAATACTTTCCACATCCCTCCCACATCCTCATGCCTGAGCATGATGAGGTTTAGGTGGGTTTTAAAGCTCATGATTTGCTCTTTAGAAGGATGTCAGAGTTGGTTGCTATTTAGATTGAGCCTTTAACCTCCTATAATTTGGTCCATTCAAAAACCTGAGAGTATCAGGTTCAGCAAAGTCTGGTTCTTCCATCAGAATTAAAAAAAAAACAAAACAAACCAACAAAACAAACAAACAAACAAAATCAACATAGATTGTCCATGACAGGAGGCAAAATGTCACCCAGTGAGTGAGTGAGAACTGGTTGAAATTAACTGCCTTTTTTAACATTTCCTTTCACTCTTTAGGTACCTGACAGGAGACCAGCTTCGCAGTGAATCCTCCACAGAAGCTTACATCAGGTGCCTCAGGATGGGATGTCGGTGTATTGAGTGTGAGTAAAGAGCTTGTGGAGTGCTTTGTAACATGTTGTCTGTACAAGCAGTTTCCCCTGTTTACCAAGAAAGAAAAAAGAACTGAAATCAAGAACTGTTTTTTTCTGAATTTGAAGTTAGTCATATAAAAATCTCTGATTCCTTAAATTGTTTTTCTTATGTCTCACCAATGCCTCATTCACTTCCTCTGATTCTTGTTCCCAGGCAGTTTTAAGAGAGTCTTCCTAAATCTCCTCTCACTTTACACTAAAAATCCAATCCTGAATCTGTATGAAAGCTTAGGATTTAAGCTGGAGTACTTGTGTAGCACAGATAGTTTATTTACCTTCATTATAATACAGACAAGCCTAAGGCATAGAGATTTTTGTGATGTGGTGCCTTTTGTCATCCTGTTTAACTTGCTTGTAAATCAGTTAATGTCTTTGTTCTCCAGCAATTGTGTGGGTTTTCAGCTCTGTGCTTGTGTTCCTTATTGAGAATTTTCACTTTAATTTCATGTTGTTTATTTGACTAATGCAAAATGTATCTCAAATTAGAGCTTCAGGGCTGAAATCAACAAAAGACAGAAGCTCTCAGCTTGTCACTTGCTGGAGTGTATTTATCCCTGGGAAATTACTGTAAACTAGTAGACTGACACTATAGTTGTCTGAATGTCTTGTTTCCAGATTCCCACATAATAATGCTTTGGGAACATTTTGTACTGTATTTTATTTGTCTTGCTCTTACTTAAGGAAACTCAGTTTCCTCTGTGAGAGGTACAAATTCATCTGATAGAATGTTTCATTAGAACATTAAGGTCTGTGAATCAGTGTATAGAACACTGAAGTTTTGGATGTATTTTTCTTACCAGAGTCATTTAAGTAGCTACCTGGTCCCTGACTTTTTCCACTGCTTGTGTTTCCTAGTGGATTGCTGGGATGGGCCTGATGGGAAACCCATCATTTACCACGGATGGACACGGACAACAAAGATCAAATTCGATGACGTAGTGCAGGCAATCAAAGACCATGCCTTTGTTACCTCTGAGTAAGCTTTGTTTTCCTTCAGCCTCTTTTCATATGCTTAGACCCTTCTGAACTTAATTTCTCTGCAATCTAGAGCAAAAAGTAATCAGGGAATAATGGATTCCAGTAGCCTTCATTATTGCCATATGTGGGTCTTTAATAGATGCTGTTTTGAGGAAGGGTCCCAGTTCATAACCATTTGTTGCTAAGGAAGATAGTGAGTACCCTAAAATGGTTTCCAGCTCCTTTTTGGGTCTTCTGTTATTAAGTTGAAAGTGAAACTTCAAATGTTTAATAGTATGTCTTAAATCTTTAAAAGAAATAACAAAATAGTACAATATACAAATAATAAATCTGTCAGGTGGTATTTCTGTTGTAGGGAAGGTCTTAGCTGAGAACATACAGAACTCATAGCATGTCTCCTGAACTGCTAACATTGGTTTAGATCTGCATCTTTGCCCTTCTTTAACTTGTGCTGAGATGTCCTTAACATGAAAAATATTACCCAGTAATTGGGGAAGAAATCAGGCTGTCAGTGTCCTGTTTTCCCATGTTACCACTTGGACACAGAGAGGCAATATTTTCCCATGTGGATCAGTGTCTACACAGGAACTTTTTGTTAGTGGCAACCATAATATGGGATGCATTATGGTTTTAGACTCTTCTCAGAGTGAAGGAAAACAGACATGATTTTGAGGAGAAGAGAAACAAATTTTCACATAATGGTGCTTTAGCAGTGAAACTCTGCCCAAAGAGCTTGGAGGGAATCTTTACCCTTCAGATATTAAAATCTTGGCTGGATAAAGTTCTGAACAACCTCTAACCTAGGAATTGGGCCTTCCCAAAGAAGGGGCTTGGATTAGATGGGCCTTCACAGGTCCCTTCTGACCTTGGCAGATTGCACAACTGTTATTGTTTGTTGTGTCTATATCTTCCTTTTGTCTTCTTGTTTCCTTTAAATATTTTCTCTCATCTGGGGGCTGAGGGAGGGTGTTGTCTTCCTTGCCTTGCCAGCTGTAGCAAAAAGAAATTGTCTTCATTCACCTTGGTTTTGTCCACCAAAGATACCCAGTGATTCTGTCAATTGAAGAGCACTGCAGCGTGGAGCAGCAGAGACACATGGCCAAGGTGTTCAAGGAGGTGTTTGGGGATCAGCTTTTGATGAAGCCTGTTGAAGCCAGTGCAGATCAGCTCCCATCACCAACCCAGCTGAAAGAAAAAATCATCATCAAGGTAGGCTTGCTTTGTGTGCAAAGATAAAATAGGAGAACAAGAGCAGGAGCCTGAAATACTGTTCCTGACTTCACAGATTAGTTTCAAGAAACCCCTTGCTTGGAGTGTTTACTGGTTACATTTGGCAGTAATGTACAGTGTTCTGTAAAACTCTGTGTTGAAGTGCTCTTGGTTTCCTTTGCAGTAAGTGTTGGCAGTTCAAGTGCCAGATCAAACGTCAGCTCTTTTCTAAAGGTCTTTCAGCTCCTGAAATGTCACTGCTAAATTTCAACAAGGCTTCACTGCTGCAGATGTTCATCACAGGCATTTACACCATGTGGCCTGCTTAAAAATGATAGAAGTATGTTCTCGAATAGGAAGATAGATCAGTATTTCTAGTTTTTTTCAAAGGCTGCCTGTCATTGGAGTGAAACCCAAAGTTTGTGTGGCTGCACACTGAAGTTGTGAGGATTTCACAAATTGATGAGTCTTTGCTAACTCAGTGTGATTTAAATATGCAGTTTAGTGAGTCATTTGTGAAACACAAGTGAGAAGGCAGTCCCTGTTAGTGTCAGACCTTTTGGGTAGTGCAGGTGTTTTATGAGTTCTGTTGTGCAACAACAACATAACCAAAAGAAGATTTCTCAGATTGAAACTGTGGCAGAACTTTTCAAATGGCAAAATTTGGTGCAGAATCTCAGGGCTGCTCATGACCTCCGTAGTAAAATAATAATTACTTTTGTCCATGCTTCTGTCATGCTTGTTTTCTTGCTCTTGTAACAGTATTGCATCCTAGGTACTAGAATCTGAATGGAGAAAAGGGTAGATAGGTAATAAGAATATGCTCTTGAATGAAAGATTGGAAATAACAGAACCCCGCTATAAGGTGGAGAACTTCTGTGCTTAAGTTTTTGGGGAATTTTTTTTGTTCTCTCCACACTGTCTGTTGTTTCCATGCAGAGCAGAGAGGAGACTTGCATGGGCACATGATTAATAACATGACAGATCTGATTTGCAAGGAATTCCAAACTATTATGAGTGTGCACAAGAGAACATCCATATCACTCTGTGCTGTCTAAAAGAGCATTGACGAGTCTTTAAACAGATCAGCACCTGCCAGTGAGCTGGTGTTGTTGTTTGGCTTTTGTTTGGAAAGTGCTGTCAGTAAACAGTCAGAGGCAACACCTACTTCACTGGCCTGGGAGATTTTTCAGATGTCAAACTGAAATCAGCCAAGAGTAGACTGTGCAGAACTGAATGTGGTTGGGGTCTGATATGAGATGATTAATCCCATCATTAACTGCAGTTAAGTAATTAATATTGCCTGTGGCCCCTTGAGACACTTGTGTGAACACTCTAAAGAAAGTAGAACTTGACCCCTTTTTTCACAAAGGCTTTCCCTTGTACTTATTTTTCTCATAAAAGGGTGAATTCCTCATTCATTTTAATTCCTTATCTTTCCCTTTTGTTTTGATTTTTGTTCCTTATGTGCTACTTCCTGCAGAAGGATTCCTGTTTATCCTTATTTCTTTGTATGTGTCACTTCATGTTTTCTGTTCTCCAAAGAATGGTGAGATCTTATCAAACGACTTGTTTCTTCACTGCTTCAATGATACCTCTACTAGGTTTGTTTTTTTTAACCTTTATTATGGGATCTAAATTTTAAAGAAAGGAGTTCCAACACTGTTGTTGCTTGTGGAACAGCTGCTGTTATGATAATGACAGAAGGTGGATGTGCAAGGGAGGGAGACACTTCCAGTAACACTGAGTGTCCTGAAACATTGTCACCAATTTTATCTGTGATTCTCTCTGAGTGTATGAATGTTGATTTTTTTCCTGGTTTTTAAGCACAAAAAACTGGGGCCAAAGGGAGACATTGATGTGAACTTGGAAGAAAAGAAAGAAGAAAAGAAGCAGCAAGGAGAACTTTACATGTGGGACACAATAGAACAGGTATTATTTCTATGACATCTGCTACAGGTTGTTAATACGTTCTGTAGTACTGAAAATTCACATGAATTTTCTTACTATTTCTATAAGTAATGTTGTCCATTGAACAGGTGTGGATGAGGGGTGGAAACTATTTTTTTATTGTTGCCCCTGTTTTGAGATTGTGGTTGAGAGTGGTTAGTGAGTTTCCCTCTGTTAATGGTTTTAATATTTCCCAACTCCCAGAAATGGACTCGGCACTACTGCGCTATTGCTGATGAAAAGCTTTCATTCAGTGATGATATAGAACAGAGTGCTGATGAAGATTCATCAAAGGTGATGGCTCTGTTTTATTGTTTAAACATGTTCTTTTTATTATTTCAGATTGTTTTAATATCTACAGATGTGTATTTTTTATGGTGATGAAATTGTAAACCTTCTGTGTCAGATAAGCGTGGGAATAAAAAAACCTAAAAGGGTCTTTGCCAAGGTCAACTCTAGCTAACCTTATTTTTAATAAAATAACTTTTTCCCTTGGTTAGGGAACTTTATTTTAATAAAATAACTTATTCCCTTGCAAGGAGGAGTACAAGGACAATGAAATATAACTTCTGTACTTCTATGCTAATGCTGATGTATGCACTGTCTTTTAAGTATTACTGCTATTCTCAAACTAAGCAGAATGAGCTAATGTGTATTGTGTTACTTGGCTATTATTGATGATAAACCAGGGTAATTATAAAGGTGGTTGGGTGGAGAGATCAGGCCTAGGAAGAGCTGAAATCCTGAAATAGTAGACTGTTATATATCACCAATAACAAGTGCTTAGTTTCAAAGTCATAAAATTAGAAATGTGCTATAAAAAGTTCTTATTTTCTGGTCTAGGAGGTGAAACGAACTGAACTGCACTTAAGAGAGAAATGGTTCCATGGGAAAATGAAAGGGGGGAGAACAACTGCTGAGAAACTGCTCCAGGAATATTGTGCTGAAATGGGTGGCAAGGATGGGACATTCCTAGTGAGGGAAAGTGAAGCTTTCCCTGATGATTACACCTTGTCATTCTGGTATGGTCATTGTCATACAAATTTAAGGGAAGATTTGTTTGTCTGGGTTTGGTGTTTTCTTTTTTCTTCTGGTTGGAACATTATGAGGAATAGTGTCAGATGGATTTCTGACCCAGAGAACTGTCAGAGCAAATTTTGCAGAATCTGTTTATGCCAGATTTTAAACTACTGTCAGTTGAAAATTACTGGGTTTGGTCCTGTAACCTCCCTTATCAGACTGCTTGTTGCTTGTTACTTTGGCTGCTTTATGAGATGACACAGATTTCTTGCCTTTTCACAATCTCCCCAAGCAGCTGAGCAGGAACGGGTGGGGAAATGCTTTGAAAGAAGAAAATCTGTTACAAACCCTGTATTTCCCTTATGCCCCCTCTCCTCCTCCAGGAGGTCAGGCAGAGTCCAGCACTGCCGGATCCGTTCCACCAGCGATGGGGACACAGTGAAATATTACCTGACAGACAACCTCACCTTTGACAGCATCTATGACCTCATCCAACACTACAAGGAGGCCCACCTGCGCTGCGCCGAGTTCGAGCTGCGCCTCACCGACGCTGTGCCCAACCCCAGCCCCCACGAGACCAAAGAGTACGTACTGAGGCCAAGCACTGCTCCCATGGCAGTGTCCTTGCCTTGCTTTTGGTGGGATTTCTGCACAGAAGATTCCCTGGATTCAGGAGCACATTTCAGTGTTGCTTGTCCGTGGAAGTTTGAGGAATAGGCTTGCTGAAAGATGCTGAGGGAGAACACTGTGAGAACTTGGTACAACAAAGAGTGGTGACTGGGAAAGCAATTTCCTACCAGCCACTGGAAGAGCAGTGAGAACTGTACTGCTGTGGAAATGTGCCAGTTCTTCCTTTGTCTGTGCAGTGTTTACAACACCCAGTGGGTCAGGTTGGATGTTTAGTAGTTGGCTGTGGTTTGGCAACTGAGTGGTCATGGTCTGTGCCATCTGGAGCTCTGTCACTGGGGCAGGGAACCCAAAGAGCCACATTTGCCTAACCCCGCCCTCCACCTCACCCTGTCAGAGCTGGTTAGGCTGACTTCACCCCGTGTGACAGGAACTAAGCACGGTGTTGATTTCCAGCTGGTATTTGTCTGCCATAGATCCTGGGCAGAGCTTGCTCTTGTTTTTTGGCAGAACACTGTTATTGCTGCCCTTTGTTCTGTTTTCTTTGCAGCGGGCAAAAGTAAATCTTTGCATGTAAAATACTAATCTGTGACTTTAAATTTTTTTTGCCCCCATGGGATCTGGGACTCACTGACCACCCATAGATAATTTTGGAAGCCAGTGAGAGGGGAAGGAGAATTTAAGGGTTAGAGTTTCCTGCCTTTTGCATAAGCTGGATATACACTGCCACTATAAGTGGCCACAGCTTCACAGAAGGCACATTGCATCCAAGACAGGTCCATCCCTATAGTGAAAGATAAAATCAAGCTCTGAACAAAAATTAAAATCCCTGCTGTCTTTCTTTTGTCTGTGTGTATGCTGTATCTTAAATCTACTGTGTCAAAATGGAATGAATACTGAAAACCAAATGGCAGACTAAAAGCAGGATGCAGTGCCTTTGTTTCAGGAACAAATGCAGATTTATGTTTTATGATTTCAGGCAGACAAGATGTTCTGATATATTCTTGATGCTTTCATCCAAAATAAACTGCTGTCTTACAATGTTTTGTAATAAACTGCTGTCATAGGTGCCAAGGTGGAGAAAATCTAATACATAATTTTTCCTAGAATGTTTGAAACTCCATTGTTAATAACACTGTCTGTTACTCTCCATAAATGACATTTGACAGGCCTTATAATGCTTTGCCCATTCTGGTTTTTCACTGTTGCAGTTGGTACTATAACAACCTGAGTCGGGGTGAGGCAGAAGACATGCTCATGAGAATCCCTCGGGATGGAGCCTTCCTCATTAGAAAGAGAGATGAACCTGATTCTTTTGCCATGACTTTCAGGTAGGAAAAGACAGGACTACCTTACCTAGCAGCCCAACAGTATTCTGGTTTTTCTTTTTTAAAAAATAATGGTCTTTTTAGAGTCATGCTATTCTGGCTTTCAAACTTGGAATAATTAATGTGGTTGATTTGTGCAGCAGGTCCATGTATGAGAGTGTGTGCAGGAATTACTTTGTGACTGGCCTGAACCTTTATGCTTTTATAAAGATTGTTTGAGTACCAGCTGTCCTGTGCTTCCCATAGAGAACTATGGGTGGCCCCTTTCATTCTCTGACACTCCTTGCTAAATAAAAAGTGTTATTTTGAAGTTTCCTTCAAAACTGCAGTGCAGGTGCAGGTTCATCAATGATTCTATGTCCTTATCCCCTAGAAATCCTGACCTGTCATAAAACTGAAATGTCCAAAGTGAAATTGTTGGCTCCTCTCGCCAGGGGAAATAGTTTTGAACAGCTTTATGGTTCTTGTAAAAACATTAGTGAAATATATAGAATTGTGGTGTTCTGCGTCATGTCTTCAGATCAAATTGTGTTCCTCTGAAAATGCATAGTTTAGCAGCATATAAAATTGCTTATTTATATGCCTTATGGCCAAAATTCCCCAGTCTCCTGTGTACTTTGGGGTGAAATTTTCTGCTGTTACCAAAGTGGACAGTCAAAGAACTGGAGCAGCAACATCACAATAAAACCATTTTACACCAGGGAAACCAAGAAGTACCAAAACTTCAGCAGCTTGAAAAGGGTGTAGGAATCTTTTTGGATGGGATGGTTGTTAATGGATGGTTTTACTGCATTTATCAATCCAAACACCAACACTGCATTCAAGCACAAAAGATTTTTATTTCTTTAAAAACTGATTTCCGTAACTATCAAAATGACTATAATAATCATAATAATTGAATAAAGGAGGCTTTGTTAGAGAGAGAAGTCATTTCACATGACAAAGGTGCAGCTGTGGTGCAGTTCAGAGCCCTCTGCTCTCCCTGTGAGCACTGAGACCTTTCCCAGCTGTGCCTTTGTTCTGCAGAGCCGAGGGGAAGGTGAAGCATTTCCGAATCCAGCAGGAGGGGCGGCACTTCGTGCTGGGAACCTCGGCCTACTTTGAGAGCTTGGTGGAGCTGGTCACCTACTACGAGAAACACCCGCTGTACAGGAAGATGAAACTGCGCTACCCCGTGACAGAGGAGCTGCTGGAGCGCTACAGCACGGTGCTGGGAGGGGCTGGGGTGGGCTGGGATGGACTGGGGTGGGCTGGGATGGGCTGGGGTGGACTGGGATGGGCTGGGGTGGACTGGGATAGGCTGAGATGGATGGGGATGGACGGGGCTGGACTGGGATGGACTGGGGTGGGCTGAGATGGACTGGGGTGGGCTGAGCTGGGCCTCTGGCTCCTGTACGAGATCTCTGGGAGAGGTTAAGCAAGTCACTGTCTATGAAACTGAGATGGCTGCACTGACTTCTCTCACAAAGGTGTGAAGAACAGTTTCATCTTTGATTAAAAGCCAAGTCTTGCCTTCCCCATGATTTGATTAGAGAAGCCCCGCAGTGTACTGGGGGCCGTTGCCCTGCTAAAATGAGATTTTGATAATAGCCTTGCCTGAAGTTGGCCCTGTATTCTATTGCTGAAGTGGGCAGTGGTCTTAAAATGATTGTGCAGATGGCAATTGCTAAGAGCTTCAGGAAAAAATGAAATATTCTGCTCTGCCTCTCACTCTAGATATTTCGGGGATGGTATCTTACTACCTTCTGGTAAAAGGTACCTCTGAAGGTTCACTGAGATAAGCATGAGGAAATCTCCCCAGGAGACTTGTCTCTAGCCATTGACTAGACTGGATAATTAGCTGAGGATAAAGGGCTGCTTTCTGGATGAATGTGTTTCATTTTGAGGGAGCTTTGCTTGGGAAAGCCTGAGGTGCTGTCTTCACTTTTCAATATATGTCTTTTAGAAGCTGCAGGAAACTACATCTGGCAGGTCTGAGGAAATCAAAACCTGGGAATTTTGATTTTTCTGGGGACACTAAAAGGGACTAAAAAGATTTTAGACCTCAGGATTTTTTTAATGTTGCCTATAGCAAAGGTTCTGTATCCTAGAACTGGGTTCAAATGGAATCACAAGGAGATGATAAAATGAAAAATATGACTCTGTCTAGTGTTGTAGAGTTATCTAACAGTGAAACCAGTACTGGTTCTAAAGTACTGTAAGACGAATTGTAAGTGTAGGTATTTATTTTCTGGTTGCACATAGAAGAGTAGTCACAATCAAAACTCTTTTGACTGATTAAAAGATACTTTTATGAGGTGTTTCTTTCATTAGGTTTTACTGTTAATTAAACTGAGGCATAGACAGGTTAAATAACACTCATCTTCAGTTATGTTCAACTATAGAAATGAGCAAAACAGGTGTCTGGCTTCCCTTCTCTTCTCTTGGCCTATGTGCTGTCAAAAAGGTGGTTTCAGGAATAAATGTTCTATAAACATGAAGTACTTTTATAATTTTTTGATTCCTGAAACTTGATTATTTTTTCTTTCTTGTTTTTAGGAAAAAGACATTAATTCCCTCTATGATGTCAAGATGTATGTGGAGCCCAGTGAAATCACCCCCACAGTGGTATGCTTAAACAAAGATAGTCACACTTACTTTAGACTTCTGAAAATTAGACTTGTTGGTTTCCTGTTGGCAGTAATAGAAAGAATTGAAAGCTGCTTGATCTAGGGTGGGCTGGACAACAGAAATTGAAAGGGTGTGACCTTTTTCTAGCCTCTCTTTAAAATCTGTACCCACACATTTTCTCATGTGCAGATCCTTTAGTGATTTATTCAGACTGGGAATTTGGGCACTTTCTGCTCTTGGGTCTGTGGAGGTGATTTTTTTGGTGGGCCCCCAAATTAAATACCTGTGAGAGGGTTCAATTTGAGAAGGCCACATCTTCATGGAAAGAAAATACAACATGAAAATTTCTGTGTCTGTGCACTCTTGTTCCATTAGCAAACGTGTTCTGAATGCACAAGTAAGTGCAGAGTTTATTCTTCAAATAAAAATTTGGTGCCTTTTGGTCCATTAATGAGTTACTAGAGCTTTTATCCTTTATATACTGTTTTAAAAACAAGTGTCCCAGCAAACATTACTTATCTGTAATTCTTGCTAGTGCCTGCCTACTTGTAAATTCTCATGAAAATCACATGCTGGTAAATTTTGTGACTATAATTCTTTTTAAGTCTTTTTGGCCAGGGAATTTGTATTGCTGCTGAAGCATTTGGGTAGTAGTAAATTCAAGATAAAGATTTAGGTCATCCTGCTGAAACTGCATATCTTCCTAAGGGAAATGTGACCAGCAGGATTGCTGATGTGGTTTTGTAGGCACCTAAGCCTGAATACTCCAAATGCTTATGAATATTTGTTATAAAAATAGAGGATTTGTTTGGGTTTTTGAAATTTTTTTTGGTTTTAATAAAATTTTTGTTTTATGTTTTCTACCTTAATTATGTTGCAACTCTCAGAAAAGATTTTATTTTTTCTTTTTCTTTTTTTTCCAAGCTGGTACTTGAAGAATACCAAAGTAGTATCACTTACTTCCACCAATAGATGTCACTCTGGAACTTCAGTATTTTGTTTTCTAAGCTTCATAACAAGAAAAAAATCCAATCCTCCCTATTTTTTTTTTTTTTGTTTTAAGATTGCATTATTGATTATTTTATGACCTGTCTCCCCAGATGACCCCTTTGCTCTGTTTCTCTTAAAGCCTCAGAGAACAGTGAAAGCCTTGTATGACTACAGAGCCAAAAGGAGTGATGAATTGAGCTTCTCTCGAGGAGCTTTAATTCATAATGTCACAAAGGAAACTGGAGGCTGGTAAGGACAAAGATTCCTCCTGGGAGAACTTCTGGTGACTTACTAGATGGAGGAAAAAATGAGCTTTGAGTAGTAGTTTTTTAAAACTGTCTGTTGTCTGATTGCTGCTTATTAACTATGCCCTTATAAATCTTTATGCCAGTGTATTAAAAAAGCCCCACAAACACAAAATCCCCTAATCTTCAATTCTCCTTTCATGTCTTTTTCATTTTTCTATCCCACAGCACTAACCTCAGCCTGCAGAACCTCCATAGCCTGGTATATCCCATATTTTTTTCCTGTACTACATCCATCCTTCCTGAACATTCGTGTGTTCTGGGAAGTCTTTGCAATCATTGCTCTACTTCTGTCCTTGCTCTGCTAAGCATTTCTCAGGAATCAAACCCACCTTTTTTAGTGCTCTGTACAGTCTCCTTTCATAACAGGTTTTCTTTTTTAGCTGGCTTGTAAATTGCTTGGAAAGCTTGGGAATCTAATGTTTCCCTGTAGTTTCTACAGGGTAATCAACCACATAATAGTATTTTTAGTACTGGAGGGGGAAAAAGCCTCTTAAGTCATTAATTGCAGTTTACAGTAACTGTAATCCCTCTGAAATCATCTGTTACTACAGTTAATGATCACTTTGTTAGAGCTCTTAGCTACTTCATCATTTATATTTTTGGTGATAGCCAGCTAGACAATCTAGTATGGGGTATTAATGAACAATTTCTTGGGGATTATTGCTTCATTAATGGCCTTTTGAAGCTCTTTAACTTTTTTTTTTTTCATTCTGTCTGCTTTCCTGTTTAAATTCAGGTGGAAGGGGGATTATGGAGAAAAAGTCCAACATTATTTTCCATCTAATTATGTTGAAGATCTGTCATCTGATAACTCTGCTGAGCTTGAAAACCAGGTGAGGGTTATGGTTTGTCCACTACATTTCCTTGGCAACCTACTGGAAGTCTGGTTTATACACTCACAATTCCATGTGCTGTGTTTGAGGGGGCAGAATAGAGGGATGAATACATTCTTCATTGTTCTCTGCTCCTGAATATTTTTGTCAGGACATCCCTTGCTGAAAGCTATTTAAGGAGATAGAATATCTTGTGTTGGAAGGGACCCCCACGTATCTGTGATTTTATGATGGCTGAATTGGTGAGGTTTTAGGAAATTCTGGTTATTTCCTGCCAATAAAAATCATCAACAGATTAGATTCTTTATAGTTTGGCTAAACAATAACGTGCCTGAACCTTAAATAGTTTTCCTGTATAATCACTGTAGATTTGCAAATAAGAAAATTATATGTCCAAACACACCTTACTAGTCATTTTACTCTCCATTATCAAGTATTTATGTATAAATGAATCCTGTTTGTCAAAAGAATCTAAAAGATCTGGTCCCATGTCTTGAACAAAGGGCTCTTGAACAAAAGAAAACAGAACTGAACAGTAATAAGTTTTGACATCTTTGAATTTCAAAAATAAAACATTGAATTCTTTTGCTCTTCTGAAGCACTTCCAATGATTTTCCAGAAATCTTTGGAGAAAACCACAAGTATTGCATTTCCTCCTCACTGGTTATTGTAACCTTAAGCAGACTTGAAAAATGAACAGTTGTGTCAGGACAGAAGCTACTACAAAGTAGTCTTGCTTTGACTGCTCTCACTGGAGAGATTCTTGTGAGCATGCTTTCAGTAAAGCTGAGATGAGATTTAATGCTGCACATTTATTATTTGTTGATGTCCTGTGCATGTTCCAGAGATTCAGGTTCAGATTTAACTCATGTTTTTCAGATCATTGAGGACAACCCACTGGGCTCTCTGTGTCGTGGCATCCTGGTGCTCAATACGTACAACGTTGGTGTGTATTTTCTGATGCTTTTGTAGAGACTCCTGACCTTGCTCTATTGAGTAGACTCTTTCATGTTTAGCAGGAGAGATTTAAAAAAACCCAAACCAAACCCTTCAAACACCTACTTGTAATAACATAGCCAGCAGAATTAATATGTTGAAACTTCATAATACTAAATGCTGCAATAAATCAACACCTTAGAAAGAGAGCTGTTGGATTTCAGTATCAATTTCTTGCTATGGTATTACCTAACAGTGAAAATGCCACAAGGAAAACACAAAAAGCCTTTTGTCTTCATTCTGGAACCTAAGAATCCCGATGATCCAAGTGTTGAGTTTGCAACTGATAAAGTAGAAGAACTCTTTGAATGGTACCAAAGTATCCGTGAGATCACCTGGAAAACAGCAGAAGAGGTATTGCTGCAAATTTATCTCTTGTTGTTTTAATAATGTGCTGCTATAAATTTGCAATTGCTTTTGTCTTTAGCTGCCCTAAATGTTAATACTATGTTAGTATTAATATATAATACTAGTTAGTAATACTAGTTAATGACCTAAATACTGCTAAATGTTGCTCTCACATGGTCCTTCACCTCCTGCATGTTGCTGTTTGTTCATTTTATTGATGCCGTGCATCTTGTTCCATAATCTCTCTGGGGAATAGTACATGAATTAGCATTTTATGCAAATTGATGTCAACAGGAGTTTTCCAGCAGAGTATTGTCCCTCAGTGAAGTGTGCCTGGTAGGCCAGAGTGGATACCACTACAGTTTTCCATCTGGTCACTGGCTCATCCCAGTGTTAAGCAGCAGAAGCTCTGACATCAGACTGTTCTTTTCAGAGCTGTGAATCCACCAGTGAGGATATATGAAATCTGAGCTGCCATTCCCTAAACTCTTCTTATCCTCTTTGCTAACTCTGTTTTCCAGTGAATGCAGGGGCACTGATAGAGGATTTTTTGGCTACTACTTTATTTGTAACTATATAAGCACATTCTGGATTTCCCAGTTCTTCAATAGTAGTATTTCCAAATACTTGCCTAAAGATTCAAGGATTCTGCCTAAATGTAGCTTCCATGTCCCTCTACTCCCACTTAAAGACATTCTTCAGGATTTGCTTTTCCTGTTCTGATGTACTAATTTACCTCTCTGTAATCTTTTCTAGTATTTAAGAAATCTCTTGACTTGACCAAAAAGTCCTTACTTTGGCTGTGCTCAAGGATACTCTTTTTTTTCCTTGCTTTTATTTACCTTTTATTGTTAAGTGAGTGATATGGTTGATGGAAAAAGTGTTTCAGTATCATGTTGGCTCATGCTGTTCATCTGTCATATGGAATGGAAGTGCTCTGAGGGTCATCCTGATCCTATTTATAGCAGACAAGTTGACGTCTCAAGCAGAGGACTGTAAATACAGCAAAGGGAGAAGCAACAGGAGCTGTTGACCTATTGTTGGGGGAGGAGAGATACAGTTCTTGTGCCAGGCTTTCATTTAGAAGTAAAAATGAGAAAAAGAGAAACATGACCTAAAAGAAGTGTCTCCAAATTGAATGTTTTTATGCTACAACAATGGCTCTTTAGGAGCCTGGCAGCTTTTTCTCTCTCTGTACAGTTGGAGAAGTATTAAACAGTCTGTGTTCAAAGATGCTTTAAAACTCATTTCTGTCAGTTGGGAGGCTTTTCTCACAGCGTGGCCTCTACAAAGTTCACATGATAGACTGACTGCTGCATGGGGAGGGGATGAAGAGGAGGAAAGGCCCTTGTTGCCACTACAGTGAACAGGCTGAATTTTGGGGAAGGAAAAAGCACAGTGAGTTAAGACTGTGCTGCAATGTGATACAGGGGGATTTTTAAAGGAGTTTGGTTTTGGGCAATGCCTGTTATGCACAAAAAATAAAACTAAGCTTCATGTCTCTTGTAATTTCTGCTCAGTGCTGACACTTGCCATGCTCCCTGGGGTGGCTGTTCCTTGCTCTCCTGCTTGGTTATCTCTAGAGGGTTCTGGCTAGAAATGAGCCCATGCCACCAAAAAGTGATCTTTTGATGCTCAGAGCTCTGGTTACTGTTGAGTGATGTCTGGGAACTGTGCTGGATCACTAAATACAGTGAGGTTTGCACATCTTTTTCCCCAGGTGATTTCCAAGTCTAAACACTGTATTTCCTCTTTGTTTTTCTTAGACTTCAGTGTATAGTCTCTGGTTCAGTGAGATATTCTGGAAACCCGTGGCTCCCCAGTTCTGCTTTTCATTCCTTTTATGTTTGTCTTATTGAGGGAATTCTTTTGGAAGGCTTCCTGATTGCTGCTGCCTCATCATCTTTTGTGCCAAAGCTAATCACTGTTCAGTATGGGACTCTTCTAACATGTTTTATCCTGTAGCTGCTCCTTATGCCTGAAAAGCCTCCAGCCCAAATGTCTCCACTCAGGACACGTCGCTGCTTTTAGCAGTTCCCAGTCTCTGCTGGCAGGGAACACTGCTCAGCTTCCTCATAGCAGGTGCTTGCAAATGTGGAAGTTTTGAGAGTGGCTTTGGTACTGGGGGGATTTCAGTGAGATTGCACATGATTTTCCATGCAGAACATGATGGGTTTGGTGCACAAATAGAAAATGACAGAGGAATGATGCTCAGAGGGTTTGAATTTCACTGTTTGGGAGCTGCTAACAAGACTTAAGTTCTGCCAAGGATTATAAATAGATACAGAAACACTTTACTACCCTTTGCATTTTTTCTGCATACATTTGCATTTATATGAGGTGTAGGGTTAAAAATGTAACTAAAAATGAGTTGAGTAGAGCCACATTAAAAGAAAAAAAAGCGTTGCCAGGATTTTGAGCATGACTGGTCAGGGAAGAACTGAAACTCTTGCTTATAAAACAACACCTTTCTCCCCACCAAAAAAAACCCCTAAAAGTACATCCCCAACTAAACCTCACCATTTGGTTATTACCTGTTCTCTGAGCTGGGTCTGAAAGTGCATCACATCTGTGCAAATATATAAGGTATCAGATAGGAATCTGGGCACCAAAGAAGGGAGTCCTCAGAGTGCACCCTGGAGCTACTGTGCCATAATACTCAGTGTTCCTATAATCTAAAACTTTGTTATGTTTTCCAGGAGACCAGGAGGAAATACTGGGAAAAGAATCAGTTAATTGCTATTGAATTATCTGATCTAGTAATCTACTGCAGGCCAACAAGCAAAACCAAGGACAATTTAGGTATTGCCTTTAATATTACGTCTGATTTTTACCCTTTCTGCTATCATTACACGTGTTAGTTGGGCTTTTAGGTCTGAAGATAAAATCTGTCCTATTGGCAAACAAAGTTCTGCTTCACCCAGGCAGCTTTCAAAAGCACTTTGAAATTGTACAGCAGGGAACTTGGTGCTGTTCATCTATCAGAAAAGAACTGTCACAAATTTTAATTAGTTAACTAGAGACACCCTCTCAGATAAATATTCCATGGGGAAGCTCACTAGTTATGTGTCAATTGAATTTTTTGAGATTAAAAACTCTGGCTGAACACTTGTGATTTGTTTGTAAAAAACCTTCATAAATAGGTTTACTGTGTATTTTTAAATTTTACTGTAAGAACATGTTTGCCAGGATTAAGCTGTTGGAATGATGTATGGCTTCATAATATAACTAGGCCTGTGTAAGTACAGCTGTGCATTCTGACACTGAAATATGTTATTTTTATTCCAGTTTTTTGTCATTGCTGCTGGAGAAGGCAGCAAATGTGCCCTTTTTCTTTACCTTTCTTTGCAAGTGTTTTTAATAAGCTGTCACTGCATTTAAGACATTATAATTATAGTAATTTTTTGAGACATTGGCTAACCCTGGCTCACCCTTTCTTCTCCCCATTTAGACCCAGGAAAAGATGTCTCATTTAAATATGTGTTATAGTGATCAGAAGCACATTATTAGCAATGATGAGATGAGGACATGACTGGAGGCTCTTATCTGCCCTCCTGTAAAGCATGTGGCAGGAAGGCAATTTTAACTTCCAGGCTTGATTTTCAACCACTTTGCTGTGTCTGCCTGAAAACAGTGCCAATTATTGCATTAAAGGAGAAGGCAAAACAGAGTAAAACAAAGTGTTGGTGAAAACAGAGTATAAATGTCCTTTGGTAACCACTCTTCTTCCTCCTACATCTGTGTAGACAATCCTGATTTCAGAGAAATCCGCTCTTTTGTGGAAACCAAGGCAGAGAGCATAGTCAAACAAAAGCCACTGGAGTTGTTGAAGTACAACCTGAAGGGCCTGACCCGTGTCTACCCCAAAGGACAGAGGGTTGACTCATCCAACTATGACCCATTTCGCCTCTGGCTTTGTGGCTCCCAGATGGTGTCTCTGAACTTCCAAACTCCAGGTAATTTTCCCTTGGAAAAAGAATCTAATCCACCTTCTGTTTCATTGTAAATGAGCCCCTTTATGGTTCCTCTGCCCTTCTAATCATCATCCTAATTTCAATTTCTCTGCAAGAAGCAGTGTTTGCTTTGTAATGTGTGGGTTGCCACCCAGAGCTGGGCCCCAGAAATAGGTCTCTAAAAGCCCTGTCTCTGAGCCTAACTGCCCCCAAGCCCTAAAAGATTTATTTCACTTTGGTGTCTTTGTGGTAAGCAAACAGAGATATTTACAATGAGTTTCAGATGGATGAATGGTTGTGCAGCCACAGGGAAGGCTGTATTCCACTTCCTGGTGAGGCCAGCTAGTCTGTGATAACACTTCTAGGAAGCTAATTGAGAATGAAGATGGGTTTTTTTGGGATTAGAATTGGTAAAAATGTCCTGTCAAATTCAGTTACTGAAGGAACCAAGTCTCCCACCTTTGCAGCTCTTTCTGATGAAGTGTTGACCAGAAGGAATGGCAGAGAGGAGCCAATAATCTGGTATTTCCTTAGCTTTATTCCAGGGGATTTTGTGTTGAGACTGTTGAACTCTCTCCCCAGATAAATACATGCAGTTGAACCATGCCTTGTTTTCCCTGAACGGACGCACGGGCTACGTGCTGCAGCCAGAGAGCATGAGGAATGAGGAGTATGACCCAATGCCAAACGACTCCAAGAGGAAATTGCAGATGATTATGACAGTGAGGGTAAATCTCCTTTATAAATTGGTTTTTTTACAAGTCATAAATATCTATAAAAACTAAAAATAAAGCTATTATGTTTCAGAGCAAGATCTGACAGATTGTCAAAATACTGTTTTTAAATGTCAGCATGTGTGAGAATAAAACTAACTTCACTGGTTCCTGAAAAGAAATACATGTTTTTATCATGCTAATGAAGAACGTGCTGTAGGACTGAAAACACAATTCTGGGATGATTTTGTGTAATTGCTAATAAATACATCAAATGAACTAACCTGAATTTCCAATCAAATGAGTTCTTAGTAGAAGGGTCCTATTGGAGATTGATGAGCAGCAGACTAACTAGTTCAGGGATTTTGAGTGTGAAAGAAAGGTATTTATAATGAAATATAGAAACTAAACAGAAAACCTGATAACCTGATCCCCCACTTCATATTTAATACACTGTGACTTAATCTGAATGTCATTCTCATTTTTCTTCAAGAGATGAATTTATCATTGGAAAATGTTGCCATCCTGACTGGGTGCCAGACAGGGTTGAACTTGTTTCTGTTCTCAATTGCTATGCAGTAAGACATGTTCTTTAAAAGAATGTTTTCTGAGAAAGAAGAAACACAATAATTACTCTTCACTACAGTTTAAAGTTGAGGTAAACAGGGCCTGTAAAAGCAGAAATGTCTTGAAATGGGTATGTAATAAACACAGAAGAAAGATAACAAAACTTGTGCTACAGGCCTGGCCTGGAGCTGCACACTGTGTGTAATGAATGTCAGCTACAGTGTTTTGGTTTTATTTTCTTACACTGAAAATCACTGAGTTACCCAGACTATGGGAGGTATTGTTATTGGTGGCACAGATAATACATGCAAACATATTCAGGAGAGAGAATGTGTGCTTTTCCATGTTCTGGATTTTTTCCCCTTCTCTAGTTCTGTAGTCTGCCTTCTGTTCAGCAACGATGATGCCAAGTTTCCTTTGGAGGTGGTTATAATTTACAGTTGCTTTTGCAGGTTTTAGGTGCTCGTCATCTCCCTAAACTTGGTAGAAGCATTGCCTGTCCCTTTGTAGAGGTTGAAATTTGTGGGGCTGAATATGATAACAACAAATTCAAGACAACAGTTGTGAGTGAGTATCTGTGGGTTTCTGTGTTGCAGGGATTTGATTCTGCTTCCAGGATACTTAAAAAAAGTGAGCAGAGGATGAACATTATAGGAGGAGTAAGTTATTATAGATCTGGACTGATGAGTCACAAAGGCTTATTCCCTTACTTATCTTGGGGCCTGTTAATTTGAGAAACTTCAATGTATATTAAATTTAGAAAAAACAGCACTGTTGTGGTTTGGGGAAAAAAAGAGTTCCATTCTGTTATGTTGTTGCCCATGCATAAGTTTGTGTATTTGCATATTTTAAAAAATTACTGCCTTGAGAGTGCCTCCAACAGTGCTAGTCAGTTCCCAAAAGTCTGGCCCCAATGGGGAGTTACTACTGTGAGCTCCAGACTGTGTTTATTTAAACTGAGGTTCTAAGACTGGCACCTCCTTGGAGGCAACTTGGTGTATAGGGCTGTAAAATAGTTTAACTTGAAATGCATCAGAAGTTTGACCAAAACTTAGTCCTGGGAAGTTCTGGATAAGGATAAGGAATGTGTTTGGTGTACATGGACTTAAGTGTGCTGAAATATTTCAGCCACTTCACATTTCATCATTTAGTGTTTCTGGATGCAACAGTCTGGTAAAAAACAGGCTTTGGTTCTGATTATCCAAACCAGTGGTACCAGTGGAAAATAAACACAGTATCAGAAGCAGAATGTGCATTGTGGCTGCTCAGTATTTCAGAGAAGATGATTATGATTTAAACTTTCTGTGGGAAGTGACCAAGTCTTTAGAGAGAAAACTTCCTGTCTGTGTCACATATACTGAATCTTGGTGTTCTGTACATAACAAGAATTTGCCAAGGTACGTGAGTTTTCCTAGTGCTTCTCCTGCTTTCTCTTGGATATGGAGCATGAGGCTTATGAATATGAGAAATTAATTAGCTTTTTCTTTTCTTTACAAATACATGTCCAAGGGGTTTGATATGTTTGAGTACAAATAATAGCTTTTCTTCATGGATTTTCATCCCTGCCAAGTTTCCTCCCACCCCCACCACCAAGTAAACAAATAGAAACTTTCTGAAGGAAGGTTACAACATGAGACAGATGGTAAATAGGATTTTTGGGCTTCTGTACCCCTAGAAAATGTCCTGGGATACATATTTGTATGTGAATGAAGTGAAATTATTGCTTCATACTGCAAATGTTTCTTTTTCATTACAGATGACAATGGCCTTAATCCAATTTGGGCACCTTATGCAGAGCAAGTGAAATTTGAAATTTATGACCCAAATCTGGCGTTCCTGCGCTTTGTTGTTTATGAGGAGGATATGTTCAGTGATCCCAATTTCTTAGCACATGCCACTTTTCCCATCAAAGGAATCAAATCAGGTGAGATCAGTGGTTATAATGAGGTACTCCTGAGCATTATTGTACTCTGCCTTCCTCTCTGATACCAGACTCCCTCCTGCCTCGATGAAGCTCCTTTCTCTGGCTTTAGTTTTCAAGTTTTCCTCTGGCTTTAGTTTTTTTTAGTTTTAGTTTTTCGTTTCACCTGATGTGAAATCAGGTGTTTCTCAATTTTGCCAGTCTTGCTTTTTCCTTTTCTGCAATTGCCATAGTAGAGCCTGCTCTCAGCAGAGGGGCACTTGAGCACTGAAGAATGTTCAAAGTGTGCACCATTTCTGTGACTGCAAATTCCCTCTTGATGGACTCTGTAATTGCCCTTTGTTTTCCTTCCCCCTGCCCCAGGTTTTAGGTCAGTTCCTCTCAAGAATGGCTACAGTGAAGATATAGAGCTGGCCTCACTTCTGGTGCACTGTGAGATGCAGCAAGTTCTGGTGAGAAGCACTGGGGTTTGTTGTGTGCACTTGGTGTGTCTGTTACCAGTTCTCTGTGGAAACCAGGAGCTGAGGATTGTTTTCTGTTCTGTGTCTGATGTGGTGTTGTCAGGCATTTCTTCTGCAGGTACTGGGGAAGACAAATAGAACAAATTGAGTTACTCTCCCTCTGGGTGGACAGATTACATGGTTGTTAAAAGAAATAATGCACAAACAAAGCCTCATTACCTCCAATAGTTTTTGCTGTAACAGCATGGTCGTTGTCTTTCCTTGTTAACTGACTGATGCCATGCAAAGCTAGCTAAAATCAGCTTTGGCTTCATAGATTAATCTTTTTTTAAAGGTCCTACATAAAAAGAAATCACTACAGCAATAGAAGATAGTAATTTCTCCCAGTATTTCATTAAAATAAACAACCCATCACGCAGAAGACATATCTGGTTCTTAAAGAACTGCTAATCTGCTCTTTTTAAGTCCCTCTAAACACCTACTTGAAATAGTAGTATTTTAAAACACATGGGGGAAAAATAATGATGCTCATGAATCCAGGCATTAAAGCAGCTGAACTGTGAACAGTGTTTGTTGATGTTCCAAGGGTGCTGCTCTATATGTTGATTTGTAGGATATTTCTTAGACACTTTCTCAATAATATATTATGTAATTTAAATACACTTGTGATATGATGAAAGTTTAAAGATGCTTCTGGGAAGTGGCTGTTTCAGAGTGCTTTCCAGCACCCTTCTGATTCAGAGAAAAAAAAAAGTTCAACTTCTTATTTGTAGTCTGTCAACCCTTTCAGGCCCACGGTGCACTTCACACCAGTTACGTTATTTTTCTGATTGAAACATCAACTTCTGTGAACTCTTAAGTGGTTATGTCTCTGGAGGGATTTGTGCTGCAGTTGCATACGCTGAACTGGAAATTTCTGAATTCAGAAATTGTTCTTCCCAAAGGAGTGGAAGCCTTTTTCAGACATCCTTTGTGGAGGTTTTTATGAAGTCACCTTATAACACCTGATGTAAAATGACAATGTTTGAAAGCTGTGGTAGGTTCCTGTAAGGTCCTTCTGTGGGCCAGCCAAGGGTTCTGAGAGCAGGAGAGGATCAGAAGCTGAGAGCAGGGATGTCAGTGTGAAGAGGAGACCTGTATCCTTTCTAGACAATATTTAAACTGTTCATATTCCATGGACTCAAGTCTGATAGGGGAGGCCTGGTAAACTGCTGGTTTTGGGCTTGCTGCCTTTGAGAAAACTGACACAGTCACCATTGCCTAAAGCTGAGCATGGACATCACTTGTGGATACATTGCAAATCCCTCCTGCCTGGTTTCTCTTCAGGATTCCAGATCATTATTTGCCTGGGGCAGGAGCAGCTCTCAGAGTGTTGTTCATAGCAGCAGTCTGTCCCCCAATCTGTCAGCACTGACTCCTTTGACAGTAGCACATTTCACACCCTAGAATCCCTTCTGCTTGTCAAGCCAAATGAAGATGCAGCTCAGCTTGGTGTTTTTACAATGCCTGGTGGTAATGCAGTGGCAGGACAACTTCCAAAAACTTCCTCTTGTTTGGCAGCCTGCAACAAACCCAGACTCACCACAGTTGTCAACTCTAGAACTTGTGCCAGATCATTCAAGAAGCATCAGAAAAGATCAAGGCTGCCTCTGTTCCTCTGCTTCTTTTTAAAAAAGTGATGACCTTCCATAAAATAATATCATTTAATAACAGGCCTGTTTATATACAGAGCCCATCTGCATGTGCTTGGAGATGACATACAAAATCATAATGAGGAATTACAGATGGCTGTGGAGTTTATCAGGAATACTAAGGCAAAAATATTGTAGACATAAGCATGCACATTTGTGAATTACTTTGTGAGGCCTTATGTAGTTCCTGTACAACTTAAACAGGTGTTTTGATATTGTAGGAATTGCACTATATTGAGGTGGTTGTTGCACTTAAAAGCATGTCTTATTTACTTGCAAATTGATTTAGTTCCTTCAGAAAGTGCATTTATTTCTTCAGCTTTTTCTGACTACAGCCAGCCTCAATGGTGTATATGTTCTTGACTTAAAAATTGAAGTGGACATCTTAAAATGCAGTTTAAGCTGTACCTTTGTGGAAACATTAATTTACAAGAACTAACAGTGGTACATATGCATCTTGATGATTACACCTGCAAATTGATAGTTAGCAATCTGCATTTCCTTTGTGATTTGAAAATACAAAGTTTCCTACCCCTTTACAAACAAAAATTAAATAAATCACTCTTTCAATCTTCATCAGTAGCATAGCACTGAGGATGTTTCAGTTTCTCCAACCCATGCCTGCATAGGAATGTGTTTCAGGAGGAAAAAAGGTTTAGGAAAGGATCTTGTTGCTGTAACTGAAACCCCTTGGGTATGTTGCTAAGATATCAATTTTCCTAGATCTGAACTGAATGCAGAAAGAGGCATTCTTATTAGTATGCTGCCTCTGAAAATGTTTGGATTTATTACATTTATTGATTGCATGTCATTTCTTGTAGAAAGAGTATCTTGTTTTGCTGCTGATGTGAAAATTAAGACTTCAGTCCTGCCAGTTCTATTCCCCACTAGTAACTCTATAAAGAGGCAGATTTGGCATCCAGAGTTTGGAAGTATTAAAATAATTTCAAGTCCTAAAGGGAATCATGATGATTGTTTATGGTTGTGGAATATTTTGAGACTTTCTACTGTGGGCCACAATAGAAACTCAGACCTACTCAGTTCCTTTGCAAGTACTGAATTGCCATAGTTACATAGAAATGCAGGATCTGTCCTTTTTCTTGACCACCTGAGTACTTGCTGCTGTAAAGGGTCCTATTTACCAGTCAGTATTGTGACCTGTACTCTGCATTTCAATGGAAAATCCCCAGGATTGTCACTTTGCCACGATACACAAATATGATGGAAGAGCCAAAACCTAAACATTGTAAAAATGTATTTTTAATATTATTATAATCTGATAAGTCATAGTGATACACTATTTTCTGTTCTTTCCTCAACAGCCTAGCATGCTCTATTAGGGAAAAATATTCCAATGGAAGTGTTTAGATAAAAAGATTTTGTGACCTGTGCTAGAATGTCCCTGTTGGCCCTGTCAGAGGGTATGGCTGCTCATACTGTGGGGCTGAGGGTTGTTTTTTTTTAGTTCTTTCTGAGTTAGTTTGTTTCCAGAAACATTCCAGAAACATCCTATCAAACCAATTTTATAAAACCTTCTATGCAGTTATTAAAACGTGGTTAGGAAAACAAACTCATCCCCAAACTCTGTCGATTCTGTGTCATTTTGGGAAAGTGTTTTTTACAAAATGACCTTGATTTCCAATCTTCCTTTTTAGGAAAGTGAAGAAGAGCTTTATTCCTCGTGTCGGCAGCTTCGGAAGCGCCAGGAGGAGCTGAACACCCAACTGTTCCTCTATGACACCCACATGAACCTGAGGAACCCCAGCAGGGATGCCATTCTGAAAGAATTCAGTGTCAATGAGCACAAACTACAGATCTATCAGGAGACTTGCAACCGCAGGTGGGTTGATGCTCATTCTCCCTTCCAAGGCAGCTCTGTGGAGAGAGGATTTATGGTGAGGAAACCCCAGACATACCAAAGGGAGCATCTAAAGAGGTGTGAGGGTAGAATGAGCTCATCTGGAATGAGGAGGGGCTGTGGAGAAGCCAGGCTGGGTCTCAAGCCACTAGAGGCCAGCAGAAGCTGAGGAATGTGTGCTCAGTGAAATCTCAGTTGCAGTGATCACAGTGACACTTGTAATCCTGTCAGGTTTTGTATCCCTCTCTGCTGCTTTCCTGGAGGAAAGCCTGGAAGTATATACAGACAAATAAATAAACCTCTTCACTCTTGCTACACTATCAGAGTTATGTCCCTGGAAATGTCATGCACATATGAGATATGTGGAAAGAGATACACAGACCACAAAAGATAAAACCAGTATTGAGTTGTAACAGCACAGCATTGTCAATTCAGTGTCAGTGCATTCTCCAGAGCTCAGGGGAAGGTTCCTTCTCCTTTGCTGCCACCTTTGGGCTGGGTCTGAGGGAGATAGAGGGAGGCTTCATGTACCAAGACAAAGGTTTGAGAAGATCTTAAGAATTTAAATATTCTTGCCCTTTTTTTTTGTGTGCTGAACAGCTGCATGAATCACTTGTTTACTCCCATTTATTGAGGGAAAAAAAATTGCAGTGCTCATTGCTGATACATTACTTGCCATTGGTATCCAAGTACATTGAATTTGATAGACTGTTTTCTTCTGACAAATTCCTATTAGGCTTGACTTTTTCCTTTTCTTTTCCCTTAAGATTAAGGGAGAAGAAAGTCAGTAACAGCAAATTCTACTCTTAGAGCCCATCATTCTTTGATGTGTGCTTTGTGGTGCAATTCAGGAAGAGATGAATTTGTCCTGGTCATCCTACCCAGTGATGGTCTCATCAGACGGAATGACTGGAAGAAGAGAAGAAAGAGGAAATATGGATTTCCTTTATAATTTCTTTTTCTAAGAAAAACTGTTTTAATACCTAATAATTTATATTCTGTACAAAGCATACCCTCTGTGCAGGCCAGAACTTCTGTGCATTCAAGATTTTTAAAGCTTGAGGATGTGTAGTTGGATGGACCTCACTTCTCATTATCAATACCTGAAGTACAAATCATCTCCTGTATGTGGTTACCCAGGCTGTAGATAAGACAGTCACAGCAATTTGCATGCATGGAATCACACCACTTTTAACAACCTGGCTCCTCAAGATTAACTAGTAGTGAGCTTTTAATTTATTAAATGCTGTAAAAGCACTTCTACACCAGCATTGTCACGTTATGTATGTTACAGTCCTCAAGACAGCAGATTGTGCTGCTGATACTGTATAAAATATTTTGGGCAGCTATTGTCTCTTATTAAAAGTTTTCTGTTACATTTTCGAGAACAAGGATATGTTAATTTTGTTGAAAGCAAATACCCTCTGGGACTGTAGTTGTGTTTTTCCTGTTGAACTCTCTTTAAAGGTTTAAGAAAGGAGCAATGTGTGAACCTCTATTCATAGCCCCTGTGAACTTCTGTTCACAGCCTCGAGGCACTGGAAGGAAAAGAGATGCAGTAGGAGATATCTGTTTATTTGCAGAAAGGGAAGGTATTTAAAATTCTGAGAAGCACTTACTTTTGTACAGTATCATTTCTGCAAATCCTTTCAGCTGCTAATGTGCTTAGAAATGAATTTTTAAATGAACTGTCATTTTTTAATCTTGCAATCCTGCGTAGACGATAGTCAAATGATAGTGTGCTGTAAATGTAGATCGTTTTCCCAAAATGTAACTAATCCAGGAATTACAGTGTGCAAAAATACAGAGGTGCATCCTTCTGGTGCCTTTAATCAAATCAAGAACACGAGGCTGCAGATGAGAATACTTGTTAGATTAGCAAGTGAATTTTCCTGCCAGAGCAGAACTAAAGGCCTTCGATGGAATATTTAACAGCAGTTGTCATAATTTGTGTATGTATTGGTCCTTTGTGCTAGTGCTGCATTGTCACCATCAAATTCCTGGTTGTCTTACCCCTACATGGGATGAGTTTTGCTCTCCATATTCCCAACTTTAACGTTTAAATGTGTGCAGAGGAGTTTAGTTTTCAGAGTGACTGCCTGAGGCACAAAATGCTGCTTCCACAGAGCTGTACTTCTGATCACAGAGGACTTGCACAGAGATTTGGGATTCATGGCCTGTTGCAGCTGCCTCAGCAATTTTCGGTTTCTCTTGCTCCCCACGCTGCGATTTCTGTTGTTTCAAGAGGCGCTTAATTGATGCCATTGTGCATTCACAGATGATGGTTTGAGGAACCCCCTTGAGGTTTTAGCTATTCTGTAAAGACAGTCTTGTCTCAGAGATGAAAGTGTTATAATAGTGTATCCCACAATGGGGTGGCATTTGTAAATTTTTTATTATAAAGAAATTAATTACTAATCACCCAACTGAAAACCAGGGAAAAGTTAAAGGCAATTCTCTGCTTTTCATCCTCCTTCCTGAAATCTCTTCAGTACCCAGCTGTGATTGACCTGTTCAAGGATTAGATGCATGTCAACCTTGATCAAACAAAGGAAAAAAGAAATCATATCAACTGTGGATTTGGGAGGTGGAGCTGTAACCTAGACTGCTGTATAGAGCTGGTTTTATCTTCATTATTCAGGTCTGGATTGTTCTGTCTGTCAGAATTCTTTCTAAGTTCAGTTCCAGAGCAGACCCAGCTGAACTGTCCATTTGTCCTGGCTTCCTCCAGTGGTGTGTGTATTCCTGACACAGCACAGCCACTGTGTGATGGACACAGGTGTGAGTCCCTCATGCTGCTCTTGTGCAATTATTTAAGAATTAGCTCATTTTGTACTCCTTTGAAAAGTCCTGTGCACATTCTCCACTCACACATAATGTCAGGAGTTATAAGAGGCACTCCATCAGTATTTATGCAAATATATTTTGTTTTACAGTAAGACTTTTCCCCAGACTATGATGTTACACTGTGTGCAGAATGAAAATACTGCAGTGACTCTTCTGCTGACTTGCAAGTGGTGGGCAAGGCTGTGTTCTAACTCTGCTCTTGTTTCTTGTATTCTGTGTTTTATCTCCCAGACCTCACCTCTCAGATCTTCCTTGGGGCAGATTCTGTAGCAATTTTATCACAGTTGCAACTGTTTGAGTATGAAAGTAGGTTTGAATGTGCGTGCTAATTTTTTTAATCCAGGAGGAAAAACTTTTATAAATTTTTGAAGCTAACAATTGTTAAATTGTAATATTCTTATAGAAAGTGTTTTAAATCATTGAAATAACTTATTTTAATAAATAATTTTTGATATCTCACGTCGATGTGGATGATGCCAGGTGCTTCTTTGTTTAAGCATTGCTCGTTGAATTTCATGACTTTTGCCAGTCATTTGAAGCAGTGAGTTCTTTTTGAAAAGTGATCAGCTGCTGTGGTATGGTGTGCTCTGCTGGAGGTTGGGAGAAGGGCATTTCTGTGTTTTTAAGATGAACTGACTTAATGATTGTTTCAGTAGACATGGTTATGATTGCACTTCCTCTGGCTCCAAACACACGAGGCAGAAGGAAAAGGTCAAAGATCGAGTTTAACCTGTGACTCCAAACCAACCTTTCTCAGTGAGAGGCAGATCCAAACTCCAGCTCTAGTGACAATCAGATTTGTATGAGCTTGAACAGTAAGATCTGAGCAAGACAAAGACTAAATTTGTGGTAATTTGGAAGAACAGTAATATTGATGTTTACAAAAATATTATATCAGAACACTTTCTGCCTGTGAAGTTGCATGGGGAGAACTGGAATGCACTCTGTCTTTATGTGGTGATTTTTTAAGTTGTTGGCAGTCTTGGGAAATTTTTTTTTCTCACCTTTTGGTCAAAATTACATGCTTATTGAACATGAATCCCTATGAGGTGTCTGCAGCCTAATTCTAGAAGGTCATTAAATCAGCCAAACCACCTTAGTGATTAATGCATGAGTTCTGGAGTCCAAAGAATTACTACATTTAGGTGTTTTACTGCCTGTATTGTCACCTTTTTCCACCCCAACATATCTATGTATTTCTCTGTTGAAAGCATTTTGTTAGTTTTGCAGTTCTTTAACCTCAGAGATGGTGAGATGGTGTGAGCTGTGTGCCTGACACCAGCTTTGAATCCTCCAAACCAGTTGGGAAAATCTGAAGTGTGGAAGCTGAAGTGCAGTGGCTGAGTTCTGCTACAGTCACATGTCAGCATTTTTAACTGCAGTCCAGCTAGTTGGCTTTGTTCCAGACTGAAATTCCCTTTATATCATGAGAAATAGAAGTTAAATATAATGAAAATTAACCTTCAGAATCAGTTTAGAGAGGAATTTATCTTCTGATCCATAGCAGCATTTATAAACATGCCCAGCTGTTAGTTTTAAAAGAATTTAAATTAAATTAAAAGCAGTTTAGCTCATTGCTAGTGTACATTTTTAGTGTTACTCCAGCAAAACAGGGAATTGTGAGCTTGACCAAAGTAAAGCAGCAGTTCCCCCAACACTTGCTCCTGAATTGCAGTTTGATCCCCAGATTCTATACAATATGTGTAAATTATCAGCATTCAGGACCCTTTTCTCTGAAGAGCACATAGTGAATTATTAAATATGCCACTCTATTTTGGGAAGTATGTGGGAATCTGTAATAAATAGAAACAAAGGGGTGTTTTGGTTGGGTCCCTTAGGAGAAGGGCCTATAAAAGTCTGGTTTGATTAAGCATCTAAAATTAATATATTTAAATACACATAAGAAGTATAAGTTTTCATGTATATCTGGCAAACTTGTACCTTGAGATGCTGTGTCTGAGGTTTAGTAGCTGACCAAGTAAACTTAAACTATTCACTTTAATCATCAGCATCATTCTTTATAGTGAGGCACCTATCAATTGTTCAGTGATTTTGAGGACTAGGAAAAATTGAATCTGAGCTATATTTTCATTTTGCTCTTTGAATTTTTAGGTGCATTTCTGGTAAATCAGTTTCAGGAATTCAGGAAAATGGGTAATAAATTAAAATTTGAAAAGAGACACAGCACTTGAATGAATTACCCTAATTTATCCACCTATTCATACACGAGGAGTAGTGACAAAAAACAGGAATGAGCAGAGAGAATTCTCATTGTAAAATACTTCAAATAGAGCAGCTGTGGCTGTCTTTACAGGGATGGAATTTTCAAGCAATTTTAGAGTATCTCCTTAAGCCACAGACTGCCTGTTTTCCTTTTGGAAAGAGTAACTGTATCCTTCACCTCTGCCCTGGTCAGGACTTTGGTTTTTTAATAGATGGAGCTAATTGACATGGAATTAATGAATCCCCAGTGCACTGAGGACAGCTCTGGGGTGTGTCCCCACATTAATCCCCTGTGCTGGAGCACACTCTTGGGCCATCAGGACAAAACAGTCCCTCCTGCTCTGTTATCTGAGAGTTCTGTCCTTGACTCCAGGCAGATGAAAAGCTTCACGTGTTGAGCTCAGCTCCTGCAGGACTTCTGGTATTTGGGATTTTGTTGGGCTGGTTTTGCCTTGTCAGAAGGCTGTATCTCAAAAACTGTCCAGGGCCTGAAGCTCAGCTGGTACTGACAGTGTGGGTTTAGGATTCATGGCTTCAGGACCCTTCCATAGATGTTTTTCACTAGCCCCACCGTTGAGATAATTACAAATAGCAGCAGCTGAGTTTTGCTGAAAGATTACAGATAACAGAGAAAATTCCTCTGGGGCACAGGAGTTCATTTCCCTATATTAAAACCAAATTTTTTTACAAGACTTGGCATGAAATACCAATGCTGTTTCTGTGCAACAGGCTTGTGCAATTTCTTCTACATTTTGGTTTTGTCTTCTACTGGTATTTGAATTTTTTAATCTATTTCTGATAACATTGTTGCAAAGCCAGAGAACTTAAAGGGGAAAAGAACAAAGTGGTTTCCACTTGAAAAAACAGAGCTGTTGGAAAGAGAGCATCGGTCCAGTGCTTTCATGAGGTCATGAATGTCTTTTTTCTGTTTTATTAAAAAGAAGATTTCTTCTTTCTGCAGATGATGTTGTATATTAATGACTCCTGGAGAGTGGCCCCTGTGCCATCAGCACTCAGTTGGAGGCACATAAGCTCTTTATAAGAACCTGCAACACTCCTGCCACACAAACAGCTTATTTGCTATTAGAGAGAGGAGAAAAAGTGAGTTCTCTCTGGAGCTGTCCCTCAAGCTAAGAATTAAATTTAGTTTCTTTCATGGTGTACTTACTGGTAGGGGAATGAGGGAGAAAAGTCAGATTTTAAGCATAAAAATGCAAAAAGTTACCAATAGTGTGGGCTGGGTTCTTCTAAGGTGAATCTATCAGGAAGAGAACTCAACAGTCAAAAAATGATGCTGTTTTCAGTCACCATGAGCTACAAAAATCTGCATCTTCTAAGTAGGGGTGGCTGTGGATTTCTAGCTTGGTTCCTCTATTTATGCCCTCTTGTTTTCTGAGAATCCTTTAACAGTGCAATGGAACTGCTCTGCTTCTTATTCATTAGTTCCCCATTTCAGTTGCAGCAGAGTTCAACAGAAGTATCTGGATGTTACTAATAATTTAAGACCTGTGTAGCTTCAGCCATTAAAATGGAAAGACTAAAGTTTAAAGAGAAGTTTTAAATTCTTGAAGGATTCTGCTTTTATCAAGGGGTAAGGAAGCTGCAATGCTGATGAATTAAGGAAAAACAACTTTGTGTTTAACATTTGAGGTGAAGTTTCTCAGTTTCTATATTAAATTGACAGAGGGAATTGCATGGGACAGAAGTGACCTGTATGTATAGTCTGGTCTTCTAATCTTAAAATTCCACAAAATTATGAGTTTCCTTGTAGCAAGTGTTTATCTTCCTATCACAAAGCTGAAATTCCATTCAGATGGTGTCAGGTGTTAAAGAAATATTAATAAAGGCTAAAAGTATTTTATAAATAGTGGAACGTGAATACAATCACTCACCAAAGGTCTTTGATGAATTATTTGTTTAACCATTTGATAATGCTGGGAAAAACCATAGGCTTTATTTATGAATGCACTTCAGCTGGCTCATTCATTTTAAACAGGCATATTTTACTGTCAGAAAAATCTACAAATCCGTGGTGCTTCAAGCACTTTGCTGTAATTTAGATTAAGCACTGTGCATTTTCCAGAAATGTCATTAGATATGAGTTAACTGAGAAAAAGAGCCCAGAATGTACTCATGTAAAAACCCCATTTGTTTATTGTCTAGCAGTTTATCAGTTAATCTTGGTTAGGCATATATACATCCAAGCTGGGAAGCAGCTGGGGTTTGAATGTGATCAAAGAGTAAGTTTATTCTCCTCTGGATCATGTAACACAACCTCTTTAGGAACAAAGGGCAGGGATCAGGAGTATAATCCCATCAGGGAGGAAGAGCCAGCCTAAGGACATTTGTTCCATTCTCTGTATTGTGCTGTTGTACCTGAGAATAAAATGCTGTTTGCAGGAATACTGAGCTTCATCTTGTTAGTGATCTGATCAGTTTTACTTTGAAGAGAAAGTATATATAAAAAATTACACCTTTTTACTTAGCAGTACTGTTCCTTGGGGATAAAGCTGTTATTTACCTCAATCACACAAATATGTATTTTTTTAAATCTTTTATTACCTGTCTGTCAAAACCAAGAGTAAGCAGAGAACATAACTAAATTCTGTCCTCAGCATTTCATCTTTCAGAGTGAAAATGTCACTGCAGATGGAAACCAGGAAACCAGCACAGCAATCAGCACCACAAGCAGTCCTCCATCCCTAACCAGGCGCATCATGGTGTAATTTCTTGGCTTTGGTCCACATCCCTGGGATCTAAACCACTCCACCACTTCATCCAGGCTGTACTGCTGGGGCTCATAGCCCAGCTCCTTCCTGGCCTTCTCCATGCTGAAATAATGTGTGACACCAGTTTTGTAAACCTCCGTGCGAGTGAGGAGGGGCTGGAAGTTATAAAGGCGCCCTACAAGGAAATGAACCAGCTCAGTAAGGAATGCAAAAAAATAGACAAGGGAGAGGGGAAGGCGCAGGGTTGGGAACTGGTAACCCAAACCTTCCACGAGCGGTCGGAAAAATTCAAAGTTATTTACAGGCCTGCCATCAGAAATAAAATAGGCCTGGCCTGCAGCAACGTGCTGCTTGCTGGCTCTGAGGGCCTCGGAGGCAAGGATGTGAGCCTGGACCAGGTTGTCCACGTGCACAAACTCTACCAGGCTCAGAGGGTCTCCATACACAAATTTAAACAGTCCCCTTTCAATGTAACTGACTATTCTTGGGAGGTGTCTCTGCTCCCCAGGCCCGTAGATCCCTGCTGGGCGGAGAGCACAGGTCCTTAGCACACCTCTCCCATTTCCCAGCTCAGCCCCGTTTGCCTCCAGCACCTTCATTTCAGCCAAAGATTTCGTCCGGGAGTAGTGATCAGGGTGGAGGTGCAGAGGGAGATAAGGCAGAGACTCGTCCCCATTTTCTATAATCTGGCCTCCAAATATCACGTTGTAGGTACTTGTGTAAACCAGGCTCGACACTCCCCTGCTCTTGCAGGCCTGGATGACATTTTCTGTTCCTTTCACATTAACATCTTCTATAAGTTTTCGGTTCAGCTGCTCCCTGCCAGACATTCCATAGGAGGCGATATGGAATACGCAGATCACATCTCTGAGAGCTTCTTCCACTTCAGACAGGCAGCAGATATCTCCCTGCACGAACTTTATTCCCTCTGGCAGGGTTTGAAGTGGCTTCACAACATCAAAGAGGATCACATTGACTCCCTTTTGATATATGGCACAACCTAAACTGAAACATGACAGAAACCGTATGTTAGGATACAGCACCGTGGTGCATGAAACATCTCACCTGGAAGGGAGAGAAGGCTGTTAACTCTTTTCATGCTGATTATTTTTCTGATGGGAGTCTTAAATACTCAGCCCCCTACTATAGGGAAGATTCAGCTGTGATAGTTTAGGTACTGAACTCATTTCTCGCACTCCATCAATAGTGGGAGAAAAAAAAAAAAGAAAAAAGAGGCAGAACTGCTTTTAATGAAAATTCTGAAGACAAATAACTGAAATTCTGTCCAGATCAGCAACAGCAACTTTCTAATGTACAATTATTGCCAAATATTTTAAAAAAAAAAAGCAAAAAAGCAGCTTTACTTCCTTTATCTTACTGCTTTTGTACCATACCAGTTCTGTCAAAACAACAGGTTGGTCTTTGCCATTGTGTTTGAAATTTATGGAGGAGTGGGAGAGGCTTCTAAGCTGCTATGAATACTTTGCCACATGTCTACGTTTTACTCCAGCTCAGAGGTATTGACACAAAGTATAACTCTGGCGCTTCTCTTCCCCTTTCCTATATTTTTGTATTTCTATTGTGCTTTAAGGGCATGAGAGTGGAGGGAAAAGCCAAGCAGAAGTCAGATAGGCATCTTCTGAGATTATTTTCCTTCCCCTGACTTGAAATTTACTTTTTTTCCTGGTCCTGATTGTGATCTCTCTCCCCTCTTTGAGCAGTTATAGTCTAGGGCCCAAAATGGGATTTTTCCTTTACAAGGCCTGCAAAGGCCATGTAAAGCTACAGCAAGGGAAAATGGATTTCACTGAAGTGTGCACCTTATTAACAACTCTAATCCTAAACATCACTGTGCATGAAAATAATATATTCCTGAGAGTTCAGCTGGAGTTGTTAATCTCTAGAGCTAAGCACACGTGTAACTATTTGCAGGTCAAAATAAAAATGTGTGTACAAGTTTAGGCTTGTCCTTCAGAGTGGGCTGACCATGGTGATCCCACCCCACTACAGAGGTGAGCACACAGGGAAATGCCTGCGAGGCAGCCGATGCCTGACTTTTGGAAACGGGGTAACAGCGTTACTTACAGCCTCTGAAACAGAGTAACTGGGTTTGTTTAAAACTGAGTCCCCGCATGAACCAGAAGATGGGATCAACTGGATCAGGTGTCTCAGGCCCACAGGTCTCCCTTTTACAGATGGGATTTGCTGCCTCCCATGAGCAGCCTCTTCCGTGTATTCCTGTGTGTAGTAACTATTTCATGCACTAACCGGAAGCCAAAATAACCTCCTCCTCCAGTAATGAGGACTCTTTCCTTGGCAGCGTTTCCTTCTTCCATCCTCTTTCCTTTCGCACTGTGTGCTGGAACTGACCTACAAAACACACACATCAAAACCGACACGCGTTTTAGCATCAGCGCACGTTCCCGTCGTTATTCACTGATCTCGTTCCCGCTTTTATTGCAGCCCTTGCCTTCCCCAGCCGCCGGGGAGGCAGGAGATTCGGAGATTCAGCCATTCACGCCGGGATGGCTCCAAAGGGAAGCTGTTCCCGGAGCAGGGAGCGCCGCGCTGGAGCCGTGCCCGCCCGGGGCCCCCCCGTACCTGCGGCGGTGCCGTCCCTGCTCCCTGCCCGTCCCCGCCGGGTTCCCGGGGCGGTGCTGATCCCGGGAAATGGAGCCGGGCGGGGCGGGGGCAGCCCGAGATGGCGGCGGGGACAGTCGGGCTGTGCTGGCCCTGCCAGCCCGGCTTGTGTGGGCTGATGTGCCGGGAGGGTGATGCCGGTGCCCTCCGCCCGCAGTCTGAGCGCTCTGAAATGGGGCTCGCGGCTCGGCGGTGAAATCGGAACCTTTCCCGGTGGTTGTACCGCAGCCTTTTTTTTTATTATTTTTATTTTTCCTTTGCCCCCGGCATCGATCCAGGCTGGGGCAGCGGTGGGAGAAGAACTCGGGGGTGTTGGGAGCTGGACCTACCCCGGCCCTGAACCCCCCGTGCCCTGGGCTGATCCCCCTGTGTGAGTAGCAGGGAAAGGGGGGATTCTGCCCCTCTGCCCCGCTCAGGTGAGACCCCACCTGCAGAGCTGCCTCCAGCTGAGAGAACTGGGATTGTTCGTCCTGGAAAAGAGAAGGCTCCAGGGTGACGTAATTGTGGTCCTCCAGTACCTGAAGGGAACTCAGAGGAAGGATGGGACAAGACTATTTGCAATAGACAGTGACAGGACAAGGGGGAATGGCTTCAGACTGAAAGAGTAGGGTTAGGTTAGATGTTGGGAAGAAATTCTTCCCTCTAAGGGTGGTGAGGCCCTAGCACAGGTTGCCCAGAGAAGCTGTGGTTGCCCCATCCCTGTTCTTGGAGCAACCTGGGATAGTGGAAGTTGTCCCTGCCCATGGCAGGGGTGTGGAACTACATAATCCTCAAGGTCCCTTCCAACCCAAACCATCCTGTGATTCCCTCAGGGGGTGCCTGCAAGTGCCATCCCAGGGTGTGAGGCTCTGCAGAGGTCTGGGACATTTAACAGGGACTGAGGAGCCCTTGACTCTGGGTGATTTGGGTGGACAGGGGAGTTTCTAGACTTGCTGCTGAACATTTCTTTGTGGGAAGGGTTGTCAAGCGTTGGAATGGGCTGCCCAGGGAAGTGCTGGAGTCACCAACCCTGGAGGTGTTCCGGAAATCACTGGACATGGCAGTGCTGTGGTTTAGTTGACAAGGTGGTGTTGGGTCAAAGGCTGAACTTGATGATCCTGGAGATCTTTTCCAGCCTTAATGAGTCTGTGATTCCCTGGTGCTGTGAAGGTACCACAGCTGCCTTCCAATGTCACACCACGTCTGGGAGAACCATGCCCTCACAGCATCTCCCTGGATGAAAGAGGCTATCCCACATCCTGCTGCATTTGTCCTGAGCCTGAACCACGGCACACACTCACAGGAGTCTGCTGTGCTCCTGCAGAGCTTGAGATGTTTTTGGCACTGGGAGCACACTGCCCAGCACTGCCCAGCTGCAGCAGAACTGCTCCTGGGTTCAGTGTCAGCAGTCCCAGTTGTCTGTGAGAGAGCCCTAATAGCAAAAGAGTGAAGAATTACACCATCAAAGTCTGGCTTGTGGTGTATTCCATTTTTCATTTGCAGAACTGAGCCACTTGGGGAATGCCAGAGAGTGGATTCAGTGTCAAAAGTACTTGAAACCCCACAAGTTTCTGTTTTGCAAAACCCTGACAGAAGTAGATGTAGTAGGCTCTGTTGTATTTTTGATGGATGGCTGGCAAGACTTAGAACTAAACAGATTCTAAGAATTCTGCAAGTACTAAAGATTTTTTTTTTTAGTGATTTCTTGCTGGTGAACCTCTGGGACCCTTGAATAGAAATTTCAAGATGGAGCTGGTGCTGTACCTGATTATGCAGAGCTGCTGCCCCTGTGGAGATGTACAGAGTGTCTGGTGTGGAGGGCATCCCTCAGTCATAGCTGATTTCCCTGTCTCTTGTCTGTATAGGAGAGTGGGTTTGAAATAGCCTTGCGGCATCCCCTAAGATACCATCCAGACATATAATCATTGGTGTGTTCACAGAGGTATAAGAATTCTGGCTCACAAGCAGAAAAATCCCTTACATATTCCTAAATACTAAATATAAGGATTCTGTATGGCTGCATATGCCTTCAGGATTTATGCATAATCTTGATGAAGGTTTTGAGAATATTTTCCCAAGTGCTTAATCACCTGCTAAGTCCAAAAGAGTCCTGAACTTTCCCTGAGATCTGTAGACACAAAGTTTTTTTTACCTTTGAGGAGTCTCACTGAGATTAGGGCACTTGGTGGCTCTCTTTTGATCAAAGAAATTGTGTTTGAATGGAATATTGAAGGATCACAGAATATCTGAGGCTGGAAGGATATTTGCCCTGTTGAACCCCTGCACAAAGCAGGTTCAGCCAGAGGGGTTCCATGGGTTTGTGTTGGCATTGAATATCTCCAGGGATAGAAACTCCATGTTCAGCCACTTTCTCTTCGTAACTCCCAGAGCTTTGTGCTCTCTGAACAGTGACCTCACGCTCTGTGTTGTGTGAGTAAATCCTCTGTTTGAACAGGCAGCTGTTCACCTCAGGATGACATTTGTCCCCTGGACTTTGTGATGTGTCCGTGCAGGACAATTTGCAGGGCTGAGACCCCTCTCTGTACTTTCTGCTTTATCCTGCTCTCTGCCTGGTATGTCATCTACAGAGAGTGAATTGTGTCAGGTTATCTCATAATTATGGATATTGTGACTATAATAAGGCTGTGGTTTAGATACTGTAAAGATGTTGCTCTTAAGACACTCTCGGTTTTATTTCTCACTGTAGTGAGCTGTCCTTTTTGGCTTCAGAGAATAGTGAGGAACATTAATTCTTTCAAAATGGTGACATCTGTGAAAGCTGTGGGTAAATATCCTCCTCATTTTACATTGACAGATCAGTGTTAAGACTTGACACTCTCAGATCTCAGTTTTGCACTACCCATTTATTACTCTTTTTTCATTTTGTATGGGACTGCTTTTCCTAAGGTTTTATGGACTTTCTGAATGTATCATAAGTTTTGTTTTGCCATCAATGAATGGACTTCCAGTTTTATTTTATACATAATAGAATGCTAGGCCTGTTTTCTTTAAAAAACACGTAAACCCTACTTTTCCCTTTAAAGATCCAGGCTTTTTGGAGCATGCCTTGCATGTATCTCAGCATGCAGGGAATAAGACTATGCTACAGTGACTTGAAGAGATTGCATTGATACCTTGAATTGCACATTAGGGCAAGATATGTCAGGATAGAAGGATTTGCAGTGTAACTGGGAGTTATCTGCAATGAACCTGAAATGGGCTGCAAAGGAATCCTTAAATCAGCTAAATAAGCAGCTGCTGTAAACAGTGCAAGTTAGAAAGAATGAGCAATGAAATAATTAATTATTCTCTCATAGTATGTTAGTTCATCTGGTTTCCTTTGCAATTGAAAATACTTAGCTAGTAAAATTACTTTTGTCATCAAAATACAAAGCGTGCCAGTAGTACTATTTCAGGAAGCAGGGAAATATTTCATCTGGGGAAATAAACCTTGGCTTACTGTTTTCTTACTATTTAATTGATTTCTTTCAGGTATTACTTAATTGTGGGGCTTTTTTTAATTGAACAATGCAATGAGAGAAGAGAACAAGATTTAAAACTAGGTAGAACCAACCATGTTTTTAGCCTTATTAAAACATGTAAAACCAATTGGTTAAAATAGTACTAAAGAGGTGAAAACAGAACATATGTTGTGAGGGAAATTAGAATTGTAATGTTCAAGATTAGAATCAAACATTCAGTCTAGATGAGACTGGAATATATTTCCAGGAGGAAAGAGTTATGGATAAAAATGCTAGTCTGAATTTTTGTCTTGGCTCTGGCAGAGGTTTCCTTAGTGACCTTCAGAACATTGTGTTCTCTGACAAAGGTGTCATTGAACTTTCTCCCTGCCCGAGGTTATGGCTGTGCTGGTTTCGTTTGTGTTTCTGATGCTCAGGTGGGAGCTGCTCAAAATATGTTAATAAACCAGGAAATCAAATCTATGGAGCTTAAAGAGCTCAGAGAAGTGTGCAAGTTACACCCTTTGAAAATGTTAGCACTGACTTCTTAGGTCAGATGTTGATTGTATAGCTGTGGAAGTGTCAAACATCTGGTGATGTGAGGGTGACCATCCAAAGTGCTTCTAGTTGTTTTTTCCTGTGAGTTCCAGTAATGGAACTTAGCCTATTTTTTTCACTTAGCCTATCTTTTCCACACTGAGAAAGGAAAAGGATTTCAGCATTAATTGTATTTGCTGCTTAGTGAACACCATTCTGTGAATTGTTCATCTGACCTGTTGCTTTATATAATTTTTCCTAATCTAATTCTGCTGTGCTCTCTCATTTTAGGAGATATGACTTTATAAACATTTTAGTCCTGACCAGAAGGAGGTGCAGGGGGTGTGGATTCCTTATCAAAGTAGGAATTCACAAAATGGAAAGTAGCCTCTACTGAATTTGTCTTGGAAAGGGTCAGACAGTTTGCAGAGTATTTTGAGATCCTTGGATGAAGGAAGATTTTTGTGTTCCACTGAAGGGCTTTGTTGTGTAATTCTTTCTATACTGTCAAAAAAGAAATCTCCTTTTTATTATAGTTTTGGGATCATCTTAAGTGTGGGTGTGGATTTTGGAGTGAATGTTAACCTGTAGCCAACAAGTTCCTTTTCATCCATGTCCAGAAGCAAGATCCAGTGAAGAACCCGTGGAGGGAGGGGTATGTGGTGCTGTCCCTGCTCACAGGGTTCTGTCCCTCCTCTTTTGCTGGAGGCAGCTCTGCTCGAGGCTGTGCAGGAGGGAACCTTCCATCCCTCCCCTTCCCCAGGAGCAGCTCAGGCTGGGAGTGTGGGTCTAGGAGGGTGCAGAGCTTTCAGAAGGTACAAACTGCTCAAACTTTGGCTGTTTCACCCCAAAAGAGCAGGTTGGGTGGAAATACCAAGCAGTTGCTGGTTAGACCAAGTACTTTGTCTGGATAGTTCCTTCTGCAGTTACATACCCAGGTAATACCCTGAGAGAGGGTGCTGTTGTAGCACTGCTGTAGCACTGACATCATTAATGTCACTGTTGTATTTATGTCAGGGCTTAGTTGCCAGTGAGATATTTCACACACCACACCATGTGTGGTGTAAACAACAGGCTGGCACAGGGCACCTTCCTTCACAGAGCACAATTTAGGCTCAGTAGTCATGCCTTGGCTAACTTGGATTTTCTGGGTGAGTTTCACTGTGGTCATCCTCAGTGCATTAGTTATGAAAAAAGTCATTACTGTAAAAGACACTGAAAATGCTTTGAATTCTCTTGGTGAAGAGTCTTAAGGAACAAGCTTGATTCTGAGGTGTCCATTCAGCAGTAGGAAGTGATGGATACATTCTGTGGAACCACCAGAAATTAACTTCTTTTCCACCCTGTAATGTTTCAAAAAAATGTAGATTATCCCATTTCTGAAAGCAGCAGTTATTTATCCTAAAGGGAAGGGAAGAAAATGTGCATATTTTGGGGTAAGGGAACGGTTGAGCATAGGACTGAGAATTACCTGTGTTCTCCCTTTTTACTTTGATGACAAAGTGGTCATTTGCTGTTTGTGGTCTCTGTGTCTCTTTGTGTACTTTGCAGGGCACATCAATAACCCAGTTTTTAGAATGAGTATATATTAATCTTCATAACCTCCATGGAGCTGAACAGAGTCTGCAGGGACTCACCCACTCCTGAGTGTTTCAGTCCAGGTGTCTGAAGTCAGTATTTGCTCTTTGATACTGATCTTAAGCTCCCTTAAGCCTGATGTGGTTTTTTAAGTGGTAATTTAACTTGATGTGTTACCTGATGTTCCGAGGTGTTGATATCTGTTTGCATAACGTGTTGCACTGATATTTATCCTCAGCAGTACAAGGTGATGCTATCCAATGTAACTGCAGCACCTTGGAAGTAAAAGCCAAGTTTTAGCTCATCCTGGAACCTCATTAATAATTTCAATATTGCACACAGGACTGCAAGGGCTCAAGGGTTGAATCTCTTTGTACCTGAAAGGATTATACACTTTTAAATTTAGTATGTTAAGAAATGTCTTATGGGAAGACTAGTAAAACGTTATTGCAAATATTCTCACAGATGTTTTTGCTCTCAGAGTAGGGGAGGACAGGTTTTGGAATACAGTGCTGAGTGTCTTTGATTCTGTTACTTAAAGGAAGTCTTCTAAATTCTCAATAGGAAGCGATTTCAGAAGGTAATTATACACTTATATTTCAGTAATTGTCTTATTCAGTTTCAAGTGTGATTGATGTGCATCCAGATGCCCTTATTTACCACACAAGGAAAGGATTCCTGTTGAAGTAATTTGTAATTTAATTCAGCTATCCATGGGTTTACAGAAATCTTGCCCTCCAGCAAAAGCAAGATGAGGTTGGTGTGTTATGAATTGTTCACACTAATAATTGCACTCCCAGTTGATGGTACTACTTTGATCTTTTGGAAGGATCTAAGGGATCTTTTAGCTTCACAGGCAGCTAGTCATGTGCTGTAGATACCATATGTAGAACAAACTCAAGGCAAAATGTGTTCATTAATCCATATCTTGTACTATCATTTTCTCTGTGTGTGAAGTCTGCAGACATTGGCGGTGAGGATGAGATGTGTCAGCAGGAACACCAGGGCCTGAATTTGTTGTAGCATTTCTATGGGTTTCTCAGTGGAAAATGTTCTTGCTGAGGAGGAAAGGATGTGTATTTGCTGAGGAAATGTTTTCCAGCTTCACACCTCTGGTGCTTTCATATTCCTGGTACTGTGTTCAAGGTCTAGGCCGTGGTCTCCCATTTTTGGGCACTTAGAACTGCAAGAAAACAGGACATTGGCTTAAAAAATGTTACTACCATTCAGTTCTGTACTGACCTTGAAAACATTCCAAAAATTACATAATTTTGCAGAGGAAAGATTAGGTAAGAGTTTGAAGTAGGGGAAAACAAACTCAAAAAAAGACAAAATCTTTTGCTTCAGCTCTGCTTGAGTGAGACAAGCTCCACAGGGCTTCCTTAATGGCATCTTGGTGTTTACAAGAGCACCACACTCTTGTGTGTCTTTGATACTGATTTATTCTGTTCCACAAAACTAATGATTGCAGAACTCAGAATTCATAAGCATTTTATCATGGCCTGATGTGTGACTCTATTCTGAGCTATTTCAAGGTAAGAGATTCTGACACAAGCCTGAGTTTTCCTGTAAAAGGGATTTGTTCAGAACCAAAAATTTTGAAGGTTCAAAGCACTTAATCAAAACGAAATAAAATCCATTAACTCTAAAATGGGGCAAAATTACTGATGTTACAAAGATGAGATAGTTATAACATGCATCTTCTGTTCAGAAGCCTTATTTGGACATGTTTTATCCTGGAATGAGAACACGAAGAAAGCGTTCAAAGTGGGATCTATTCAACTGGAGGTGTGCTATAACTTACAGTAATTTCCTGCAAGTTATTCTTGCTCCTAATTTTCACTCCTTGGGGCAGAAGTTGTGGGTGCAGCATCTGGTTATAACTAATTCTGATTTTTTGCATCTTTTGAAGGAGAAGCGGGATCTGAATAATGAGGGAATTGAGATATCTGATTTTTTTTCTTTGATTCTTATGGTGAAACAGTTCTGAAGGAGCTTTGCATTTGAAGTGCTGCTTCAATGTCTTTCAGAGAGTATCCAGCCCATAGAAACAGAATTTGTGCCAGTGGAAAACACTGGATTAATTCCAGTCATGCATCAGCTTAATTCTCCATTCATCATAGGAACATGGAAGAATCAAACATCAAACACATTATGGACAAACTGCATAAGCTGAAATGTTCTTCTAGATGACTTAGAGGAACAACATGTTCTAGTAATTGGCTTTTTTGTATAATGAAGGTTTCTCAAGTCAAATACGTAATCTTCAAGTTAAAAAAAAAATTGTACCAAAGAAGGCCTCATTTAGCAGTTGTCATTTTAACACTTTCCAAAAGAGAAAACATTATCTAGTGCATTTTTTTCACCAAGTCTTTGATTTTACATTGCCTGAGCTCCTTTGCCCTTTTAAAAATTGCTCTGGGAAAGGCTGTGAAAGCAGTTTGAGTGGCCAGTGAGAATCCCTTCAGTGCCATAGTGTTAATGGCAAAGCCAGCAGATTTCACCATTTGTGTTTCTGGTGAAGTTTTGGTCCTGGCTCCTTTCCCTTCTGCCATAAATAAAGGTAATCTGTGCTAGGAACAGGCATCAACTCAAGCAGGCAATTAATCACACTTCAACAATGCACATTATGAGCTTATCAGAAAGAACCATCCCTCCTCCCATCATGTTTTATCTGTTTATGAAGAAAATGCCCTCCATAATTGTAATTGAGAAACCAAAATGACTCAGAGTTTGGAGGTGTCAATAAGAATATATTATGCAGCCAAACTCCCTGTGTCTTGTATACAAATGGGTCACTCTGCTTTTGCCTTGTCAGGAAGGGGTTTGTTCCTGAAGTTTATTAACTTGGAGAGAATTTCAAATTTGGGATGTCCCTTGTGAGAACAGGCTACAGTCATTCCTCCCATTTTGTTTGGAAACTCCCTCATTTTCTCTGGTACAAAAAGAAGCAGTCCAAGCAGGGCTGAACAAGGAGGCTCCATCTCCAGTAGATTACACTTGAAAAAGGGGTCTCAATTAACATCTACTGCCACCAAATCCAATTCTCCTGGGTAGTCTTGTTGCAATATTACATCATTAATGAGTTCTAATTAATTAATTCTAATTCATTAATTCTGGTTCATTAATTCTAATCAGAATTATTAGATTATTTGGGTTCCTGAATTTCTTGAACAAGTTGACTGCTTGGTCCTTCTGGCCATAATAGCTGAAGTGATTATCATCACTGAGATTCTTGCTGTATGTTACAAACTTTTAATTTACTTTCTTCCTTCATGGAATAAATAGAGAAATATTTAGTGTATAAATTAAGGCTAAATGAAACATATGCATGTGAGTACTACAGAGTATTGTTCACATGGAGGAGCTGGAGCTTGTTTTGTGCCTCATGCTGAAGGTTTCATAACAGCACTCTAAGAAAGGTTGTCAGAGAATTTTTTGCCCCTCTGATGCCTATGTTCTGTGTCTGCATCTGCAGGCTTTGAGTTGATGACTGTTGTATTTCAGCTGCTCTCTCTGAAGTCTCTGGGTGATGGAGCTGTCCAATTTTGACTCTTTTAGTAGTTGAACTGTTCTCTTGCAGGTGAGGTACCAAATGTAAACCTTTAACACCATTCATCTAAGTCGTCAAGATCCTTTACTGTAAATACTGATTTTACAAAAGCTTTCTGTGTTCTCTGCCATTTTAGAGATTTTACAGATTACAAAAGGACATATTTATAGCAGCACACACCCAAGTATGTGATGGCATTCAGAAGAATGGGTGAAAATAATTGTTGCCACTTCTCCCCTTTTCATTAGAAGTCTTTGTATTTCCCTCTTTATTTTTTGCCTTGCATTACCGTAAACTTGAACTTTTACATTCATGGATAATTTGCTGAATGCATCCCTGTTTGTGCAGGTGTGTACAAGGCTGGATTGTGCTTTAGCCTTGTGAGGTTGCAGTAGCTGTTTAACATGCTCACAAAATTTCACGGAGTATAAAGTTCCCATTTTAAAGACTCCAGGGTTACCAACTGTCATGAATCTGATGATCCTAGGGAGTCTTTTCCAACCTAAATGGCTCTATGATTCTTTGCCTTAAAAAAACTCATCTGAGACTCAGTTTTGTACTTTTTCCATCTGTGAGGTATCTCCTCTCTGACCCTTGTTGGTTAAATCCAGAGTTTTGCATGGAACTTCTGTTCTCAGAGGGGACACAGTGGGTGGCAGGGTCCCCCTCAGCTCCTTCCAGCTGGACTTGGAGTCCAGGAAGATGTATGAAAGGTAAGAGTGGGGTGCAAAGAATCCCCCCAGAGTTGTGAAACTGAGGCAGTGCTCAGGACTGAACCTGTAGCAATTCTGCAGAACAGCACTCTGCAGGAACCTTGCCTGGATCAGCATCTCACTGCTGCCTTCTCCATAAATTCCAGCTCAATGTGCCTCTGCTGCAATGCAGGTACAGCTCGTGCCTCACTGAAGATCTTGGATTTGAGACTTGTTTTGATGGCAAGTTGGTTCAAGTTTCAACAATCTGTGCCTTCAACAAAAGAGTAGGAAGAGCCTCACCTCCAGAATTTTGAAACTCTTGCCATTTTAAAAATTCGGTTTATTATCTTCAGTAATTGTGCTTGGATTTGTCAATGCTGAAATTTTATTTCTGATAACAGACATGAACCAAGTGAGGATGATAACATCAGATAAATAGATAGAAGAGGATTATCTTGTGTGTAGGAAACTGTGAATCACAACACTGAGGCCAGGTGTATCATAGTTACAATTGGCCATGGGCAAAATCTTCAGACAATAACATTTTTATTCTTGCTGTTGGCATGATGCCCATGGATTAGTGATATCTTCTTTCCCTCTCTTTCTGTGTAAAAGCAACTTTTCCCCCACCTGTATCTGCCCATTTACATATGTAAACGTTTCTTACACTTCTCTCTGATTCAGAGAGATGCTGACACCTTTCTGGGGAGGCCTTCCAGTCTCCACTAACCACTTTGGATTTTCTCAGCTGGGCATCCTTCTGCTTTTTCTCATTCTCCAGAGAAATTCTGTATCAGCATCTATAACACAATTGTCAGCTGACCTCTGTTCATGTCTGTAAAGTGTTATTTGATGGGGTGTAGCCTGTGTGTGCTCCAAGAGCACTTCCCATCAGGATGATCCCTGTGTATTTGAGCACAGGACTGAGAGCCACAATCCAGGAGTTCTCAGCTGGGATTTTTCACTAAATCGAAGATGATCTCTCTGCTTCAGTTCATTGATGTGTTCTGTGGGGATGGTATTTACATCTCAGAGCATTTATGATCTCTAAGTGCTTAAATATTCTGGTGGAAAGAAGTGCCATTGAAAAAGAGATTGTGCCAGTAGAGTTTTTCTTCAAAATACCTCTTTCTTCTCTATTTTCTGCTGTAGAGTCTGGTATTTAATTTAGAGGTACTAAATTCTTTCCCACTTTCCCAAATATAGTTGGGTGCTTTATTTCCATTTTCAGTGTAACTGTGGGGACAGAAGACTGAGGATGAATCAGTTATCAGCAGTTAAACATATGAAGGGAAAATGATACTCCTAAGGATACAAACACATCCCATATAAATTTTTTGATTTAGTTTGAATTTTACTAGCTAAGTTTGATCAATATCTACTGATTTGCCTCGGTACTTCCTGTGGTCCAGTTTTAATGGCTGCTTGGAAAACCCTCACCTGTCTCTGCCACAGTCATTGAGTGGCTTTCTCTGGGACCATCTCTCATTATTTGGCCCATCTCATTTTCAAGCTGCATTATTTTATCAAGTTTAATGGTAACTGACTCTTCTTTGTAACCAGTTATAATGGTAAGAACTTTTAAACTCTGAAGTTTTAAATGACATTGAAATTCTTATTTTATCAGAACGAAGATGTGCTTGATGTGATCTTTTACTTTCTTTAAAAATAAAAACCCAGTTCAAAGGAAGGAAAAATTACTCCTAGGGTCTTTCAAATCCTAGCTTCAGTCCATAAATTTGACTGTAGGCTTAAATTGAAAAAACGTAATATTTAACAGGTGACATAAAATCCTTAAGAATTGGATATGCTCTCTGCTTTAAAACGTTAGAACTCAGAAAAAGGGAATCAAACCCACATATGAGCTCATTGTTAAAAGTAATTGAGAACTAAAAGCCTCCTTGGATACTTGTGTGTATCCTTTTAAAGCTGATAGAAACAGTTGAGAACTTTCCTGAAAGCACGTGCCTGGAATAGCTCTTGGCCATGAGCTGTTTAATGAAATTCCAGCCTGTAGAATAGAACTCCAGTAAGCTGGAACACCTTTATGGTGTTTCAGAACACTGTCAATGTGTTTACAGGATCTTTTTGCCCTTCAGTTAAAAGTGTGGTTCAGTGGTGAGCAAAAGCAGCTCCCTTCTGGTGCCCGTTTGCATCCATATTTCAGCTCAGGTCCTGGAGACATTTGTTCACTGCTGAGGTCCTATCCTGACTTGCATCCCTAACAGAGAAAGAAAAACTCTACCACATTATAGAGAATGGGTTAAAAATTATAAAGGGTTATTAATTTTAATAACTGTGTTCTGAACCTGCCCCTATATGTAGATATAAATAGAAAAATCCCAGAAATCCCAGGGACAAGACACAGAACTTGTCTGCCATCTGACATTTTTGACAAGCTCTCCAGAATTAATCTGTCTAGGAGCTACAATGCTCAGCTTAATTATGGTAAGGCTGCATCTGTGTTCAAAGCTGTTGAGAGAGAAAGAAGAAAGTAAAAATGTCCACTAGGTTTGATTAACTGCTTTCAGCCTGATGAATAAAGACAGATGGTTACTGGTTATTTTTCCTTAATGGATTTTGGAGCTCCATTTGGTGGATGAATTAATGTTATAGGTCCCAAATCTGCCTTTGAAGCTACGCCTGCCTAACCCTTAGTGATTCCTGCAAAGTTTGCCTGCCTCCAAGAGAGACATTTGCCCTGAGGCTGTCATATATATTGTTAAAAACAGTTTTGAAATTAAAAAATAAAAGTGAAGCGATAATTTACAGTGTTAATAAAACAACTTATGAGCTCTGCACAGCTCAGGAAGGAATCCCTTCCAAGGGATGATTATTTTGAAGTCCTGGTGCAGACTTATCCCCATAGAATCTGTGCCTGTTTGGGAATGACCTCCACCTGGAGCCTGACAATATTTTAATACCAACTTTAAAACTTGGAGAAGTTAATTTTAAAGTTGGACTTGCTAGTTGTGTCACCTGGAAAGTAGAAATAAATAGTTTTATGATGTAGGTTCATTTGCATGAATCGATTATCATATCTCAAATCCAGGTGGGGAAGGTCTTTAAGGCAGGCTCTAATTCTGCAGGTGTGCATGTTTAAAAACATGGTGGTGAATATTTCTTTCTTTGCTTGCATGTGAATATCTGTGTTTATTTTTAAGGATGTGCATAAGTGTCTGTGAGTTTGGGGTCTTGGAGAGCATTAAGGCCTAATGGGTCTCAGGACTGTCATTCAGCAACCTATTAAATCATCTGTAAAATTTTATGAGTGGATAGTCACAGTGATTTTAATGGGATTAAATTTGCTTATATCCAAACAATTTTTGAGTCAGGGTAAAGGTTACTGCATGATAAAAAAATCTTTAAGATGGACAATATAATAAAGGGACGCAAACCAACACAAAATTACATTGAATACACAGATTTTCCATAGTCAGTGGATTGCCTCGAGAAAAAACACCATTTAACTAAAATGCTGCCTGCCACAGAACCATCAACCCCCCCCACACCAGATCCTGAAAGTGACCTTGAGGGGTTGTTTGTCCCCTGTTGGAACCATGAAAGATGAGAATTTCAGGCTTTCTGTGCTAAAAGTCACTGACCCTCAAGCAAGAGCTATGTTTGACCTGAGGCCGTGGAACAGGCTTCCAAAATTGAGTGACAGCACTGGGATTGTGGGTGTGTAGTTTGAATAGAAGTGCCTGATATCACAGGGTGCAAAACTTAGGATTTAAAGTTTTAGTATATAGTAATGTATACAGAGCAAGATGGAGGATTTAGGGCGTTGACCAAGTTCTTCTTTCACCTTTTTCTTCATGGGTTTGGGTGGTGTTTTCAAACTGGGTGAAAAGGTCTGCATTGTGGACCACGGGTGGTCAGTTATTGGATTAAAAGTAAAAATAATATAGGTTTCATCTCATTATTGGATAAATTATGCTTAAAAGACCTTGGAAAGAGTTAAGAGGCACAGCCATTTTCTACCTTGTTAGCTAGAACTCACAACTCGTGAGACTACTTTAGATTAGAATTAATAAACACTGAGTCCAAACACAAAATCTGTGTCTCCCGTGCATTAATCCTGGCTCTAACAGGAAGAAAAAAAATAAAAACCTCACATTTTAATGGTGCCCTGTGTAAGGATTGAACTCACAACCTTCAGAGTCCCCCTGCTCCATGGCAGGATCCTCTGTCACCAAGTCATTCCTGACAATGTCTGGATGAAATTGCAGCTGAGAAACGCGAGGAATGGGAATATCCTTCAGAACCCAGCACCAAAGGGGAAATCAGGGACATCCAGTACGTGGCATTCAGTCATAACAGCAGTGTAAGTCATTGATTACACACTGAGTGAGGTCACAATTCCTCACCAGGAAAAATACATGGCTTCAGCCTTTGGAAGTGAGGGGCTTGTCCTTCAAGTGACAGCAAACAGAGTGAGCTGAGGCCAGGTGACACTTTGTCATGGCTGATTGCTTAATGCTTTTTGAATCATGGCTCGTTTTTCATCTCATTTTGCTTTGGCTTTCATTTCAAAGGTTGGCTGATGTAACTCTGAGGAAAACCTAAAAATAAGCAAATTCCTCGGATGAGAGGTGGGGGGAGATGATTTTAAGGGTTTGCAGGTGGAGGGAAGGCACGTGGCAGATGTGTGTAGTTAATAACCCAAATGACAGGGGAGAGATGCTGCCCCGCATTTTCCTTCATCCCCTTTGCAGAGTCCATGCTCAAAGCTCAGACACATTCTGGGGCTCTAAGTTGTGTGTGATTCATTTTCACTGTTTTCCCTATCTACAGTGAATGACAAGTTATGTTGGTGATGTTGTAATTCCCCCCACTTCAAAGAGACTCTTCAAGCCATTTTCTCTGTTTGTCCACACGTGCTTTAATCAGACTTTTGATTACCATGCTTGCCTAATTTTCTGGGTTTAGCTCTATATTTACATTGCTATTTATGAATTGAACTGCACCAAAATTATGTGGCTTTTGCATAGATAATACCTAAATGTTTGAAAACATTTTGTGGTCTAATGGAAAGACGTAATGGAAAAGGCTGGATGTAAACCAGATGTGTCTCCAACATGCCAATGTTTGAAGACATGCAGGAGGAACAGTTACAGAAAGATGATGCAAAGTGTGGTTTTTATCTGGTGTAGATATAGTTGGTATGACTTGTGGTTAGGGCAGAGCCTCAGAAGTGAGGCAGGCAAAGCTGCATTTGCTTTTCAGGAAGCACCTGCAAAGAAACGATCAGGCTGTGGGCTATGGAAATGTGGAAATCCTTTGTGTTCTAAGCACAGAGATGCTGAGATGCTGCCATTAACTTCAGAGAGGGAAAGCTGCAGAGAAGGGAATAGGGAGATATAATAAAAATCTAGTTGGAAAAACAAACTAAACTTCCCATTGAGAGTACAGCTTATGTCTTTATTTGTCATTTATTGAGGCAGCACTATGCTGTGCTCTGTCCTATGCAGGGCTGGGATGTTACTCTGAATATACCAGAGGAAATTTTAGGGAACAGTCTGTGCTGTCAGAGAAGTGCCCTAAGATAAAGTGGTATCTCTTCTCCTCTCACACTGATGGTTCTCTGAAAACCATTTCATGTTACTGGATGACAGAAAAAAGGCAAGCGAGTGTAATTTCTCATGAGGATAAACTGGAGATGATTCTTGGCTAACTTCCTAAAGAGTGCCTAATTGCCTTTAGGTTTTCTGATTCTGTCCTCTTCTTGGAAAATAATCACAATTGGGTTGATAAAAATTACTTATTTTGGAAGGAGTGCAATCCCCTTTGAGCTCTTCCTGAAAGCCCAGAGATATATGGATTGTCTGGGGAGTTCAGGGAGAAAACCTCCCTTGCAAATACAAAGGAGTGCTCATAATTTTCATGATTTCTCTGATGTTTTGTCTATTGCAGAAGATTTATAAAGGGTGATTAGAGTTCTTGTAAATACTGAGGAAGAACTTACAGCCCTTGGTTTCATTTACAGGTCCAAATTTGCCATCAGTACAGACATTCTTCACTCTGAGGTTCTTTCTTTCTTTTGAGAAAATAACGGAGATTTAGCTGGGGAAATTGTTGTTGTTGTTGTTATTATTATTATTGTCTTTTGTTAGTAATGAATATTGAGGAATGATGGGCTACGTTTTTTTGTTCACTGCCAAGGGATGATCTTCAGGATCTATTTACAATTGAATTTACAATATTTGCCATTATTATATTTCTAAAAACAAAATCTCCCGCAGCTTAGAGGTAAAAGATATATCTTACTTTTCTTTAATAGGCATACACTTTATTTGACAGGAATTATTTTCCCTAAGGGTCTATTAAATAAACCATTTGAAGACAAAGGAGAGGTTGCACAGCTTTATTTTCACTTGTACATAATCCTTTTTTGCTTTAATTCAGTTCATGCCTGTGAGTTCAGAGGTCTTAATTCACAAAAGCTGCATTTCTAGCTTTAGGCAGAGTAATGGTTTTGTTGTCTTTACTGGGACAATTCACGTGCTTCAAGTTGAGCATGGAGAGAGAACAGACTAAAAAGAGAGGATTATCTCAACATTTGTACAGGAGCTCTACAGAATTTATAAGAGGAAAATCTGTTTGCCCAAATGAATTTGGTTTATGGAAGTTCAAGAGTTTTTGCATTCAGGACTGACAGCCTGACAAGTGTTCCTGTAGCCATTAAGTCCACCAAAATCCAAATGTATGAAGGTGTTTATGTTCTCTCAGAAACTGCAGCAATAAAAGTAAGTAATTTCTTTTTTTTTTCCCCCTGCTCCTATATGTACTTACCCACTAGAATATTGTTTCTGTCTTGCTTAATGACTCATTTATTGAAACAGATTCCAACCTGTTTTATGGTGAAATTATTTTCCAGGAAAAGTAAGTGAATGTCTGTATTCAGACAATATGTATGTCAGAACCTCCCTACAGAACCTGAAACACAGAGCCCTGACCCAAGCCACAAAAGAACAAGAAGTACAGGGAGCAGGAGCTCTCAGGAACCATGGCTGAAAAGGCCTGAATCAGCAGGCAAAACAACAAAATAGTAAATTGAAGAGTTCTGTGGGAAATTATAACCTGAAATGAAAATAAATCTGTGACTAGCAGGGAAAGCTGAAACAGAGATTGGATGTGTAGAAAAAGTGTTTCATGCTTCTAGACAGTGTAATGGATGTTCCACTTGGGACAAGAATATCAGTTCTATCCAGTTGGGACAGCAGCTATTGGATATGACACGTGGTACTTCTGGCTGGAGGGAAAATGCTGAAAGGGAAAAATACTGACTAGTAAATTATTGGAAAGTGCAAAGAAAGCCCATGGGAAAAGTGGCCAAAGAATTGAAAAACAATGCAGGATGAGGTAACAGAGACATGCCTGAAAACCTCGTGGTTGAACTGGAAGCTTCTACTATGATGGAAAGTCATAGAGGCTTAAAAGAATTATTGACATCAGAAAAATCACTGAACTCAGCAGGGAGCCATGAAAAGCAAAGACAGAAGAGAGCTCATTGCCAAGGCAGAGCCAAGGAGGAGCTTGGTGGTGTGTTTCAAAGAAGTTGTGACCAGGCTCAGCTTCACCACATTTCAAAGGAACTGGGGAACCTGAACCTTTCTTCTGCCCTTTTTTTTGGTGTTAAGATTAGCAATGAAAAGCACAGGCTGTATCCATCATGCTGAAAAACATAGAGCCAGCACAGTATAACAGGACAAAAGCTTCAAGAAACCTGGAGGAAGTAAGTGAAGAGTGAATAATTTTTGATTTAGCCTCCAGAATGGGAATGTGGAGTCAACAATTTGATGTCTGTGATCACACACTGGAGGGGTGTCCTTGCTCTGTCCTGGGGACAGTGTTCTGCAGGGATACTACAGCAGGTGAAAGGTGCTGTGACTGTAGGATTTGAAAGAAGACAAGCTGAATTTTTAGAGACTGACTGTTCTTGTTGCTGATTACCATGGAGTGATTGTTCTCCAGGAAAGCCATCTTCCTTTGCCATTGAATAATTGACTTTCCAGAGTCACCACGTATCCTGGAGAGATTTAGATGGTAGGGCACATGTGAGATCTGCAAAGTCCCCAGGAGAAAGATCAGGAACAGGCACAGAGATCCAAGTGCTCAGTGAGGGCTAGCGATGGCACAGCTGCCAGGAGGATGCTCAGGATCGTTTCTGTGCTGCTGTTTCCCACTGGCATGGGCTGACTCTGGAATCAGGCTCTGGAGCTTGCCATGGTATAAAGGGAGAGGGCACTGAGTTATTATTGTGAGGTGGCTCTGAAAAGCCATTCCTCTTCTCTCGGAAGAAGGAACTGTCCTGGCAAGGGTAAGGTGAGCTTAGCCCCAAATCAATTAACCTAAATCCATTTTTGTAACACAGATGTCATGGTGATGCAAAATCCTGACAATTTGGAGGAGGTTTCCTTTTTCCAGGAAACTCTTAAGAAGGTGAGATAAGGGTGTATATTCATAGCATGAGTAAGCATGGCATAGAGAAATAGGAAATAATGCAAACTCAATTGCAATCCTGGGTTACTACACAGCTTTTAAAGCTGGAGACATCTCAAAGGGGTAAAGAGAAAAGTAGGTGTTTTTTCAAGATGAGTAGTTGGCACAGGATGATAAAACTTATCTCGTGGCAAAATTGTGCTGAAAAATCCTCAAGCAGAAACCTGTCATTGCTGGTGTCAGAGAAAGTGCAGAGGCTTTGTGAAGTGGGTACTCCATGCTAGCATTTTCCAGCCAGTTTTAGGTCATAACCTCCTTTCTGGTGTGTATGATCTATGCATTTACATGGAATTTTTTTCACCCAGCAGGGTGAACACATGGTCAACTTCTCATTGAAAGAAGCCTTCAGTGTCTGTATTTTATCTTAAATTGATAAACTGAGCATTGATTCAGACAGAGCCAGTCCCCTCAGCTGTTCTGCAGGGGTGTGGGTACAGACAGGTGGTGTGTCCATGCACCATTGTTGGTGGGTGAGCAAGGACTGCATGTGGCACCCCCAGCTTTCCAAATATCCCCCACCCTGCCAGCTGTGTCTGAGGGAGGGGCTGTGCATGTACACAACTCATATTTCACTGGGGGATGTGGTAAGGGAGACTGGAGCAGAGGGGGAATCTCATGGAGCTTGAGACCAGGCACAGTGGCCACCCCAGTGTGGCCCCTTGCCCACCTCTGCCCCATCCCTGCAGGCTGAGGGAACCAGGGCAAACATCAGGCTGGGGGTGATCCCTTCTGCCCCTCATCCCACTGTGGGAAAGCTCCATCTCTCAAGTGTAAGAGCTCATGCTCTGAATGCCAGCACGTTTGTCATCATCTGAATCACATGACAAAGACCAGTGATGGAGAGAGCAAAATTTCCCCAGGAAAATATTTAAGGAGATGCCTTAATGGACAGCAAGGTGTAGCTGATCTCAAGAGCAGCATGCTAATAAAAGCAGAAGCAGAGAAATGAAAATATTTTTCCTTTTGTGCACTGGTGGGAGGATGGGTGGATGAATTATCCCAAGAGTCATGAATGATGAGCAGACATTGAGGGTGAGGTTCCTTTAAGAAAGTGACTTCATCTCTAGTGTAAACTACCTGCAGAGGTATGTAAACATTTTCACTGGCTGGAAAAGTGTACATTCAACAGATTTATAATCCCTTAAAACCCCAAAGGCATAATGGAATGGGAATGTGCTCTGTTTCATGTCAGGTTTGCACTGTGTGCTTCAATTTTTCGTGTCTGAAATCAGAGAGATTAGCTGGTTGGAAAATCAGCAACATCATGTTAGCTGGGTCTGTGGTAATGTAGGCTTGTATCTCAAACCAGTCATCAGGGATTTTTAAACAGGGTTAAATATGCATGGCTAATTTGTATCTCAATCCCTTTAGCTGGCTGGCTTTTAATTATTTTTTTAATTGCTTAAATAACTTCCAGAACACAGCACAGTAGGTATTAAATCTCTTTAATATATTTAATTGATTACTTTTCCCCCTCCCACACAATTTACTGTGGCTATCAAGCCAGTGATTGCTGTCAAAACCAAGGTGAATGGCATCACTGGAGGTGAGCTGAAGACTGGATCTCAGGTGTGCTACCTGTGTTCACCTGACAAAGTGCCCCTCATGGCAAACCAGCAACCACCTGTTCCCAGCACTCCCTGAATGTCAATTTACTGTAGGTGTTTGCTGAATGTGGAGTAGGTAAATAGGCAAAGGTGGGCACTAAAGCAAAGAAGGCAATTTGGGGGCTTTTTGTTGAAAGTGGAGGTTTATCCATATGTGATAAAGCCCAAGACAGTTTGTGTTCCAGAGATTAAACAACCCTGGCCTGACTCATTTTTGTCACTGCCCATCAAAAACCAGTTCCACTGAAACTACACCCTAAGTTTTTTAAGCATGAAAGCCCAACTCTTTCTCATAAAGGAAACTGTTTCTGTTCTCACTGTCTAGGAAAGTGTACTTTAAAGATTAAAAAAAAAAAAAAATACAGCAGATAATCTTTTCCTGAAGCCAGTGCTTGCTGCATCATGTCCATTCCCAGCGCTGTCAATCACTATCCAGCCAGCACTCCGTTCAGAAGGTGGAGCTGTCAGGCAGAAGGAATGAAAGGTAAAGGAAAGGAAGACTCCCCTGCTCCTTTGCTGATGCCAAGGGTGAGTGAGATTATGTCAAACCCTTCAAAACAAAGTCCCCTCTCTCTGCCCCACCCCCTGCTCCTATATAACACACTCTGCCTTTAGCAATACCTGCCCGCACCCGGCCGGCGCTGGGGTGTGAGCTGCGGCTGCTTCTCCCCGGGGCCGATGGATGCTGCGGCCGGCGGCGCCCTTGGGTGGCTCTGCGCGGGTGTCACCACCCTTGTCGGGGTCACCGCGCTCTGCACGGCCCCAAGGAGCCCGCTGGGCAAAGCCAAGGTGCTGCTCTGGAGCCTGCCGGCCGCCTTGGTGTGTGCGGGCACGCTGGGGGCTGGCGGGGGGCTGGGGGTCTTTGTGGCCGTGTGCCTCTTCTGCTCCCTGTGCCCCGGGGACAGGGACCTGCTGCCCGTGGGGGACAGAGCCGTGCTCATCACAGGTAAGGGGGCTGCCAAACAAAACCTGCCTCTGCTCACAAGTGGGCTGGAAAACTTCTTGTCATGCTTGTGAGTGTTCCTTTTATCCTTTCTTTTTCTGCTCGTTTTATTTGCTTCAAGAGAGAATTTTTTTTTCAGGTAAATAAGTGCTCTGAAATTAAGCAGAAAAGCATCTTAATAGGCGCTATTATTTTTTTAGTGTCTCATTTAATCTTTACAAGGTAGCTTTTTAGACGTACTTGTGAAATTAACTGGTGCAAGAGGCAGAAGAATACTTACGATGGTCTAATTTTTTCGGAGAGACAGTAATTCCCGGGAGCCCTGAGAACACTACATTCATACATTACTTTTGTTTGCTTGAATTAATTGTGCTGGTTGTGGGTGTACAGTTGTCTTTCGGAGGGGTGTGTGTACACAGTGCACACTGTGTCTATCCTGCACGTATTTCATGACACTGGTTTGGTGCCATCTCTTTGAATCCCTCTGTGAAATGATTTAGGAGGGAGTAATTCCCTTCACTAGCAGGGAAAGTTCAGAGCTAATTAATTCAGTCTCTGTTGCCACTCAAACCCCACTTTTATTTTGCAGGGATGGCATTTTTTGTAGTTTTATGGCTTTTCTCCCGTTTCTTCTAAAACTTCAGGTGTTGTTTATTTAGATGTTGCTTATTTGTGTTAATCAGGTCTTTAAACTGAAGTGCCTGCCTACTGCTTCTTGCACTCCTAATTTACTGGGTTTTGTTTTATTTTCTGTGGTTTTTTTCCCCCTCTGGAATGCTGAATTAAGTTGCTCTGGTTTATATAGCAATTTCTAGCAGAATTTCATTTTGTTTTATAGGGACACCTGGAAATAATTTAGATTTGCCTAGCAAGCTTTAATACAGGGATTAAGTATAAAAAGTTGAGAGAGGACAAGACCAGCAGCAAGTTCTCCCCTTGCAGTTTATCTGCCAGCTGGGTTTCTCCCTGCAGGTGTGTCAGATGAGGATGGATATTGGTGTGGGGATTGGGAGCAGTCCTTTCCCACCCCTGCAGACTCAGGGGATGTGCTTACACTTAGACATCTCCTTGCTCTTTGTAAGACTGCAAATCTTCAGGAAAAAGCACTCTGTGGGAGTTTATCTGCTCTGGAGTCTGAATTAGAACAATATAAGGGAGTTAGGAACATTTGGGTATAGCCCAGTAAGGGAATGTGCTTTCCTCGTACCTGCGCTGCAACTGTCCTGAAGAAATGCAACTTTGGACATCTCTGACAGCTGATTAATGTAAGGAGGGTTTTCTTTGACTTTATTGGAATCCTGTACAATCCATCAAACCCTCCATCAACTGAAACAGAAGTTTTACTCAACGTGTATTTTGGTTAAATTGCTCTGACTGTGGTATTCTTCCCCACACCACCTACAGGATGTGTGTCCCTGTGCATTTGCAGGTGCAAGGTGCCTTTAAGTAGATTTTGGTGTCGTTTTCTCCAGTTTAGACAAGACCTCAGGCAGGCACTTCGTGGAAAGTGGTGATTTTAATTATTTTTTCTGTTTCCCTCTGCCTTTCAGCCCTGCAGGGCTGAGGAATGTGGCTGTGTCCTGAGCAGCTGCCATGGATTCCTCATGAGCCTTTGGCCAGAGGCTGGAGTGAGCTCTGCTGCTGTCCCTGGGCTCTGTCCCACCTTGTTCTGGTCCTCTTTGGATGTTCCTTGTACCAGAGCTGCTCTGCATTATTTATTTAAGCCAGCAGTTCACTGGAATACCAGGATAAGGGAGAATCTGTGCCCAGTGGTCAGAATGCTCTTTCACATGGATTACTGTGGGCATGTGAGTAGGCTCAAAGGCATTGCTGAAACTCTCCTGTGGATCCTCCTGCTGGGAGCAAGAGCTCCAATATCCTTAAACAGAAGCTCCTGGCATGCAAATACTTTAGTGGTAAATGCAATAGCCACCTTCCCTAAAAAATAAATTACTACCAAAGTCCAAAGCAAAAGGAGTTGTGAAATTCTGTCCTTGGTTATTCTCTGTGCAGTGGGATGAAATTCTCCAGTTCATTTGGTCTTTCCATTCTTGGGGGAGTTATTTGGTGCCTGTCCAGCATGAGTTAATTGTAAATTCTCAGTAGTGGGTCACTCACAGTCAGTAGTGACTGCTTTCCTTAAAATAAGTCTTCTCATAACCCACAAATTATTTTTGGCATAGAAGCAAATGTGTGATTGGGAGGGAATTATCTTTTATTTTCTTTTTTCCCTATGGAGACTCTTTGAATTCTAGGAATTGGAACAGTAAAGCTTCTCTGGACTTCAATAACAGGTCTGAAACTCAAATCATATTTGTTTAGGAATAAAAAAGCCAGGGGCAAACCCAGCATCAGGCAACGACAAAAACAACTTTTATTGCTTTCTTGGAATTGCTGTGCCCATCCCAAGCTCAAGTTGCATTGCATTCTGCCCATTTTCAACTTAAAGTTGCGTTGAAAAACTTACAGGTAATATATAGCTGGGGCTGTGTACTTGCTGAGAATGATGAAAAAGGAAGGATTTGATCTGAAAGTAGGATTTTCACTAAAAGAAAAAGAAGGAAAAGTGAGCCCACCCCCAAACTTAGAAATCTGTGTCTGGGATATTTGCAGGCTTCTTCATGTCTCTTTAGGGAATTCAAAGAATGCAGGTTTGTTCTGTCAGGTCAGGACTGGAGAAGCTTAATGTGATATTTGTAGTGCTCTGGTGCAGCTTCAGCAAATAGCAGACTTCAAAAATGCCAAAAAGCTGATTTTTTTTCTTCCTAGGAATTAAATAGAGCGTGAGAAATTCTCTTCTACTTTTTCAAGATGCACTGATTGATGCAGACATTTAGTACGTGTTTTCTTCAAGCCACCTGGAATTAATTTTTTTCACCTTTCAGGACTAAAGACCCAGTTAAAAGACAGAATCCAGAAAAGAGGATCTAACATGATTATGTTGAGTCTCTTTGGCAGTCAAATTCTATTGACTACATATTTTAAATGTAGGAGCAGACCTGTGAATAACTCTGGTATCTTTCTTGGTGTGCCAAAGTCACAGGCTAACCCTCAGCGGTTTATAGTAGGGTTAAGTAGGGAGTGTTGCAGCTCTTTCACAAACAAGAAAACAGTAAAATATCTGGCAGGAGCTCCAGTCTTTTGTCTCACATTCAGATTTCCAGGGTTTGGAAACTGAACATTGATGTAGTGAATTGTTGTTGCAGGAGATCCTGGATCCCAGTGCACAGCAGCACCCAGGAGCTTTCTCTGCTGTAGTTACAGTGGAGGATCTGGTGCAGTATTGTGGCACAGGCTGATTAAAGTGTAAAAACTGTATTAATTTATTAAACTCCTAATCTAGTCCTCTGCAAAGCTCCTGAAGCACAGCCCCTATAAACTCCTTCCCAGTTTATAGTGTCACTTCCCTGGGAGGCTTGGTGGGACATGGGTGAGGTGTTGCTTTCCTCAGGGAGTAAGTTTCACTGTAGGTGGGAAGAAGGGAAACCAGAATTTAGAAAATGGAGCGAAAACACTTAATTTTAACTTATAGTACTTGGGGGTGTTGGTTGAGGAGAGGCTAGATGTGACCAGACATCCAGCTGTGTCCTGGTCTCCTTCCAAAACTTTGTGGGCAGCAGGGGAGGGGGGGATTCTGACATGGACCTGCTGAAATGAGCCCAGAGAAGGCAACAAAAATCATCAGAGGACTTCAAACACCTCTCCTGTGAATACAGATGTAGAGAGCTGGGATGGCCCCAGGGAGGGACCTTAGAGCCCCTTCCAGTGCATAAAGGGGCTCCAACAGAGCTGGAGAAGGACTTTTGACAAGGACATGAAGTGACAGGACAAGGGGGAATGGCTTCAAACTAAAAGGCAGCAGGTTTGGATTAGATATTAGGAAGAAATTCTTCCCTGTGAGGGTGGGAAGGCCCTGGCACAGGGTGCCCAGAGAAGCTGTGGCTGCCCCTGGA
>JBBMKD010000025.1:16385864-16449783 GCA_037834095.1 Argya squamiceps
TTAGGAAGAAATTCTTCCCTGTGAGGTTGGGAAGGCCCTGGCACAGGGTGCCCAGAGAAGCTGTTGCTGCCCCTGGATCCCTGGAAGTGTCCAAGGCCAGGCTGGATGGGACTTGGAGCAGCTTGGGATAGTGGAAGGTGTCCCTGCCCATGGCTGGGGGATTGGAATGGGATGATCTTTCAGGTCCTTTCCAACCCAAATCATTCTTTTATTCTGTAGCAGCAGCAAAATACTCTGTCACAGGGAGAGACTTATGAATCAAATTATTTGTTAAATATCCTCATTGGTACCAGATGGGAAGGGCTACACAATTGTGGTCCCAAAGACCATTGTTTGCTCTAACAGTGCTTTCTGCTCCTTCTAGGTCATTGCTTTATATAGACAAAGTTTGGGAATATGTTTGGAAGAGGATAGAGAGGATAAAAGAAATTCTGATGCAAATTTCCATGAATTCAGTAACTGACTTAGAACAAAAGTGTTATTTGGAAGTTTTCTTAGGTTTGGAAAGCATTGGAATGCTTTGCAGGTAAAACAACAGTTGCTTAGTTTTGGCTTGGTTACAGTCTGTAATAAAAAGTGCTTATCTGAAGGATCTGCGTGGTAGATGTGTGAATCAAATAATGCTACTTCTTGGAATGAAGAAATAGAATCCAAGAATTTGAAAGACCTATAATTGCTTTGCCCTTTGGAGATTTCAAATTAAAACTGTAATGTGTGGGTTTTTTTGCTGTTTGTTTTTTTCTCTTGGATACTTTTGTTGTCAGGTTCCAGTCTGAATATTTGTATAAAACCAAAGTAGGGCTTTATTTCTTCTCTATGCATAGTCAGAGCATCTGTCAGTGGCAGAGGGTGAGCTGATTCCACCAATTCTGGGTCAGGAGAATGTGGCGTGTCAGTCTTTGAGGAACATTTAAAGGTCCAGCTCCTCAAACTTTCTACTGACATATGTATTTCTACAGCTCCTTTCTTTCTACTGACGTATGTATTTCAGGGATTTTGTCATTGTATTTTTGTTTCTATTTGTGTGGCTTTCCAATGTGTCTATTTTTTTTTTAATGATGGTGTAGGACAGGTGTATTTTCAATGTTTTTCTGATGCTTTCAGGCAGTGACACTGGGATTGGACATGCACTGGCTAAATACCTGGACAGCCTGGGTTTTGTTGTGTTTGCTGGGGTTTTGAACAAGGATGGCCCTGGAGCTGAGGAGCTGCGGCGTTCGTGTTCCCAGAGACTCTCTGTCCTGCAGCTGGATATCACCAGCACCACTCAGGTCCAGGAGGCCTATCTGACAGTCTCAGAGAAGGTGCAAAATGCAGGTACGGCTTTTTTTTCTCCCCCCTTTACAATACAAGTCCTGATGTAGCAATTTAGCAGGTGCATCTCCTCACTGTTGGCTGCACCATGGCTTAGGTGTGTAGGACATTTCCAGGGTAAAGTCTTGAGTGCGTTTCCATCCTTGTCCTGTTCTCTGGGATGTGGGAAGGTGATAGTGACTGGTCAAGGAGTGGGAAATGTGCATCTGCAGCTCATCTCTGTTTTGGTCTGGAGTCACCATCCAGCTCAGGGGTGTAATCCTTGTGGAGTTGTTTTCCTGGCGTGTTGCAGCCTTGTGCTTTCTCCTCTTCCCAGGGCTCTGGGGTGTCGTGAACAACGCAGGAATCCTGGGCTTCCCTGCTGATGGGGAGCTGCTCCCCATGAGCACCTACAGGCACTGCATGGAGGTGAATTTCTTCGGGGCTGTGGCGGTGTCCAAGACCTTCCTGCCGTTGCTGCGGAAATCGCAGGGGAGGCTGGTGAACATGTCCAGCATGGCAGGTGAGCTGAGCCACAGCACCAAATAAAGTCCTGGAGCAAAGGGCAAGGAGGCTGTCAGTTAATCTGGGTTGTCAATACACCTAGGGAATAAATGTTAAGATAATAAACCCAGGTTTTTCTTTAGTTTGGGACAGTACTCCCAAAAAACAGCCTTTCAAGAAGAGTTTAATGTGGCTAAAAATATGCTGTGAGGAAAAAAAACCAGTAAAATTCAGATCTCGTGTTCTAGATGCCATGAGTGATAACCTTGGTGAGCTTCCATAAAGATGGGTGGTACATCACAGGTATTTCTATAACATGTTCAGGCAGAAGTCTGTGACCACCTCAGTTTGTGAGATCTGCTGATAACTTGGGAGCTGTGTCTATATTTCTTTAAAAATATTTTGGATGTCTTAGAAATACTTAAGCTAAATACTTAAATACTTAAGCCTAACTTACTAGCAAAGTGGTTTTTTTCGTGAAAAAAATCTAAAACCTTTCTTAAAATTAACATTTCATTTCCATTTTTTTCCCCATAAATTTTGCTTAATATACATATATATGCATGTGTTTACAACATGACCTTCTATTCTAGGAGGACAGCTGAGGTGCTAAGATGTAGGAACTAATGTAATACAGTAATGCAGTATCTGATAGCCAACAGCTGAGGAGCAAGAATGCTCCTTTGAAAATGAGACCTGCTAGAAGCAGGAGATTATGCTGCTGGAAAGTATTTTGGAGTAAGATCTCTTAGGGATTTGCTGGGTCATGTGCTCCCCACATTTTTCTTTGCCCATCTGCACAGCTGGAATCCCCCTGAATCCTGCTGCATTGTTGGGGTGACCTGTGAAGGTGTTACCCAGTGTTCCCCTTTTGCTGAGGGTGTGGCTGCAGTCTGCCTTTAGCACTGTTTTCTCTTTATAATCCCAGATATGCTCTGTATTTGCATGTCTGTGTTCATGGTTTATTGCTGACCCTCTGAGAAATCAGGGCTGAATTATCAGAACCTTTCTGCTGCTGCTCGGAGGCCAGACCCGTTTCCTCTGTGCACCCAAGTGAAGTTCTCACTGTGGGTGTTTTGGGGCAGATGTTTTAATTCCTGGTGAGAATCCCTGAATTGCCTTGAAGGGATAAGTGCATTTATCCCTGTGCTGAGTAATTTGCCCTTACAGGAGCTGATAACGACCCAGTTTAAACTCTAGCTGTCTGCAGAGATGTTGTTGCACACAGGCTGGTTTGGGTGAAAAGTTTCCTCCTAACACAGGGCCTGGGGGTCCTTTGGTAAAACATTAGTGGAGAAGTCAGTGAGGTCTCATTGTGCTCAATCTATTCCTGTCTTTGTAGGGCTCATTTAACTGGGCTCAGGTTAGCCTGACCTCAGAGGGAAAAGTATGTGATTCAATTGGCTCAAACCAGTCCAGCTTATTCAGATGCATACAGAAGAATAATTAACATATAATTGGCCTGACTTCTTCAAGGGAATGGCTCTGTGTAAACAGCTCCTGTGGTACCTTGGTCATCCCAGTAGCACCAGTGGCTTACCTGAAAATCCCCCCGTACCTGAGGTATTTTCCTTTAAAATACTCAAGCAGATGGAGATGAATGTGTAGCAAGTGAAACAGAGGCAGGATGTGCCCAGCTGCCCATGCAGGCAGGAGAAGGAGGGATGTGCCTCAAGGAAAGGATTGTCCATTCTGTTCCCTGCTCCCAGCACAGCCTGTGGTGGATCTTAAACCTGTGTGGTGATAACACCAACCTTGTGGAGGGAGTGGAAGGGCTGAAGAGGAAGGTGCTCGAATCAAAGCATGTTTGTATTTTTCCAGCCCTGAAGAAGTGACAATCTGACAGGTTTTGGGACAGAGGAAATCTCTGCATTTGGAAGATACTGCTTTCTGGAAGCTTGTTTTTGTAAATGTGCTGGGTATTGTCTTAGCTTTCCCATGTGAACAAATGTTTCTGGGATTGAAAAAGATGGGATATAACTGCAGGCAGGGATCTGGTTGTATGCTGGGTCTCAGGGAGTCTAGTCACTCAAGGGGTGTGATCTCAGCTTTGGTTTGTCCCCAGAGATTTTCCCCACTCTTGTATTATTTTCTCTGGCCTGTCTGGAAAGCACAGGAAAGAAAGTTGGCTTTATAAAGCTAGAATTGAGATTACTTACCCTAACTGTGGTTTATTGTAGGGGCTTGAAATTTGTGTTACAGTGACAAGAACAGGAGTATAAAACTACTGCTTCACTATTTATATGAACTAAATAATTGTGTTTCTCAAATCAACAGTCATAACTTTCAGTAGTTTTTACCCTTAAATGCAGTCCAGTTTATTTTTTTCTGTCCTACAAGGTGTCTTACCAGGTGTTACTGAACATAACTGCTGTAAGCAACTGCTAATTTACAACTTTCACTCTTTTTTAACCTCTAGCAAGAAATGATTCCCTCAATGACTCGTCTTTAACATCAGTGAGAGAGGCATAATTTTGGTTGTGCTGTAATCTCCCTTCTAAATCATGAAAATAAAGGCTGGGATGAGCCACTGTCGAGGTTTATCAGGTTTCTATTGCTCCTGCAGGAGGCATTCCACTCCCGAGGTATGCTGCATATGGGGCATCCAAAGCAGCTCTGTCCATGTTTTCTGGAGTAATGAGGCAAGAGCTTTCCAAATGGGGCATTAAAGTCATGGCAATTCATCCATCAGGCTTCAGAACAGGTTGGTGTTTGACATTTCGGGTTGTTCTTTGTGCCTCTGCTCTTTCCCTGTAGTTCAGCAGTCTCAAACAGAGCCCTGAGTGATTCTCGGGGGTTGGACTTTTCCCCCCATTCTTTACGTGGGTTATGGAAATGAAGTTCAATGTCTTTTGTGAGAGATGCTCCCTCCAGCTCTGCACACTGCCTGCCTCCCCTCTCCTGGGCAGAACTGTCCTTGCTTTGAGCTTTGCTCCTTTTTTGGAGCTGGCAAAGGGAGTAGCACTGTGTGGCCAGTTTGGGTGTTAGGTCTCACTTGTCCTGCCTGGGAGCTTCAGGTCCCTTGTCACTCCTCCCTTCCTCAGTATCAGAGCTCTCTTTATTGAGCTGCTCTGCCTTGCATGGCAGTATCTGCAGCAATACCTGTCATCCTGCTTGCTTGCTGTCAATATCCTCTGATCTTTCATCTCCACTCCTTCCCCTGTGTGCTCCTGCTGCTTTCTGTTCCAAATTCTCCTCCTCCTTCAACAGAGCACCTTTTGCAGAGCTTGTCCAGGTTCCAGACTCATCTCCTGCTGCACATGCCCTCACTGCACCCCCTGCCTGCCCAGAGCATTCTTTTATGTCAACATAAATAAAATTGGTCTTTTTCATAAAAGGCTACTTCCCTGAATGCTTCCCCTCCTGGGTAGGGGCCCTGTGATGCTCTGGGCTCTGACTGCTTTGCATGGTCAGTGCAAACTGCCTGAGGCTTCACCTTCAGGGCTCTGCTTAGCTGTTCTCAGGTTTATGGGTAAAATTGAGCCCTGGGATTTGAGATTTAAATATTTATTTAAAAATTTTTCTTTATTTGCCATGCATAATTTTCGGTAGTTAGGCAATAATTCCATTGGAGAAGCCCCTGCTTTCATTCCTACATTATGCAGGTGGGGTGAACAAATAGATTAAGTTACGGTTCTAAATCTGTCCTAATAGAAGGCTAATCCTTCAGGAAACTAGTTATTGAAATAATAATGTCTCTTGTGAAAGGGCAGCTTAGCACTTGGCCAAGCCAAGTGAATCCTGTTCATCCTAGTTTGTCTGCCTGTCCTCAGTTTATAATAAATACTGACTGGAAACATCCAGAAAATGAATCGGGGCAGAATGGCAAAGTGGGGACCAGAGGGAAAGAAAAAAATGCTGGTTTGGCTGTGAGAGAGCATTTTTAGGTAGAGCAAGGGAGCCAAATGGGGCATGAATTTTGTGCTTTTTGTAGCACAAAGTACTCGTGCTTTTGCTCCTCTTCCAGCTGAAAGCACTGGCTGTGACCAGCTGTGGTGTTTGTTCTTCACTGACCCACTTTAGATCAACTCTGACTATTAATTACAGATTTGTTTCTGTTTAAGTCCAGCCCCAAAGCCACTTTCTCTCCTGTGATGTTGCCACTGCAGGTATCGAAGGCACGGCTGAGCAGTGGGACGAACAGGAGAAGGAGCTGATGGAGAACCTCCCTGCAGACACCAGGCAGGCCTATGGGGAGGAATATCTCCTGGGGCTGAGGAATTACCTCCTCCACCTGCCCTCCCACTGTGCCCCTGACCTGTCCCCCGTGCTGGGAGCTGTCCTGCATGCTCTGCTGGCCAGGAGACCCCAGGGCCTTTACACCCCTGGCAGGGGAGCCTACATCCCCCTCTGCATCTTCTGCTGCTTCCCCCTCTGGGTCTACGACTTCTTCATCAGCAAGATGCTGAGTGCTGGCTCTGTGCCAAGGGAGCTGAGGACATCAGGAGATGAAGGCAAGAACCTCTGAGGTGTTCCTCTCACTGGGTGAGGTAGCTGGGAAGAACTCTGTACAGACACTGCTGCTTTATTGTGCTGTCTTGGTTAAGTTGCATTGGCACTGCCTGGCAAAGAGGGAAATCTTTGTGTTAAGTGTAATGTTTGTGAAAAACAGTGGATAAACATGAATAGAAAGCTATTTCCAGATGGGGCATTTTTTTGAGGAATTTCAGTGTTTTCCTATTGTCTTTGTGTCCTGCTTTCTGTGTAAAGTACCTCATGAAATTGTATAGTTCCTGTCTGCTTCTAAAGGCATCACCAGCACACGGAGAGATGCAGAACATGTTTTTTTAAAGGAAAACAACTCCCCCTAGAGAGTCACTAACCTTAAATCTTGTAAGAAATTAAATATATTCCTATTGTTAAAGAGACTTAGAATTGTGTAATGCAAGTCTTTTTCTCTACAGCTTCAGCCTAATATGTTTGGGTATTTTCATTCTGTTGATGTTGAACCTGAGAAATTATTGTCCTTTTCCCCAAAGTTTTGTAATGTATAGGGTTGAAGTTTGTAATGTGTTCTCTTTGCTAGAACATGCAACATAAATTAGTGTGTGTGTGGGAATGAATGCAAAGAGATCAAGATCTTTATGAAGAGATAAACAATTTCCTTCCTGCAGTAATAAAAATAATCATAGTGGGTGTATCAGCTGCTAATTTGATCTGTCTGGGTCATCCTGTGCACTGCCTGTATATGCCTGTGCTTATCTTATTGTTAGTAAACTCTGATGCCACTTCTGCTTTTTGTACAATTTCTTACTCAAGTCTGGGTTTACAAAGAATTCATGTTTTTGGCCACTTCTGATACCTCCTTGTCTCCTCTGCTTTGGGGGAGTTTGTGCTCACTCATCTGAGATCAGTCACTCTTCATGTGGCTTTGCTGGAGACCAGTGTCCAAGTTCTGATAGATTGGGGTCACTCCCCTTCCTTAATTTCATTCCAGGAGCACCAGGTGTCCTCCCTGGTGCCCTATACCATAAACCTCTCGCCAGTGACAAGTGGTTGGGCAACTCCCCTGTATTTTTCCTACCTAATTCCCTTTTTGCATTGTCTGTCACATCCTTGGGCCTTGAAAGGCCGTGATATTTGGGAAGAAATCCTCATCCCCGAGTCCCGTGGTTTGGCCATGTGTTCTGTCATTGACAAGATGCATTTCTTTTCCAGTGATGAAAAACTAAAAGTGATCACATCCTGAGCTTTAAATTCAGACACACCTTTTTGCTTTACTTTCTGAACAATTTCTATCTCTTCTGTTATAATCCTACCTGTGTAATGTGCTCTTGCACCCACCTGGAATAAATCACCATTTAATTTACAACTATGGTATTTATCCCATCACTGTTCTGTGTCTGTTACATCAGTGCAAGACTGCTGTAAATGCACAGAGGATGCTCTGAGGGGGCAGGCCACATTTTGAATCTGTGCTCCAGTGGGAGAACCCTCCTGTCCTTACACTTTGTCCCAATAACTGCTTTTGCTATTGAGGTTTATCAGCTGGTGGGTATATATCAGTGCCCTGGTTGCAGACTTTTACTTTCCTTGGATGAAGTGTACTCAGTGTTTTGAACTCAGGAAATCTGAGACTATTTCTCTCTCTCTCTCTTCCAATTTCTTCCTTTATCTATTTCCCCAATTTTTTTATGTGTCAGCAAAAAAAATGTAATAAAAAGTGATAGTATTTAGTAACCAGATGCTTGTGACTCTTTGTGTCATCTCACTCTTTGTGCTATTTGGGGATCAGTGCTACATCCCCTCCCGTGTTCCCACAGCAGGAGAGCACTGAGGGGGAAGAGGTTGGGGAGCTTTTCCAGGGAAGAGGGAAAAGTTGCTGTTGATGCCCTGTTTTGGGCAGGATGTGACCCCAGTGGGCTCAAAGGCAACTCCTGAGCTGGAGGAAGAGGTGAGCTGGGGGATTGTTTGGTGGCAGCCTGTGAGTTCTGGCTGCCCTCAGGGTAGTTTGTTGTCAGGGAGCCAGTCTCCAGCTCCATCGTGGATGGAGGTGGCTGTTTTTCCCTACACGCCCAATTTGGGTGTAAATTCTGTAGGTTGGAATTTTGCCCTCAGGCACGCTGTACAACTGAAATTTGTCTTTGCAGTCAGTCAGCTGCTTTGCCTAGCAATCTCCATAACAATCTTTAATTGTTGCTTTGTTGTTTGGCTGTGGTTATAAAATGTAATATTTTTTTTCTCCCCTTGACTTTCCTAATAGGTATATTATCTTGCACATTGCAGACATATTAAATTAGGCATTTACTTGGAAATTTTAACTTCATTTTATTCTTTTAAAACTTTTATTTCCCAGGAAATTTCTGTTCTGAATAGTCATTTTATGCTTCTTCACCTAACTACAAAGATACTTTAGCGGGCCTCTAATAATTGTGATATCAAAGATTGTTATTGTTTTGTTCCTACAGGGACCTTATTTTGTGTTTTAAAGATAATTCTGTTGTAACACATTATTGAATTATGTGTCGCTTAATAGGCTGTAGTATTAGGAGGAAATTTATTTTGCTAATGACTTGCATTGCAAATAATCCCAACTGTGAGAGTGGCAGAACTGCAGGCTGAATTGTGGGTGTTTGTGGCCAACAAGCCCACAGGATGTTAGTGCTGACCCTGGCTCATGCTCTCGAGGACAAATATCTGGGTATTGTGGTCCTTTACTTGCCATAAAGGCTGATCTGATACGAAGATATTTGGGGTGTGGGAAGAGAGGATGTATTAAAACCCCACAAACTGATTATCGTGATTTGGGCCTGTTTTCAAAGATAAGATTTTTTTTAAAAATGCACATGGTGTGAGGAAAAGCATCTGAGAAACTGAAAAAATGAGCTGTGGCCCTAACAAAGGCTGATGAATAATAGTCTAGAAGATCACTTAATGCCCCACAGTAATCAAGTGTGTATGTATTACAAACACACGTGTATAGAGTAAAAAGGGGTTATAAACTCTGGAAATCATGATTAAAGAACAGGTTTTATACACATCCCTCTGATCCAGCCTCTGGAATGAAGTTTGTGACCAAGAATAAACGCTGTTGGATGCTTTTTACAAAGGAATTCCCTGGCTGGGGTCCTGGGGGTCCCACTCTCCTGCTCTGGCTGCCACACGTTCTCCCTTCATGTGAGGAACTGATTTGAAGATTTGCAGCTTTGGGGAGACAGGAGGTGAGCTACAAAGCAATTTGTTTTTATAACTCTTTTTTATCCTGGCTCCCTTTCCCCTCTTTATGAGGCCCCTGATGACAACCCTGCCTGATGCAAGCCTGCATCATTGCAGGCTGGGGAAGGTGGGCAAAATATTGTGTATTTTTGTGGTTGCATCACTGACTGGCCACGGCAGGGAAGTTTTGCTGGCCAAAAAACCCACCCTGCATTTCATGGAGGGTTAAAGTGTGGGACTGCCCATGTGGCTGGAGGTAGGGAAAAGTTTAAAGTGAGAAAATTTAAAATGTGCTTAAATGAGAACTCTGACAGGGGAGTTTGGGTTGAATAGAAGTGGTGCAGGAGAATAGGGAGCTCCAGGTCACTGAGTGTTATGGACTCATGCAGGGACAAGGATTCATCCTAAAACTGCTTTCAAGCCCTGTAGGAAGTTGGTCAGACCCATTTTTCAGGTTTCAGACCCATTTTGGAGGGGCTGAAAACAGCAATGGGGAGAAAGGTAATAGTCATTTGTCTAATTTAATGAGCATGAACTGAAATGCAGTTATTTCTAAACAAAAGTGTTTCAGATTTTGCCAGTTTGCTATCTTTGGAAAAGAGGGAATAATTTCCGTGTTCCTCTGGCATGTTGTGAGAGGTTTTTTTGTATACAGTTGCATATGAAAGGCTTTTAGACTTTTTGTATGTAATCTTTGTCTCAAGACGATGCTTGCAGGGAACTTTTAGGTCTCAGTGATGTCAAAACACTCTGGTTTTGCTGTTAATTTACTTGCCTGGGCAAAGCATTGCAGAGGTACAACCAAAATGGGTCAAATTTAATTTGCTTGAAGCCAAGAGTCCACATGAGGGTCCACATGAAGGCATCAGTACCCATCTGGGCACCAATCATATTTGCAGCATGTTTGGGACAAATGTGAATTTTGACATTTTTCCTAAAGAGACTGGTTCTGGGAATCTTTTCTGGGTCACAGTGTTGTCTGTTTTACCCTGTTTATGTCTGTGTTTTGAAAGTCAACTGGATTCCTAAAATGATGCAACCCCCGAGGGCACTGTGCATCAGAGAGTCATCACATTTCTAGGAACGCTCAGAGAAATTAATTTGGAATCCAATTCATGCAGGCTTCAGAGGAAACGGGTTCAAACAAAAAAATCTTGGCATTTGTGAGGAAATAGGGTGGGGAATTTTTTTTTTTTTTTTTTTTTTCACTCTCAAAATCGGAGGATAAATGAAAAGCATTGCCACTGCAATACAGAACCCTGCACAAACGTGTCCTGGGGTGCAAGGGTTGCTGACAGGATTTGTCAGCTGGTGCAAGGCTCCCTGAATGCAGACACCATCGAGGCAGGATTTCTATAGCCAGTGCTTTTGTCAGTCAAGCTGAACATCAGAGCTGTTGCTCTTCAATTATAGATGAATTCTGGCAACCTTGAGGCAGTGGGCTTTTACCATAGCAAGAGAGGTAATTGCTTTTTACTTTTAAAGCGTGACCAAACCATAAATCAAGAATCACTGACATCTCATGAAAGGAGGCGAGTTTTAAATCCCTTTAATAGGATAAATGGGTTTTAAGCATGTTGTATAGGTCATTGTAACCTAAGCTAATGAATCTGACTTTAACAACCTGTACAAAAGTAATTACAGTGATGTAAACAGTCTCCACAGGTTTCATGCCTGGAATATGTAGGTTAAATGATCCAAGTTTATATCCCTGTTCATGCTGTTGCCTGTAGCTCTGGAAAGAGCACTGAACGAGCTGGAAACTAATCCTGGGAGCTAAGAATTTGGATCTCAGCATCTGCCATGAGTGAAAAAAGGGGGGACAGCTCAGGGGTCAGAGGATGGCTCTCAAATCCTGGTGGAGCCAGCATGGCCTTTGCTACCACTCTGCTAAATCAGGTCTGGAGGTGCAGAGTGTGTTGCTCTTTCCACAGAGCCTTTCAGAAATGACCTGTTATTAGACTGTTTTTCCTCTACGAGTTGTACATTCTGGCCAGGTTTCCCTGATTTGGGAGTTTTCCCTTGTGGTATCAAAGGACAGATTTCAAAATAAGAGACAGAATATGGAGAAAAGATCAAGGGGTGTGAGGATGAAAGATACAAAGAAAACAAAATTATAGTGACTGGTATAAAGGGAAGGAAGGAAGGAGGATGATTCTCAGGAAATGGGTTTGGGCAGATTTTCATACTCTGGGTCAGGTTGACCTACCCACTGTGTTCTACCACCTCCTCTAACACCTGACTTTTTAAAATGTCATTTAACAGGTTGTGACCTGTGATAAATTTACTTACTTTGAAGTCTTACATTTCTTGGTCTTGTAGCATCCCATCCCAGGAAGAAAGAGGACATGGGGTGTTGTGGTGAGGACAGAGAGGGATCCTCCAAGCTCAACCTGCTTTGGGTGGTAATGGGAGACACAAATCTTGTATTTCCACATCCCTGTGAAAGGGGAGATGTTGGTGAAGCACTGCACTCCCACACTCAGCCCACACAAGCCTGGCAGTGCTGACTTCTTTGTTCTCTTTCTTAGGGATAAAGAATATCCGAGTGTACTTGGTTTCATAATGGAAAAAGAGAAATGTTTGGCCTTCAGCCATAGTAATTTACATCTCAGCAATCTGTGGGAGAAGGCACTGCTGTCTGTCTGTCTGGGCTTCCTGTGGGCTTTCACTGTCAGCAGCCAGTGCTGACACCAATCCACTCTGGTGCATGTATGACACAGCCAACAAAGCCCTCAGGATGGAGATGATGTGTCAGAGAATGGCCTGAGGGTGATTTGTTCCCCTGCTGTGTGGGCAAGCCCTATCTTTTTGGACAAAGGGTTTAGGGATCAGTGTTATGGCTTCTGTGTATCGCAGAAAACATCTTTTGCCTTTAATTTCTCAGAAAAAAACTCCATTCATAGAGTCACAGAATGGTTTGGGTCAGAAATGACCTTTAAAGCTCGTTCATTCCACCCCCTGCCATGAGTAGGGACAGCTTCCACTAAACCAGGTTACTCAGAGTCCCATCCAAAACAGCCATCCACAACTTCTCTGGACAATCTACTCCATTCACTGCCTGAAGAGCAAAATCCAAAAGGACTAATTGAATTAAAAGGATGAACTGGTGAAAGCAGAGCAAACAGTCATAATTAACAGTGTTCCGATGTATAGACAGCAGTGTAATTCTGTTGTGTGCTTGGCATAGATGAATTAAGGGAGTGGTAGGCTTTAAAAACTTAGCATTTTTGAAAATGTTTTATCATGTAGAAATGTGTTAGAAGTTCATGTTGGGAGCTGGCTGTTTCATAGTGTGATCTGAATTGCACGTTCATGCAGTACTATAGTGTGGTTTATATCCCTTTTTTCCCAAAAGTTGCCACTATGGCTGCAAATATGCTGCCTTAGAGCAGGAAGCACTGCTCTCAAAGGTTAAGAAACCCCAACTAACCAACCAAAAAACAAAAACATCCCCAAAATGGGATCCACTCACCAGCAGCGACCCACACCCATGACTTTGGGCCATGCCATTGCTCCCTCTGCATTTTGCAAGTGTCCTCAGGGGTAGGAAAAGGCTAACTGCAATATTAAAAAAGGGCTGATGTTAAAAACAAGAAGATAAATGATTGTGCTCCACCTCTGGGTTTAACATATGGTGTGGAGAAGCAAATGGGACATGGTGACAGATCCACATGCAGCGTAATGGATGGTGCTGCTCAAGGGGAGCAGCACAACAGCCCAGCTCCACTGCAGTCAGCTGGATTTAGGCACCAGGGAGGAAAGGGTGCCTCAGCTGGAATGAGGGCAACGTGATGGATGTGCCATGTACCAGTTAGAGCTGAAATCTGTCAAGGTGGTTTTGTGCAGAGGAGATACAGGCACTCCTGGCCTGGGAGAGGCTGTGTCCTTGCTGCTGCTGAGGGGCAGGGGCTGAGTGAAGTGGATTTTTTGTTTTTGTTGTTAGTTGGTTTAAAACCTCTTGAAAGCATTTTTAAGCATCACAGACTTACTCTGTGAGGAAGAAAGGAATTATGGGCTTTTACCCTAATGCTGCATGAGACTTTGAACTGTAGGATGTGATGGTTGCACCCTACTGTCTGTCTTTTATGGGATTAATGACTGAAGAGGCAAACCTTTGTGGCTGTAAGGAAAATCTTAGGGTTTCCTGACTGTGTGAGCTGAGAGGCAGCTCTTGAAACCTTTTGCATGCCTTACTCCAAAAAGTATCCAGTGCCTGCAGAAAATAGTCAGTCCCAACCATTTTGAGGGAATTGGCTTAGAAGAGTCCAGTTCCTCTGGAAGGGTTAATCTTCTCCATGAAATTTGCACAGCTTCCTAGTATCCACTGAGTGGAGGCCTTGCTTTTGGTTTTCTCCTGCTACTCCACAGTGCTTGCTCAGCCTGGAGAACACTCAGTTCTGGCAGTGTGTGCCTGGGTGAGGAGGGGAATCAGGGCTGATGGAAAAGGGTTTGCCTGTGGTTGTCCATCTCTTAAGGTCTGATGGTCTCATGTTACCGAGATCACTTTTGACACCATGGAAACTGATTCCCCAAACCTTGGTCTTGATTTGGGCTGGTCTTGAAGAATCTTTGCTGCTGTGCTGTTCAGCCTGCATCTGTGCATCTTATGGAAGAAGGATTGCTGTGGAGAACACGGAGGGACAGTCACTGGAGGCTGATCCTGCTGCATCCCAGCCTGGGGCAGCACTGAGGGGCCTGGCAGGATCCTACCTGGGTGTGTGAAACACCTTCACAGGCCTTTCTCCTTCCAGAGTGACACCAGTGCTGTTTGCACAAGCAGGACAGTGTTTGCACATCACGGCTGCCTTCATCTGAGTGTATTTATTGCTGGGAGTGGAGTCGCTGGGAATGCAGACAAATGCTGGCTTTCCTTTGGGGAATGGGCAGTTATTTTACATCCATTAGTTTGTTCCTGGCACACATACAGCTGGGCAGGAATGCTGCCAGAGCACCAGTAATGCCTGCAGGATGGCCAGGGCAGCATCCCACGCACGCTGCTCTTGCAGGAAGCCCTGGACATACAGCAAATGCTTCCACAGAGGACTAGAAACTCTTCAGGCTTGGTTTCCTTAACCTTTGGAAGCCCTGTTGTAGCTTGGGTTCTTAATGGATGTTTCTACATCTAACAAATTCCTGGTGCAGTAATTAGTTTTTCAATACCGAAGCATTTAAGTGTCTTAATTTTTACACTAATGAGCTGGGATTCCCCATGGGTTGTCTCACAAGCTGTTTCAGCATCACAGAATTTCTCAGTGCCAAATATCACTGGTATCTTCTGGGAAGAAGGAGTTTCTGTGACCCCTCTGTGCCATTAAGCTGGTTGTTCTTTGCCTGTGTCAAGGGTGACTTTGATGATCCAATTTATGCCAGGCAGCAGAGCTGCTCACTGATTTTTCACCATGAGCAGCTTTCTACTCACTTCCAACCTCAGCCGGCTGAAGCTCCTCCTTCCCTTTGGTCTGATTTATTCAGCAGCTTCAGTGTGACTTGGGACCAGCAATAAAAGTAGGTGTTGCTGGGGCACAACCCATCTCCTGTGTGCAATATTTGGAGGAGTGTTGTTGGCACCTCTGTGCCAGTGCTTACAAGAACCTGGGGGTGGCATTCACTGGTAATTCCCCTTTCCCTAAAATCCAGACAGCAGAACATGCTGCTGCCTGCTTGGCTGCAACACTCCAAAAACTGCTCAGACAGCAATCAGAGGCTGTGTCTCTCTGCCAGCACATTAATGAGACAATTTACTCTGCATTGCTAAATATTTACAGCATATTTACACCTGAATTTGAGCAAAAAAAAAAATCCTCTCACTCACAGAGATGCTTTGGGCTGTGAGGAATGATGCAACATACTGAAAAAATAATCTTAAGATTCTCTTAAAGTCGTGCCAGTTTTACCCAACAAGCACACCTCCTCTGCTGCTGAGCTGTGGTCTCCTTAACTCCAATAATGTAACTGGTGTGAGATTTAACAGGGAGACAAGCAGATGATTTAGCTGTTTCTCTGTGGTGGATGAAGAGGAAAATCAGGCTGGAGTGGAGTGGAGGTGCCACCTGGAGAATTTGAGGGAAAGCAGGGTTTTCCATGGCTGAGCAGCATCTGCTGGGATGGGTGTTTTGAGTTTGTGTCATTTTGATGTGTGCTGCCAGGAGGGACAGGTGGAACGGCGCCCATCTCGGAAGGGCAGAGGTGAAAATTATTAGAATTGAGGCAATGGTGTGTTGTGAGGTGCCATCAGGAGCAGGTAATGAGGCATCCTGAGTGCCAGGCATGGGAAATTTGGAGCTGGCTGCAGGACATCTCCTGTCAAACCCAATGCTGCCTTCCCAAGGTGTCAGATCTGCTGAGCACAACCCACGGAGGCAGGAGGGTACCAAAGGCTTCTCCTGGCAATACTGCACTGCATCCAGCCCAGACTGGTTCTCCCTAGTGCAGTAACCTGACAGCTCTAGAAAACAGAGGAAGGACCCTGGACCTGGCAGCTTTGAGATCATGTATTTTGTAAAAAGTTTTTGCTGCTCTTATAAAAGCATCGTTGCCTTCACATACATTTTTGACTGGACACGTGGCCAGTTGCTCTTGTTACAGTGATGGACCTGCAGCAGGTAATTCTCAATGTTTGCATTGAGCAAGTCTGGGCTGAATTTTCTTGTTAAGAAAAATATGTTTGTGCACTCCATGAACATAAAGATAGCGATAAAAGCAGTGGGAGCCAATCTGAGTGTACTAAGGAGGTGGTTTGCAATAAAGAGCAGAGCACACACTGTCCCAGCCTAGAGCCTTAATTACTTTGAACAGCAACTAACTGCGAATTTTCTTCCCAGGTTAAGGAAAGAGAAGTGCCAACCATTTAACCTCCTTGCAGACACACAGTGTCCTCTTCTTTAGGTAAATGCACTGAGCTGAGGAATCTGATATTCCCATCCTGAGTAAATGCTTTCTGCCAGGAATATGCAGAGTGAGATTCACAGGATGTTCTCATTAAAATCTAGATCCTTGTAAACAGCAAAAGCCAAGGGGGAAAAAAGTACAGGGCTTGAATTTACAAACTAAATCATATTTCATGCATAATTAAGAAGAAATTGTGAAATCTTCCCAGGCATGGGAAGCACTGAATTTTGATGCAGATGCAGTTGGCTGTCCAGGGCCTTGCCAGGGCTCCCAACTTGTTTATCCTCAGCAAAAAGCATTTAAAGAGGAGGAAGCCAAGCCCCAACACCAACAGTCTTTTCTTGTGGTCATCTGTGTTGAATTGGAAAGATGTTCATTCTAAGGTTCTTTCATTCTATATTGAATGAAAGGTTCAATCCCATCAGCCCCTTACCAGGACTTCAGTCTTTTTTTCGTAATGTCTGAATAAGTAACATAGGTAGGAATTAAACAAAACCAAAACAGAACCTGAAGAAATGAGAAAAACTGTCTCAGCTTATTGCACTAAAACTGAACTGGGGAGAACTCTCTCCTTCTCACTCTCCTTTCCTGACAGAGGGCTCTGTTCCTTTCTTTGTGCCCAGGATCCCCCTCAGGCTGTATCTGGGAGAGGTTCCCACCAGACAGCATTAATTAAAGTGCACCTCTCCCTGCAGAGCCCTTACACTCTTCTCTTGGGTCCATCTAGGCAGATTCAATTTTTCACCTTGAAACTTCTTTTATTTCTTCTTAATCTATGTGACTGCCTGGCGGTGCTTCTTAATTGGATAAGTTTCATTCTTTTAAATCTTATCCAGAAATACAATTTTATCAATTCTGCAGAGGTTCAGAGAAATATGAATGACAGCCTCTTACTATTCCATGATTTCCCAGCAGCTGCCACCAAGGGCTTGTGCAATGATGGAGTTTATGAAGGCAGGAGGGAAAATTGTTCTGCAGGAACAGGAGATGCTGTAGTTGTGTCACAATCTGCCATCTGTCATGAAGATGCAGCTGCAAAAGCAGAAGGGGTGGGACTTGGAGCATGGTTGCAGCACCTGGTGTCCTCTCTGTCCTCCAGAAATTCTCCTTGGCCTCAGTGAGGTGGGGCTGTGGTTGGCCAGCAGTGGTGGATGTGGGTGACAATGGCCATGGGGTGGTCACAGAGGGGTGTTGGCCATCTGTGTGCTGAGGGATCCTGTGGGTTCCTCCTGAATTTACTGCCCAGGGCAGCAGGAGAGGCTCAGCCTTCCTGTGCCCAGCTGTGCATGATCCTGCCGTGGATCAGATGGGCTGGGTGTCAGGGGAAAGCTAAAGAGTGCACTGAGATAATCCTGTCAGAGTAATTCCTGCTCAGCCGCTGGTGTGAGGAAGTGTCTTGGATTTCAGAGCAAAGTCATCTTTGCTTTGTCTCATGCAGAGACCCTCAGCTGGATCAGGGGTGTAAATTTTGGGTGTCAATAGACACTCCTGAAACATCTGCTTAGAAAAACCAGACACAGGAAAGCTCCCAGAAGTGCTGGCAGGGCAAAGCTGTGTCTCCTATCCTGGATGTGAGATTCAGAAAAGTGAATATCAGCTCCATATTTCCCTTGCAAGGTGTCAGGTGTGCGATTTGTTTCCTTTCTGGGACTTCCCAGGAGCTGCCACAGACACTGAGGCTTCCCTGGGGCTTCCTGACGTGCCCTGTTTGCCCTGGGACACACTAGGCTCTTTGCACCTGATCTTCTGAAGTGCTCCTCTAATTAAATTTAAGGTCCTATTATTTAAAAGGTCTGTGCATGCCAAAAGTTTGATATTGATGTGACTTGGGAGCCTGCAATCCAGCACTTCAGCACAGCAAATGCCCCAGGATTTCCTGCCCATGAGTCCTGTGGCTGCCTCTAAAAATTTGACTGTACCTGTCATCCCTGAGCTCACTCAACACACCTGTCCTGGAAGATGGCAGTGGGTGTCTCTCCCCAAATCCCATCTAGTGTCCCTAGCAGCAGGCTGTTCTCACCTCCAGCACAGCACTAATGCTGGTTTTTAGCAGTCAGATTTGCCATTTTCAAGCGTGGAGCCAGAAGAAAGCTGGAAAACATATTTAATTTAAATGGGCCAGTTCACTTAGAAAATCCTCTGCTAATTCCTGCTGTTTTCCAAGCTGCTAAAAAAATTTAAGAAGACAATAATGTATGTCACCGTAGACAACTAAAATAGCACAATTAATTGTGTTTTAATTTTTAAACCTCTTTTGTCTCGCAAACTTGTGAGAGAGTTGAAAACTAGGATGTTAAAGAGAATAATTAAGAATAGTAAGAAGTAGAATTTGTATCAGAACAGTTTTACAGTGGGATAAATCAAATATCTACATGTAGGAACATGCAGACCATTCACTTTTTGCTTGTCTAGGACCAGCCTGAGCCTGTGTTATCTCCCTGAGCCTTCATTTCCAGGTACAGCACTGTGGCAGTACCTGTCTTTTGTACAAGGCAGCTCCAGCTGGGATGTGCAGGCAAAAGGAAAATATTGTTTCACCTGGCTGCTCCAGTAAATCTGTCTCCTCGATGTGACTGGAAATCTGATTATGTACTTCAGTTATTCAGCAAATTGGGAGATGAGTTAATTTTTGTGTCAAGCTGTGCAAATAAGTCAATGGGTTTAAAATCCTCCCAGCCCAATACCAGTCTTTTTGACATGCCTATGAAAGGCTTTTCCTTTTTATGTTTTCCTCTACACTAAAAGAGAGGTTAATATTATTTATTCTTTCCAGAAAGAAAAAAACAATATGAAGTGTTTTGAAAACTGTGACCTGGAGGCTTTCATTGTGCTGTGCAGTCAAGGGCAAGGCTCGTATTCAGAATTGCAGAGAGACAGACAACAACGTGGATCAACATAATAAAAGTTATTCAGCTGAAAGAGGAAAAAAAACGACACCAAAACCCCAGAGAGCAAATATTTACTGGTAAGTGCAGTGAAACAGGTATAAAAAGGTAGTTGTGTTCGGAGTTTTAAAGACCAAATTACTTTCCCAGCAAAAGGGCTGCTAAGTGAGGTCTCCATCCCACCAGCAGCTGCTTTCTGCTGACCTGGTGGCTTTTCTGTGAAATAATGGGGCAATTATGCCTTGTTGACCTCAGGAGTGTTTGTAGGGAACAAGAGGAGAAGCACAAGCTGGTCAGGGCACACTGGCACAGAAGGAGAGCATCACCCATCAGCAGGAACTCCACACTGTCTGTGGGACAGGAAAGCTGAATTGTTGTTTGTTTTCTCTATCCTTGCAAATAATGCCCCCAGGCTGCTTTAATTCTGGCTGTCGAAACATGTTCAGCCCCACACAATGGCTTTGACTGATGCCAGGAGGGTGAGTGGGTGCTCAGGCTGAGCTGGGGAGATGGAGGCAGTGGGTGTCCCTGTGCTGAGGAGCTGGGTGCTGCCAAATCTGCCTTTCCCAGCTGCAAAGGGCAGCCTAATGTGGGAGCACTGCAGCAGGGCAGATGGGCTGAGCTGCACGAGGTAACAGAGCACTTCCCCAGATTTCCCCTCCAGTGCCTGAGCTTCTGAGGCTAATGAAGCTTTAAGGGATAATGTGGATTGCTACATAAATTGATATCCTTTGCTAATTGCATCAGCATTTTGCTTTGATGAAATTCTAGTATAAGGTGCCAAGAAACTAATAGCATACAACATCAATGGCTATTTTACAAAAAACAAAAGTCGATGATTGATTGATTGATTGATTGACTGAACATCTGATGATTCATGGAGCTGTGAGCCAGGTCACCAGGAAAGGTTTTTAAAAGTTCAGTGGAAAAGTATTTCAACATGGTGAAAGATCATCCCTTTAAAAAAAAATCAACCCCCAAACATTGGCAGAACATTATTCAGGCTACTTAGAGGAAGGTCATCTTGTCCTGCTTGCTCAGATGAGACTTATCACCACCCACAAGTTGCTTCAATCCTCTCTTGCTTTTCCCCCTCTTTGACTGCCAGCCAGTCATCGTGTCCCAGTTGCAGGAAATCAGGTGGCCAGAAACACTGCTGAAGGTCTTCATAGCCAAACTGCTCTCAGGCCAGGGCTGCTGTGAATACCTCACCAGCATTTTCGTGGCCAAATTGGAGAGAGGCACACTGACTCTTTTTAGCTCGGGGTCTGACAGAAGGAAAAGCCCTGGTGTTCTTGCACAGAGCTGACTCTGTGTCAGATGGTTGATAGCAAACAAATTGTTATTACCTGGCAGTTGGTTGGAAAGAGAAACTCATTCACTCAAGCTTTTTAAGGACATAAAAATCTCATTGAAGTGGTGCCATTCCCAGAGAGCCAGGGGCTGCATCCTGCATGACTGTGACCTCTTTTGCCAGCTTGTTTATCCTTATTTTGGACATTTCTCCCTCGACCTTGTGGCAGCCTTCTCTTACTGCTGTGGTGTTGACAAATGCATTTCATGTCCCCAACTTCTGTGCTGCAGTGAGGCCCCTCCCCACCTGCACTGTGTGAGCCAGTGGTGTTTGCAGGAGCCAGCAGGGTCACACAGGGTAAAACAGTGACACCAAAGCCAAGAGCTGAGTTTGCTGTCCTGTTGAAGGTAAGGGTTGGATGCCCTCATTTTCTTGGGTGTAATTTGTGATGGAAACTGTGATGGCTGTGAGGAAGTGGCTGGCTGTCCACTGGTGTGGGAGGTGGGTGCTCAGCCAGCAGTGCAGAACAAACCCAAACAGCCTGACAGATGCTGGAACATGTAACTCCTGTAAACCATGGTCAAAAGCACTGCTGCCTCCTGAAAATATACAAAGTTTGAACAAGAAGAGAGTAGAGATGAGCCCAAAGGTGCAGGGCCATGGGATGGTGTTTTGGGGGTGTGCACACCCCCACCTCCTTGTGAGGGGTTAAAAGACGTCTCAGTGGTCAACAAAAATCATCCAAATTGCATAAAAGCATTGCTAATTTCCAAACGAAGGACGAACTGGAGAATTCCACTGAAACTACCTGGGTTATCCACCAGGATTTCCTCACCCTTCAGCTCCTGGCCCCTCTGCTTCACCTGCATGACTTTTATTCCCATGTATTCCTTTTTCCATTGGCACCAAGCATGTCCCTGGAAAGTCTTATTGAATAATACATAATGTCTACAGGAAAATACACTGCTAAAGAGATTTCTGCGAGCAAATAATTCCAAGCCAATCTAATTTATTTCTGTGATGGAGCTACAGAATGCATTGATCTGTCTTTATCCTCACAGGACTTTAGACATTGTGCCTCTGACATTTCTTTAAACCAGTGGAGGAAATACAGGCTAAAAAATGTACCAGAAAGTGGATGAATTAAAACAGGAAGGACGAAAAGAACTCTCATGATCTCAGCTCTGCATCCCTACAAACTATCCAGGGAAAACTTATGGATGTTTTGTCCAGGTGTTCAGGCTGATTGTGCTGGAAGAAGTCAGTCCTCACTTGCATAAGGGATAAGATGATTAAACTAAGGATAAAATGATTAAGTGTATTTGAAGTTTCTGTGGTCATGGGCAGCAGTGTCTAAATCACACCAACAATTGCTATTAGGTCCTGCCAACATGAAGAATTTGTTCTTGTTTAATCTGATTCCACTTTTCACATTAATTTAGCTAAATGAATGCAAGTCACAGTGTATTGAGAGAGTGGCTTATTTTAATTAATCTTAAACCAGTTCCAGGTCAAATGCAATAACTAAGAAGAAGTCACTAAAACTGATATAAGTGTGTCTGTACAGGGATTTCTCTGTTTAATTAAATGGGGTTTAAATCATGCTTTTATATAAAATGATGCAACTTTAATGTGCAAAGGTTTGGATCAGTTAAGCAACCTTAAGAATTTAACTCTAAAAAGTTACAAATTAATGAAAGAATCAGAGATGCCAGTGGGAAAAACATAGGAAAGCTATCCAGGACATAATTTTCATTATTCTGTTGGTTTAGTCATTGGATTTCCCTGTCCCTGTTGGCCCTGCAAGCTGTCGGACTGTGCAGCTGCACGAGGTAGGTGGGAAGCAGCTGAAATCTGGTCTTCAGCTTCTCCTTTCCTCCTCATTCCTGAAACATAATGAATTTCTCTTGCTTTTTAAACAGTGTGATGGAAGCAGTGGCATTGCAGGCACCTGGATTTGATCCAGCTGGGAGGATGAGGCTGAGGTAAGTGTGGAATCCATTTGCTGATTCAGGATGGGTGCTTTGTGCCACAAGGGTGTGATTCCCAAATGAGTGGATCCCACACCTTGTTCCCCCAGAGCAAATTATACAGCTCTTATCAATTTTATGGGTTTTTTTTTTTGAACCAGCCCAAAGGAACTGTGTATGTATGGAAGATAATTGCTAACAGCACCATTTATAACTCTTCCTCTGCTTCCAGTTTATGCCTCAGCACTTGATGTTACCCATTATGCAGAGATCAATGTGTCAAAATGAGGTAGATTTACAGTGAAGATAATTCTGCTTCTGAGTTTGAAAAAAAAAGAGTGTGATATTTTCACTGAGTTAATCACAGGAATTCAAAGGGGGTTTAAATCTTTCAATTTTCCATGGCTCATGGTGAAGATGAAAAGTGTTTGACCTCTAGTAAACCAGCTGAATTCATATGGTGGCTCTGTAGATAAATAAAATGTCCACCCAGACAGAATATTGATTACTTAGGCGCTATTTGCTGAATCACAAATAGGACCATCAAATGCAACAGCAAGAAAGTATCATAAAATACATCAGGGCATCCAAAGTGTTGGGCTTAATGCAAAAAGACAAGTTAAATAAGTGATATTAAACTAACTGGGCTGAGAAGTGGCAAGATGCATTGTTCCAGTGCATTATTCATGGCAGTGGCAGGTCCTCTACACCAGCCACCACTCACCCTGGCACTTGCTTTAGGGGGCAGCTTGTTAAAGGGAGTGAGGTTGTCATGGAAAATTTGGCCTCCAAAAGCTCTCATCATGCACCTGGTACTGAGACATGAGGGTTTGGCCCAGGTGATTTACCAGAGGAAGAATTACCCATCTGTGCCATTTGCGGCTGTATTTTTTTTTAAAGTGAAAGATAATTTTAAAAATTTATTTAATTTTTTAAGTCTTTGAATCAGAGCTCACAGACTGCTGAGGTGACCAACTCCTGGGGCTTCTGGTGACATTGGAAGTGTCATTGTTTGGGACAGTGGCCACTCTCACACAGTGGTGGGATCATCACCTCTTGTTAGACATTAGGAATGAAAGAGTTTTTTCTCCTTTTGAGAGACCATAGCCCTGGGTGCATATACCTGCCTGGTTTAAAGAAAAAAAAAACAAAACAAAACAAAAACAACAACAACAAAAAAACCCCACAAAAAACACAACAAAAAACCCAAAACAAAACAACCAAAAAAAACAAATTTGGGGAGTTTAAGTAGTGTCAGATTTCTGAGCAGCGACCTCATGGCCCTGATCCTGTGAGGGATTTTCACAGGTCGACCTGTGTCTCTGGTGGGCAGAGGGTGCAGAATCACCTTCCCCACCTGTCAGGGGGATCTCTTCTGTGCTGAGCAGGGTGGGGTGGGAAGCAAAAGAAGAGGATTATGGAAAATGTGGCATGAAAGATGGAGGTACACTTCTTTTTACCTTCCTTATGCAAGTGAGCTCTGGTCAGTCTATGAGAAAAAACTGAACTAGCAGCAAGGTACAAAGAGACAAAGTTACAGATATTCTCACATGAAAGAAATTAAAATAAGTAACTTGCTCTTTTGTATTTGTTCAGGAAGTCGGCACAAAATGCATCTCCTGTTTCACCTTCTTTCTACAGAAAATACAAAAACTGCAACTAATTCCAAGGATCACTGGAAGAGGTGATCATAAGCCAAACCTCAGACTAACAATCTGGTTAGTAATATTTCTAAGTTGAGATAATTTTGGACTTGTCATTTTTGGAGGAAGTTCCAAGCCAGGCATATTTTCTTTTGTATTAAATACTTCATGTGTCATGAGGCAAAAATGAAAATATCCTGGACTTATTTTATAAAGCTGTCTTCAGACAGAGCTGTAAAGACTGTTTTGTTTGACTTTTCTTGGATGACAGTGGACTTCAGATTGAAAGAACATGTGCTGTAGGAGGCCCAGAATAATCCTTTCAGCAGATGTGGGTATCTCCAGTAATTCTTGTGGTAGGGCATAAACCTCTGACCTGAGCAGAGAAATGGGATGGATTTGGGTCTGGGGGGGGGGTGGTATGGACACTGTCACCCTGCTATGGAAATCTTGAAGGGAATTAATTCAGAAAGAAACCCCTACTTACAGCAATTTATGCCTCTCAGGGTTTATCTAAAGCTCCCAGGGATCTGCTGAATTACTGCAGGAGCTGAGGTCAACACTCAGCTCCTTCTGAAGGGCTTTTGTGTTGTTGGGTTTTGGTGAACATGAGGGGGATGGACTTGCATAAACATCTTCTTGGACCCAAGGAAGCAGAAAAACAGGACAAGGATGAAAATCCAACAGCCAAAGAGGAAGATGCAAGCATTATGGTTTGTGCTAGAATTTGGCCATAGGGGGAGGAATATGAAAATATCTGTGTTAAAAAACCCCAACAGTTGAAGACCAGGGTTTTTAAGAAAAAAGCAAAAGAATTCTGTAGCTAAATATCTTAGACTGTAGGTTCTATGTCTAATGGGCAGACACCTGAACTAGCACCAGCTCCTTGGTGTTAATGAGGGAGAGAATGACCAAATGCAAAGAGTTTTTTTTATGCTTTGGCATGGGCTGTGCTGCCATGGGAGACTTCACGAGGGACCTGGCAGGATTTGCACACAGCCCTTGCTCTGTGCATCCTGTGTCTGAGCACATATCTGGAGAGGTTCCCTGCATTTTATTTTATTAAACTAGCACAAGTTTGGAAGTTGGGACACTGCAACAGGCTCCAGTGCTCACTGAGCTGGTGGTGGATTGCCAAAATCCCACCTCTGCCTGGAGCTGACTTTATGTGATTTTGTGCCTGTGAGGTGAGAGATAGAGTGGTTTTTCCTGGGGTTACGAGCACAATATCTAATCTTTATCCCCTGGATTATGAATGGTGTGATTGCAGGTTAATAATTAACAGGGGCAGGTTAATGGAAATAAATGTGTCAGCTGCACTGATCACTGGGGCCCTTTGTTTTCTTATGGCTTCACACATTTTGGACATGGAGGAATTCCCAGAAGAGGCTTTGTTGATTTGTTTGTACGTGGAGCCATTTGGCCCATCTCATCCCCAAATGATGAGGTGGGCCTTACCTTGTCCACTTTAATGACTTGGTGGTGGTGCTGCTCTCCTCCTTCTTTCTGGGCAGGAATACCAAACAGGGAGGATAATTTTACAGATAAAAAGATTGGGTAATTAAACAGAGCTTCTGTAAGTGCATTAAAGTTTAGCCTGATGCCTGGCTGGAGAAATTCAATTTTTAAATTTCAAAGTATCCTCCTGCTGTAAAATGACAAAAGGTCATGTCCATGCAAACAGGTGCTCTGTCTAAATCCTCCCAGAGATGGGAGACACAAAAGCAGCATTCTGGGTCACTTCCCCCTTCTCTGAGCTCGGTGTTCATTGTAACAGGTGGACAATTTTTTATTATTAATGATCACTTATTTTCGTTTTATTTTCTTATGGTCCTGGCTGGGCACAGACTACCAAGGAAGTAAATTCCTGGTGACATCTAGTGGCTGCTGGGGCTTCTCTGAGGCATTAGAGGTGAGAGCGCCTCTGCTCTGGGCATTTCAGCAGGCTGTGCACAGAACAGATATGGAAATGAACTTTTCAGGCTCCCACAATCAGAATTTAGAGACCTTCCCATCTTGCTCAAGGATGATATTGCTGGAATTGCTTTGATTTATGCAGCAGTCTAAGCAGTCCTGTCCCCCCTTCCTGGTCATAGCCAGCACCTGTGATGCTTTAGAGACACCAGCAATGGGTGATGTCACCAAAGTGGCCTTTTGTGCCACAAATCCTGTTTTCCTTTAGAACAGTCCCTGATATCCCACTGCCTGGCTGTGTGCTCAAACATATCACAGCAAGATTGGTTCACAGATGTCTGGTGAGAGAAATTTGGGCCAATTACAGAAATATTTTGAAAAGCCAGTTTGCAGGGAACACAACGTGGCCCCAGTCCATTAATTAGCAAATCCAAAAGGAAATACTGAGTGAAGCTGGAAGATTTTGGGTGCTGGAGCACAGGCTGGTTTCATGCCAAGTAAAACTGATGCTCTTTGAGGAACATTGACGTGATTTGAGTTTGGACACGTAGTTTGGGCAGCCTGAGAGAACAGGCTGCTGCCAGTGTGCATCAGCAGTTGTGGGTAAGTGTGGCAGAGGAAAGCTTTGAAAGAAACCACTGCAGGAAGGAAGGAACACCTGTGTGCTGCAGGGCTGGTGGCAGCTGTTTCCCCCAGGGCAGGCTCAGGGAAGGGTTACCCTCATTAAGGCTGAGCACAGATGCCAGCTTGGTCTTTTCCCATTCCTCCGTGCAGGGATGGGGAAACAGCCTTTGATTTTGTGATGAATGACTGAAATTGTATTTGGGTTCTGCTGGAACAAATCAGCAGTAATTTCAGAGTGCCTGAGCCAGGGACAAGGCTGGCAGCAGTGTGTTTCTGCTGGTGTGCTCTCCACGCCTCAGCAGGCAGCCACAGCCTGGCACGAGCTGGGCACTGCCTCACCCAGCCAGGACTCCCTGGATCCAAACACAGAACCAGCACACACACCACAAACACACACGGACCCAGTTTCAATGAAATAAAAAACACCAGAGGTGCACGGGCAGGCAGCTCATTCCTTCCCACGCACCATCTGCCCCTGCAGTCCCACATCTCCACGTGGCCATCCAGCTGGCCTGGCTCTGGGTTGCTGTGGGCAGCTGGGAAGAAGTTTGCACGTGTCCTGCACTGAGACAGTTTGAAAGGGAGAAATTATGAGGGAAACTGAGGCTCCTGATGACAGGTTTCACCACGGCCAGTCAACACAACACGTGTCCAGCCAGGGATGGGGGGGTTGGCCTGTCATGTATAATTCATCAGGAACTGAGAGCTGCAATTATTATGTGTTTGCACAGCAATATGCCTGTAATTTACACCCATTACAGCTCAGCACAGAGAGAAAAGAACCCCTTCCCCTTTCGTGCTGCAGTGCTTCCAACCACAGCACCAATCCTCAGAGGAGTCAGGGCTCAGACCCCCAGCACCCTTCTACGAGGAAAAAGCAAGCAGGAACCAGCAACCCAGGTTAAAAATGATGGTTGGGCACTATTCATGCAGGAGATAAACTACGTGGGAATACAAGAACCCTACAGATAAAGAGGCAGAAAGAAAATCCCTGAAGGGAGAAGGAACAGGGTGAAGAGGGGGGAACGCAGCACATGGGAGCATCCAGCTGTGGCAGGAGGAGGCTCTTGCCTGCCTTCCCCTGAGTCTGTGCTGCAGGGCAGGAGTGGAACCACCCCAAGGACCCTGAGTCTGTGCTGCAGGGCAGGAGTGGAACCACCCCAAGGACCCTGAGTCTGTGCTGCAGGGCAGGAGTGGAGCCACCCCAAGGACCCTGGCTCCTTCCCCTGCTGCAAACCGAGTGAGAACTGAACCCACCGCAGGGGAGCAGTACAACATCCCACAGCCCGTGTCAGCCCAGGCTGCACAAAACAATTCCATCAGTCAGAGCTGTGCATGGGGATTCTTACTTCACTCAAGGCCACTTGCATAAAGTGCCAGTCAGAGTGAATTATGGAGGCGAGGTCTGACCACGAATAAATGTTTTAAAACTGGGGATTCACTTTCGTTTATAAACATCTAGTGCTATTTTTGCATTCAAGTCCAATTTTCAAAATGGAGTTGAGAGCAAGGCTCCCTGGAAGCCCTAACCTCAGGGCTTGTCTGCAGGAGGAACTCTACCTGCATTTCTGCTGTAGTCAAAATGTAAGTGAATTAAAATAAATCCAATTATGGCCACGTTTTCTCTGATGGAGCACATCCACACAGACTCACCATCTGCTTTAACTAATCTCTCTTACGAATTCATAGCCCTGTATTGTTCAAGTTTGTCTTCTGGGGTATTTTTGGGTAAACAAAGATTAAATCTGTTCAAAAATATGATTTACAGTAATGTTTATGTAAGGGTGTTCTGCATAACTTCAGTCTTGTTTTGAACTGTTTTCCATGCAATATTAATCTGTTTTCCAACTGATGAAATGAAATGTGTGCTAACTCTTAACATGCAATCCCTCACTTTGGACTGACAGTGGTTTATGCTGGCTTTTGCTGAAGGGGTTCCTGAATGAATTGAATTTGTTGAAGTAAGTCAATGACCTGGAGAGACATTCTATGTTTAGGGAGCTGCCTGTATTTAAATGGGGTTAAAGCTGTCACACCTGTAATTGAACTGTTTCAATACATTTTATGTATGCACAATCAGGTTCCAGGTAACCTATGGTCCCTCAAAACAAGTAAGAAAGTGCATGCAAAACAAGTAAGTGCATGCAATTCCTTAAGAGGAGCCTCCTCTGTATTTGAAAGCAGATTCAGGATATTATTTTCATTACTTATGTGCTTTGTTTTCTCTGTCCCTCCTTACATTTTATCTCGAGGAAAGACCTTGCAGTGCTGTTCCTGGCAGAGGGGTACAATGAGAGCTGGAATAATTTCATGTGCCCACCACAGACATCGACCCTCAGGACTCTGAGTGTGACAAGAGATGGTGCAAACCCCAGGTACTGGATCCACCATACCCCAAACCCACTGCTCCTGCCCCAGGTAAACCTCAATGTCAGCTTTTCCCCAGGGATAATGAGTCTCCAATTAACAAGGTTTTCTGTCTGCTGGGCACTAATCTAGCAGAGATGTGGTTGTAATGATGTAACAAGGTTCCAAGTCATGTTGATAAGTGAGATCTGTTTGTGGGTACTATAATTTCATTCAAGGCCACTTGCATAAAGTGCAATTAGAGCGAATTAAGCTGCATAATCCTAATGTTTGCCTAAATTCAGTGGCAAAGCTTTTAATAGTCTCTTTGCTTTGAATTTGTCTATTGCTGTTACTCATCAGACAAAATGTGGTTGTGTGGAGATGTGGAAGAGAGTTTCTAAAGAGGGAACTGTGTCACTTCAACTAATTAACAGAACCCAAAGGAAATTTAGGACTTTTTAGGCTGTGGCTGACACAAACAAAAGGTGTTTGTCGTTGTCACCAACAAATCTCCTCTGGTGCCTCCAGAGAAAAATAAAATGCTTGTCCAGAAGCATTATTGCTCATTTAGGCTTTCTTTAATGAGTCCTGAATGGCTCATCAGAACTGAGATGGTGCTGATACCAGGTTATTGGGGCACATTAGAGGTTATATTAGAGCAGCCAGGGTGTTGGGATGGACAGGTGGACAGGCCATGTAATTTGGGTGACAGTAGCAAGCCAGAAGGTCCCTTTATTTGTGCCCTGCCCAGGCAGCCCACCCCTGGCTTGTAGAAGTGGCAGCACCCAGGAGCCTTTAAAATCCTGTTGTCACCCTGGCAGAAGGTGACAAAGTCAACGTGGATGAGTTCAAAGGGCAAGAAGTCGTTACAGAAATCCCAGCTGGCTTCTACCCAGCACACACCCCCCCAGCAGCTCTCATACCATCCTCACTCCCTGAAACTGCTGCACAGAAAATTCATTTTCCTGGCTCTGAAGCTCTCCTGGATGTGTCCAGGCTCTGCCACTGTGTCCCAGGCCACTGCAGGGACATGGACACTGCCGTGGCCCTTGGTCCTTTCTCCCTGCTCACCAAAAGATGCCAGCAAAGAGCTTTGGTTCCTCGGGCTCAGCTGCCAGCTCTGCACACCCGGGAACTGATTTTTCTTGAAAGACCTGATTTTGGCATATTCCCCAGTGAGACTGGAGTGCAGAGTGAAGTCTTATTCTGCTGATCTGGATAATGTCATCAGATGGAGACAAATGATTTTTAAGCAAGCGTTTCCACTAATTTTAGCAGTGGATCTTTTCCAATTAAAAAAAAAAAGAAAAAGAAAAGACTAAATCCCACGTGTGCCCATGCAGGAGTGTGGTCTATAATATTTAAATTGCCATATCCCAAAGGCTGAGTGCAATGGAGAAATCAACAGTTCAGGAAATAGGGAGTGTGGATTTGCATTGGCCTTGAAGAAATGTATTCTGTAACATCTTTTAAGATAAGGAAAAGAGGCAAGATGCTTCTATAGAGCTTTCTGAGTTCTAAAACCTGTGGTTTTAACTGAAGTTACAGTAGGAATGGGATGACTGGATGGAAAGGAAGGAGATGGGTGTGCTTAGATGATGGTAAAGGAGCCTGGGCTCTGTGTTTGAGGGAGAAGTGAGGTGATTATTAAGGAAAACCAACAAAATTTTAAGTACATTTGGTCATTAAAGCTGCAGGGACACTGGCAGAAGAGCCTTACAGATGTCCCAGCCCCAGTGACCCACACACAGCCAGAACTCTGCAGGGCTGCACACACCAGAGGGATTCAATAACTCACAGAAAATTAACAGGACTTTCACATGTTGAGCAGAAACTGTGTGTACACACACGTGTGTGAGTGTTTGGCACCAAAGTTGCCTTACTTTTTGCATTATTCACTCAACAGAGCCAACAACTGCCCCAAAAAACTCATCCAAAGCTTGTTCTCCCCTCCCAGACCAGGAAACCCTCTGTCAGGACAGCAGCTGGGTAATTTTCTGATCACTAAAAAATTCTTCAGAAGGATTTTACAGCAAGCTCTCTAGAGCCCAGGGATCACAAAGGTTCACTAGGGCTAGAGACAGAATAAAATCACAGTGACATCTAGTGATGGTTAATGTTTCACAAAGGTGCTACCAGTGGAAACAATAAACATTTTTTTTTATAAAATCAGCATTTTAAACACTTAGCACAAAAAATCAGAAGCCAGGAAAAGAGGTGGGCTATAAGTGAGGGTAGATAACGTGAATTAAAGTGCTGCAGGGCTGACAGAGAGCAAAGTGCCACAGCTGCACAAGGGCTGGGGGATGATTTCTGCAGGGATCTTCCCTGGGTCTGCATTTCTCCCTGCTTCAGCAGAGTTTGCTGATGGTACTAAATTGCAGCACATTCATATAAAAGAAACTTGACGTTTTGGAGAGTGGGAATAGAACTAATAAAATGATGTGCAGCTCTCAAAGTACAAGCTAGTCCCCAGGGAGGGGAAAGCAAAATGAACCCTGTTTTGTGGCTGGAATATGTGGTGCGGCAGCAGCTCTGCCTCAGAGCCAGGCAGACACCCAGGGAAAAGGCAAATAAAGAGGGAATGCCAGCTGGGCAGTAGAGCTACAATTCAGGTTTGCATCTTGAACCAAAGTGGGATTTGGGTTGTGCTTGGCAGCAGTAGGAGCTAACTGGTTTTGTGATGTTGATTGAGTGTTTTCCACTCCAGGTTACTGATTGATTGATGGCAGTAAAAAACAAAGGATTTTTCTTTTGGTGGTATCAGCCAGGCAATCTGGCCACAGTCATGCCCACTTGGCCAGGCTGGAGTTCAGTTCTGCTGTCCTGCCCAAGCACCCTGCTGGGACTGAGCCCCATTAATGGCACATTAATGAGTAAAGGATGAAAACAAAATATTTCTGCAAGGAGGATTGGGCAGGACGTTGCCAATTTATGTATTCATTGTGCAGAGTGATGAAAACCCAATTAGCTAGGTTAGCTGGAGTTACAGTGGGGATGGAGAACTGATGCAGTGGGTGAATTGATTTTGCAGCTTTAACCCAGGAATCTTTGTGGCCACATAAATATGCAGGCGAATTTTCATACGATGAAACATTCAGGAGCTGCTTTGACAAAAGTTGAGAAGGAAGCTCTCAGCCAATTTCCAAGCCCTTCCCTTGAGTCCCCCAGCAGCCAGGCAGGTTTAGTCTCTCAATTATTAGCTGAAAGCAGAATATACATTCTCACTGTCTGATTTTGGATGCCACTGGAGAATATCCCTCAGATAGATGTGCAAGGGGAGAGACAGATTCAGACACATCAGATGCTCTGGCTGCCTCTGACTGTTGTGAGCAATAACCACAGAATGGGAGTTTATTAAAAATGGTAGCACAAATTAACTACTGGGTTTCTATGATTAGGTATGAGATTTTCTAGGAGGAAGAAATGTGTAGTGGGACTTCAGGAACTGCATTTCAGTAAAGATTTTGATACAATGCTGTCTGGAAAGTCACTAGCTATGCTGACATAGACAGGAATTGGAGGAATAATTGCAAATTGGGTAAGGACCTGGCAAAAGACAGATGATTAGGTGAGGTTGCTTAGTGCTTTCATGGAGGATGAAAGGGAGGGGTTTCACTTCTGCTGATTTACAGACCTGCTCCCCCCATCTTCCCTGCAGAGCTGGGGAGCACCTGGTGCCACTCACGAAAGCTGGAAAATGAGGGAAAAGGACATTGCAGCTGCTTTGCTGGCCTGGCTGGCTGCTGAGTCCTGCTGCATCTTGGAAATTTCCCAAAGGGTTTACAGAGCTTGGATATTTTAGCACAAAGCTATCCTGAGTTGAAGGCACTTTATTCCATTTCAACACCCCAGGTTCAGGGTCTCAGCCTCCAGCCCCAGAGACAACAATGTATTTGTCAACATCATGTCTGAGTCTGTTTGTGTGGCCCAGGGGATGGCAGGGGCTGCACTGCAACACAAGGTGCAGCTGGGCAGGTCCCAGCACAACTGCTGGGAAAGCAATTAAAAATAGCATTAGTGTGGATTGACAAATCTAGTGCTTGGTTTGGTCTCAGAGGGACGTGGCTGAACCACAGGCTTTTCTCCGTGACAGCTCTATTTATTTTAAATAGAGGAGCAGAAGAGAGGTGCCTCCAGATGCTTAAAAAGCAGGTGGTTACTTTTCAAGGACTATTTGAGCAGAATTTCACACCACAGCTCCTATTAAATAAGGGTTTGGAAGGTGGAGGACAATCTTCCATCATGACAGAATCCTCAGCATCTGCCTGTGAGGAGACACTGCCCTGGGTGTAGCATCAATTTGCAACGGTGTGATGAGGAAAAGGAAATACCATGACCACTGCAAGGAAATTAGTTGCCTTTTATCTTATGGGATGAAAATGCCCAGGGATGGTGTCAAATTAATCAGGTTCATCATCTCACAGCAAAGGCCATTCAGTAGTTTGTGTGATCAAGGATCAAATTGCTCCTTGCTAGAAAAAAAGAGTTTTATTATGGGTATGGGTCATCACAGCAGGCGTGGAGCTTTATTTTTTGGGAAAGGGATGATGCTTGAAACTTCACCTCTCTTCCATGTACCTCTGTATGGTGCACATTGCTTTGTGCACCATACCAGCTGTAAACATACAGGGCAGGCAGAAAAAACCTGTGAAAAGGGTATTTAATGTGCAGAGTCCCTGCAGTGCCACTTGGGAGTCACACCTGTGTGTCCCCCCGAGCACATTGCAGGGCAGAAAGCCAATAAAATCCCAGTAAAGGTAAGTAAAAATACTCAGGGAGAGCATTTTTAATGCAGAGAATCTCTCCTTTCTTTTCCCCACTTGTACACCAAATCCAGCAGTGGAGTGATGGGAATACTTTGTCATCACAAACATATATTATTTCTGTGATGTGTGTTAGTACATTGTAATGAAAATGTGTTTTCCAAAGGCACAGTTGCTTTTTTTCCCCCCCTTTGCTGTCACTGTAACACTCTTCACCGAGATAAAAGGTTTCCTTCCCACCTACCTCCAAAAAAAATATGTATAAATCCTGAAAAACGGGAATGACAGAACTCATGTAATTGTTCCTGCTTTGCATCCTTCCAGGCTGATTGCCTGAACTATGACTGATCCAGATTCCCACTGAAGTCCATGAGGGTTTTTGCACTGAAACAGCAGTTTTGTTTGAGAGGAGCTTTTTTGAGGAGCAGACTCAACGCCAGGTGAGTGGAAACAGCACTGCCACGTGGTTCTGGTGGAACGAGGACACTTTAACCCTGCTGAGGATGAGGCTTGGTAGTTTCATGGCTCAGAAATGGTGACTGCTGCTGCATTTGGGCATATTTACAAAGACTTTTTTTCTTTAGAGTTTAGAAATACATATATGTATATAAATATATATATATATGTCTCACCAAAGGAATTTCAGAGGCTGAGCAAACTCTTCTCGTCCCCTTGTATTCATACACATGTAAGTCTCCTTTGGTCATTTCACCTTTTCATTATTTGAGAATATTTTCCTCTTAGAAAGTCTCCTTTGGTCATTTCACCTTTTCATTATTTGAGAATATTTTCCTCTTAGAAAATACTGCAATAGTATTTTTTTGCATGTGGTGCACAGGTTTGGAATACCCAGCCATTCCTGGGCCTGGCAGTGACAGAGACTGTTGCAAACCATCTTTGATGAGGCCTCTCAGGAGAGTTAGGATGAGAGAAGGATTTCAGTATTAAATTTAACGCTGTCAGCAGTTTAAATTTATATAAAAATGAGTGCAATTACGTTGAGTATCTTCTGAAAAAAATCCCAGCCAGCTCCAGCTCCTGCCAAGGCTGGGAAATGGTGTTTCAGGTGGACAGCAGTGTCCTTTCCAAGGACATTCCCATTTGCACACTCACCCCGTGGTCGTGTTCCCCATCCCAGCTGGGCTCTGCCCTTTGTGGCTCTTGGGGACAGCTGAGGACACATTGTGGCCATTACCCACAGTTGGGATTGCAGTTTATTGCCCCGCTGGAATTAGCCCTGCTGATCTGGCAGGGCACTGAACGGGCTCCAGCAAGGCTTGGGGCTCAGGATCAGCCTTTCCTTACCTTTCCTTACCTTTGGCACTCCCTGAGCTTTGCCCTGAGCTGGCCTTGGGCACAGCTGGGGAGGGTGGGAGCTCATGGTGCCAATGGCTTGGCTGTAAAATGTGCATGAAGAAAAAGGAGAGTGATGCAGGGTAGTGAGCTGGGATGAGAATTTGAAAGACATGGAAGAAAATGCTCAGTTTTAGGGAGAGGAGCTGAGAAAAGCTGAGTATCAAAGTACCAGGTTTGGCTCCTTCTGGGTCAGAAAACACCATTTAAAAAGGACCCCAAAATTCCCTGGAACTGACCCTGAGCCAGATCACATAAGGGAACATGGCAAGTGTTCAGTTCTAGCACCCTCTTCAGTCCCAAATAACTCTGGACAAGGAGCATGGATGGGTCTCCTCATGTTGTACAGAGATAGGTCCATGGAATTTCAGGAGGGTTTCCATCAGGACTGGGATCTGCCTGCTTGAATTTTGGTTTCTCCCTGTCAAAATGAGTGTCTGTGGGCAGAGAAGATCAGCAAGATCCAGACAGGAGTATGAACTTTCTCTTTGTAGTGATTTGGATCTGCCCAGATGAGCCTGATGAGGGCAGGTTCTCCTTTCCCTTCAGCACCTTGTGGCTTGAGCACGGGTTCTCTCTTGTGGGGTCACACACGGGCCACTGATGGGATGATAAAGAGCCAAATTTTGATGTGGGAGTGGAGCTGTGTAATGGGTTATCACAGACATCTTAGTTTCATCTGATTTATTAACTCTGCTAATTATCCTAATAAATCAGTGTTTGAATGGAACTTGGCATTGACACTAAATGTAAAGGACTGGAACTACTGCTGGGGAGCTAACAGGGAAGATCCAGCTGTCGATGTCAGGGAATGAATGAATGAGACTTGACAAAATGGAAGCAAAATTGGGAGATACAAAAGCAACATGAAATATTCTGAGAGGATGGAGCTCCCTATGTGTTAATACTTCATAGTAATCATTGTGCCAAGAGCATCTTCACCATCAACAACATATGCAGGTGATTCCTGTGGCCAAAGACCAAAGGAGACACACTGCTGGCCCAGTGCTTTCTCACATTCTGTGAAATTTGCTGTAATAAAAACCACATGGAAATCACACAGAGCAAAAGAGGCAAAGGCAGCACTGAAGTTCCTGTGCTGCAGACTGAGGTAAGCAGGTTGCAGGTACAGGTTACTGTGCTGAAATCTCACTGTTCTTCAGAGCAAAAACCTTCTTGGACTGCACACATACAAGCTTTCCTTCCCCACGTTTCCAAACAAATAGCAATCCAATGACCGGGAGAAAAAAACTACGTCACTTTCAGCAAGCTACTGAAACAAAAACATTTTGGTGACAGCCTGAGCAGGCCCCTGCAGACAGCATCAAACAAGTGCAAATGTGAAGCAGCCTCTGCTCTAACAACAGCCAGGTTTACACTGCTGCTGGCTTTGCTGGCTCACTCCAGCTCTTACGCTCCACCCTTCGGGGTGGTTTTTTTCCTCTTTTTTTTTTCAGCTTTTGCAATCTGACAGAGGCGGGTGAAAGCAAGTTGAAGGAAAGGACATTTCCCTGAAGAGCAGCTGGAGAGCAGTCCTCAAGCCCTGTCTGTGCTAAGTAGAGGACAGCCAGCCACGCCACTTGCTTTAGCCTAGAACCACCCCCAGCCCCCGGAGGCACACTGGCACTTGATTTTCCAGGTAAGCCTTTTTCTTAACCCCCAGATCTTGGTAGCTGAGTGCTCTCTAACCAGGAAGTTAAATCAGTCTGGGGACAAAGCACAGCAGAAATGGTGTAAGGGCAGAGCAGGGAGCTCAGCTGCTCAGTGTTGTAGATATGCTGGGTTATTTACTCAGTTGTGAGCCTCAAACAACTCGGGTATTTGTGCCATCTGCCTCACTTCAGCAACCCCCATTAAAACAGCCCTGTAAATACCCTCAAGAGATGGACAGACAGACAAACCCACACCAATATTTTCCCTGTAAGTAAAAAAGTTACTGCACATATTCTGCTTGCTGTGGCAGTGGGAAAGGAAGGGAGAAAGAGGGAAAAACATCTCAGTGCTGGTGATGCTGGTTTAAAATTCACATGACAAGAACTAAGTTTGTGCCAAGTTTTCAGAAATGAATAGAACTGTAGTTCTGGGAGAATCCTGGGAACAGCCAAAAGCTGAACAAAGAGAACCTCCTGATTCTGGTGCTCTTAACCCCATCGTGGATAATTCAGGCCTGCTTGGATTTTGAGACGTGGTGGTATCCCTGATGCAATGGTCAGAGTTCTGTAAAGCTTCTATCCTCAAGGTTATGTGGGGACTCAAACCATGGCACCCTCTGCTTCTGCCAGATGGGAATTTTTCCCATTCCCAAATGGGAAATTTTCATTTTCATTGTTTTGTTTATGTACTGAAAGTACCTTTCCAAAATTCCCATACAATTTTGGGTATGCCATTTTTCATCAGATTGGGAATATAATCCTGTTGAACAGTTGGGTATTTTTCTTTTGATTTTACTTTGGGAGTTGCATACAGGAATTTGAGAGCATTTTTGGACTCTTGGGTCAATAATGGGAACAGCATTACTCCATATTTACAGATGTTGGAAATTTAGCAGTGCCTGGGGAGAAATAACAAAAGTACTTGGCGCCACCAAAATCCCATTGCTTCCATCAAGGGCTGGGAGGGCTCGAGCTGCCTTCCACCCCCATGTTTGTGAAATAGCTTTGCACTGAGCCCTCTGCCATCCCAGAGGAGGGCAATGCCTGCTCCCCCACCCATGGGCAGCCACCCACCAGTGGGAAGACCATGAGCAGAACTGCATCCCCAAAAAACAGGGGAAATGTGAGGCCTTTGAACCTTGTGGTTTAGGCCCCAACTTGGTTTGCTCCTGTTGCTGGAGAAGGGCTGTGATTAGCAGGACCCCGGGGAGCTAAGCTGTGCTATGGGGAGGCAGCTCACAGCAGATGCAGCAAAAAACCTCCCACAGCCTTTTCTGCCCTAAAAAATCCTTCTGCACTCCAGGTCACATCTGTTACCACCAGCACAGAGAGTAGGAGCAGGTGAGACCAGCTCGTGCCTGGCTGCCTAAATAATGAATGAAACACCATGGCAGGACAGATTTGCTCCAGATTTGGTTGCAGAAGAGGCTCTGGATCACACTGCAAGAGTGGGAGGGTTTGTTTTCTGCTTCTGCTTTGCTGAGTCAAACCACGAGCAAAGCAGTCCAGATCTGGAGAGTCTCAGTTCCTATAATTTTTAGCAGGGAAACATCACTGCTACTGCTTTTGTTCCTTCCTACAGAGATTTGTAGCTTTGCTGGGCAGGAATTCTGCTGAAATGTGCTTAGCACAGCTGGAGCCTCTCATCACAGCTGTAAAAGAGGCAAATAAAAATAACATTTGTGCTCATCAGCAGTGCCCCATTGGCTTCTCTCAGCACTCAGCTGCCTTTGATACAGACATTAGTCAAATCCTGCTCCTCTTCCAAGCACCCCATTATAAGGGATGGGGAAGAGCCTTCCACCACTTCTGACACAGCCTATTATTTTTTCCCACCCTTCTCTCAGAGGCAACATGGACATCAAGGAGTATTTTGCCAGAATTTCTTACCGGGGCTCCCACGACAAGCCAGACCTGGCCACCATGTCAGATATATTCCAGCACCACATCCAAGCTGTCCCTTTTGAAAACCTCAGCATCCACTGTGGAGAAAGCATTGAGCTGAACCTGGAAGCGACCTACAACAAGATAGTGAGGAAGAAACGTGGGGGCTGGTGCATGGAAAACAACTACCTTCTGTCTTGGGTCCTGAAAACTCTTGGCTACGATGTCACCCTTCTGGGAGCAAAAGTTTATGTCAAAGAGTTTGACGCCTATCCAGATGAAATGGATCATCTGCTGCTACAAGTGGAGCTTGATGGCAAATCCTACATTGTGGATGGGGGGTTTGGGATGGCCTACCAGCTGTGGCAGCCAATGGAGCTGATTTCAGGGACAGATCAGCCTCAGACTCCCGGGGTCTTTCGTTTCCAGGAGGAGAGTGGGACCTGGTACCTCGAGAAGGTGAAAAGGAGGCAGCGGGTTCTCAACCAAAGCACCTCAGCTTCTGAAAATGTGGAAAATGAAGTTTGCCGTCGGATTTATCTCTTCACCCTTCAGCCACGAGACATTGAGGAGTTCAGGGGCTGCAATGCCCACCTGCAGACAGCACCTGACTCTCTCTTTGTGACCAAGTCCATCTGCAGCCTGCAGACCGCCGACGGCATCCGGGCGCTGGTGGGGTGGAAACTCACTGAGATAAAGTACAATTATAGGGACAACATGGATCTTGTGGAAATCAGAATCCTGGCAGATGAAGAAATAGAGAAAACACTGAAAGAGAAATTCCATATAACACTAGACAAGAAATTTGTACCTGTCAATACGAGCAGGTTGTCTCTGTTCTAACTCACTGCCTGAATTACAATTCAATTCAGTGGCCTTACAGGCAACTCTTCCCTCTCTTTCTGACAAGCATCCAAAGGTTAATCTTTCTCCTTCCATCTACACCAGTGTAAGGCAGAACATACTAGCATGAATCTGGAAAATAAATGGATTTTTAAAACTATTCCTGCATTTCTTTTCAGGTTGGGTACAAATAATTTCTGCCTAGCTCAATCAGATCATTGCCCCTCTGTTTGTGCTTAGCGGGAAGCAGACTCAGCCCATTCCCTACTCCTTTCATCTCTTAAAAGCTTTTCTAAACACACCCAGTGTAGCTGGGCAGAATGATGGAGCTGTATGTCTTTGTCTTTATTACCTGGTGCTGCCACCTGGGGAAAATCATACCCGCCTCTTAAATGAATACTATATTATTTTGGGAATCTAATAGCAAAAAACCAAAGATATCCTGTTCTGAGTTTCTCCAGTTAAGCCATAAGCCTGATCTTTTTGCTCTCACATTCACAACACCCTCTTATGTGGCTGTCAGGCCTTCCCACACCTGTGCAAACTTACTATGTGAATACTTGAGGACGGGTTATTTATGACTTAGAACTGATGATAAGAAATGTTAGTGACAATTCTGCGTTGCCTCAGACTTTGCACAGCTCCTCTTCTCTCGGTGCCACAACCAAAGAGCAGCAGTTCTTTGAACTGAAAGCATCTCCTGAGCAGTTTGTTTGCTCACACTCAGCAGCAGTGTGTTCCTCTCATCAGACTCTACTCTGGCTGTTATTGCACGTTAATTATTATGGCTGAACCCAAACACATGCACAGAATTATTTTTCTGAAACATATCTGTTCTACTGAGGATGTGTTTGCAGTGATACTAATTATATTGATATAAGGAGGAATGATGAATCTTAATCACATACCTAACGGCTAAGATTTCCAGGAGGAGAAATTACTCAAATGTGACCACTTTGCCCTTTGAGGAGATCCTTGATGTTCCTTTATGTACAAATCTTGGAAGCATTACAACTATGCACTTATAATTAAGCAAATTATATTAGTGGATTACAATTAAATAAAAAAATCAAGCACTGTGAACTAGAATTATTCAGATGTTTTTCTCCCCCTAAATTACAGCATGTATTCCCACAGTAAAAAAAAAAAAAAAGTCATCACTGAAGTTGTCCTGATTATTTGTATGTGCTAATATTTTCCAGCTAAGGCTTTTAAAAACACAATAACTCACTAAACCTTTTTCACTTGTTATGCAGCATGTGCAGCTTTCTAGAACTAGCAGTTTATATTTAATAAAAGCTGCTATTCTGCATGTTCAAAATGTCTTTCTTAGAGACACAGCAAGCTCCTAAAACCCCCTGTCTTCCCAGAGTCAAATTGACTTACATGGGCTTGCTGCAGGGGTGCAATAGTTCTTTACAGCACATGAAGCCCTCCCATCCTACGAGAAAATGAAATGTGATTGTAAAAGACAGAGAAGCTTATTATGGTGCACACCAGCAGCTTGCAACAGAAATGATCAGAAGAAATTATCCCAGGATCTGGCTTGTTTATGACCTGTGTTTTTCTGTGGCCCCCAAATTAGTGGGAGAGCTACAGGAGCTGAACTCAGTGGGACAGCAGGGACAAAGCACTGGGATGCAGGTAAAAGTCCAGGCAGGTCTTGCAAAGCTGGGGCGCAGGAGAAAGTCCACACAGAGCCAAAAATCTCCATCCTTTGTGGGAATGAACATAGGAAACACCTAAAAAGGGCTGTGCCCACTCCTGTCTCCCTGTGTCAGGGCATTTCCTGCACTTTGTGCTGGTCCATAAGCTCAGGGGGATGAGTCCAGAGCTATAAAATCACAGACCTTTAAGATCAGAGTAGGGCATTAAGTCCATTGCCCCTGAGATGCAGCGTGTGCAGGGCAGGAATAGGAAAAGGCACTTTTCTTCCTGCTGACTCATCTTCTGTGCCTGGGGCTGCCCCTGCACGGCACAACTCAGCTCTCCTCCTCACCCAGAGGCACAGTGTCCTGCCAAGCAATACAAGGAAACTTGCTGTTGGAAGGAAAACAAAAGAAAAAACAAACAAAAAACCAAAAGAAAAAAAAAAAGAAAACAAAAGAAAAAGAAAAAATAAATAAAAAGGAAAAAAAAAAAGAAAAAAAAAAGAAAAAAGAAAAGAACGAAGTTTTCATTTCAGATTGCCCAGTTCATTTTTTCCTTATCACTAACTTTGGAGGCAAATATTTAAAGGCACAGCAGGTTCAGGGAGTTCAGAGTTCTCTGGGAGCAGCATTTTCCCTTTTGAAGGACAGGGCTACTCTTTGAACCCAGAGGAATTTAGAGAAATACATGACTTGGCCTTGTTGCTTTGTGGGGGCTGGTGTCAGCCACGAGGAATAGCTCAGTGTAGTGTGATTAGTTCAACAGTTGCCATCCCCAGCAATAAATCAGTGACTTCCTGCCCTGGAGTACTCTCTGTCTGCCATAAATCACTTCCTTAAGGGATCCAGACCACATCAGTGTCAGCAATGTAAAATCTGCATCATTTTTGCACGACTGCTTTGCTGCTTTAGCATGGGAGCTCCCACCGAGGTGCCCCAGACACTGAAATCTGTCAGTGTGAATCTGCAGTGTCCTGCAGGGTTGAGGATGGGTTTAATAGGTTATAACCACTTACAAAAGTTGCTCATGATCCCCATGCTTTGCACTCCTGGAGGGCTTCAGCTGTCATTCAGCGACGTGGAAGGTTAAAATCTCCTCAATAGTACAAGCAGTTTGGAGACTGGATCATTTTCAGGCTCTCTGTGCAGCACCTAACACAACAAATTGCATGACAGGGCTTTCCACACACATGCCAATACAAATAAATCAACAAAACCATCAGAACAAAAACTACTCTAAAATAATAAACTCTCTCCCCTCTTTGGCTTCTCTACTGGAGGAGAAGGCTGTCCCTGACAGGCAGTAAAGGCAGCCTGGACCTTTAAGAGCAGCAGTTGCCAGTGCAGCTCTTCCTGGGAACTTTGGAACAGCCCAGGGTGGAAAGCCTGAGCTGACTCTGCCTGCGAGGTAAGTGCTGTGTGCCTGATCTTTAACTTCACCCTGCAGCTTTGGGTCAGCCCCTCTGGGAAAGCTCACCCCTGTGTGTCTGCACAGCCTGTGCACAGCACTGCAGGTGTACCAGCAAAGCATAAACTACAGGAGCCCCAGGGCTGATGGTGAGAGAGCATTGCAAGGGCGTTTTCCAAATGCAACACGGAGTGTTTGAGAGTTAAACTAACCCTTTATTTTGAGCCAGAGTGCATGAGAAATGCAGCTATTGACTCACAGCCTAACTTAGAATCAAACAAACAGCGTAGGCATGTGCAAGAGGATCCAGCCTTGGAAGTCCCTCATGATTTTTTAGCAGAGAAGAACTGATCCTAACATTCAGCCTAATTACAGAAGGACCCAGCGATCCCGAGGGGCAGGTGCAGACAGGCAGAACTAACATCTGAATCTCACTCCCCACGGAGCTGTAGGAGCACCGAGCAGAGCTCAGCTGCTGCAGGGGCAGAAGCAAACAAGGCTGGTGAGGCTGGGGATATTTGGCAACTCAGTTTTGGAGCACAGACTGTCCCCTGGGACAGAGCTTGCTCACTGCTGCAGCTCACACAGAGGGAATAGCCGTGCCAAGGAAAAATCTGCCTCCAGGAAGGCGAGGGAGTAAACGCTGATTTATGTGGATGCTCCCTAATGTCAGTGATGTTGTAGTGCAGCTTTATTATCCTTAAACCTCTTTAAGTATTCATTGAGACCAGAGCACATTTAGTCAGGCACTGCAAGGCTGTCTCTGAAGCAGGCTTTAAACTGATGAGGGGGCAGGGAAGGGGCAATTGGGGAAACTGAGGCATGGGCAGGGAATTTCCCAAAACATTTTCCCAATATATTTCCTGAGGCCTCATTGCCAGGGCCCTATGGGGGCTCTCCATGGCTGGATGAGGGGAGCTGGGTTTATCCTGTGCTTTCCTCACATTATGGGGACACCCAGACCCAAGGATTTGGGTTTTAGGGAGGGCATCAGGCCTTCTGCTGTGACCCAGGGCAGGGACTGATCTGGTTTTGCCTGGAGGCAAATTCCAAGCATGTCAGACCCACCAGGCTGATGCACTCCTCTGGACTCCTGCTGGTCACAGAGGTTCAGCTCAACACCCTCATGGAGTAAAGATGTTTCTATCTTCCTACGTAAAATTGCTGAAAGTGGGAATAGAAAGAAAAATGAGGCAGAGGACCACAGGATGAGCCTGCCAGTGAACACGTGTGCTGTGTGTTGGGAAGGAAATGGCTTTCTACTAGTGTTTCCAAGGAGATACTGCCAGAGAGAAGTGCCCTTGTCCTAAAAAAGGGATAGAAAAAAATCATAAAATGCAGTATCAAAGAGACATTACTGTTTTTTCATGTAGACTCTTTGGGTCCTTTTGAAGTGAAAATGTTTATTTCTTATTCCTTTATTGGGATAATCCTCTATTCTATCACATTTTCCTGTGGGTTTGCAGTAGCTAGTCTGAATGTTGGTGCTAGTACAGATCAGGATCAATACAACCAGGTCATGTGAGTTGTGCTGCTGGGGTCAAGACTGGGGTTAAAGTCTAGAGATTTGGCCACTGGATGTGCTCATCTGCTGGGGTGGGGCCACTTCCACCTATGTATTTGAGGTGGGATTTTCACAAGCTTCTGGCATGGACATGGGGTCAAACTGCTGGGGGGAACAGTTGGACCAAAGCTGAGAATATTCCATGGAAGGGAGTTTGTCCTGTCTCATCCACATCAAAGGATTTTTGGAAAATCCTCCCTGGGAACAATTAAGCAGTTGAAGGAAACAAGAAATCCTCAGACTTTCTAGAAATTAATGCAGCCCTTAACTGATTGTGAATTGTTCTGAAAAACAAATATCCTTGCATGGAAAAAAAGCCATATTAAATCTAAACTAAAGGTAAAAGAAATCCTTGCAGAGAAAAGAGAAGTCACTGAATTAGAAGTCTTACAGTCTTTTGCATCTTGGCCACACAACCAGTGCCAATGACAATGTCTTTGTGCTAATGCAAGTGGATCAGAGATAAAAAGACACAAAATGTTTCCAATAATTTGATCCAAAACTAAAGCTTTCAGTTTGTAAAAGATGGTCAAAGAAACAAAGAGACTATGAATATGCCTTGTATGTACTTTTAGATCAATTCCTTTGATCCTTAGGTTAGAAAAATTAAAGCCCCTTCCTTTCACAGCCAAAGCCCTGTCTAAACTCCCCAGGGAAATTTAAGAGATTAAGAAAACAACGATCTACTTCACATGGAAACCTGTCTGAAATGGTGACAAAATGAGATGTTAATCTCAGTTGACTGAATCCACGAATGCAAAACGTTCCAGTTAAATTACCTGTGGGATAAAGAAAGATTTGCTTACCTGGTACAGTAAAAGAAACAGTAAGCTCTTCTTGTGACTTTTATGCTGGTATGGTGTGGCAGCTTTTCTGCAAACCTGTCGTTTCTTGATTTTCAAAAGCTTTTGTCATGTGGGAACCTCCTCTGTGGCCAAAGGTTCTATTATGGCATGTGCTGTGTCTTCCCATGGGAAAAACACCCACCTGGTTTGAAGGCAGCATCTGAGAGAGGGAAAGCATTATTGCCACCTGTTCCTGTCCTTGTCTCTTTTAAAAGAAATACTTAAAATCCTTTTAGATCCTCAATAAAAGGGCCCAGACTACATTTACAGGCTGGTTAACCTGTGCTACAGAAACAGGACTGAACCCCTTGACAGCTGCACAGCAGTAACTGGCTACTTTTCTCCTCACACAGGCAAAATGAACATTCAGGAGTATTTTGGAAGAATATCTTTCAACAAGCCCCACAAGGAGGCAGACTTGCAAACCCTGACAGCCATCCTGGAGCACCACATCCAGACCATTCCTTTTGAGAACCTCAGCATGCACTGTGGGGAGGCCATTGAACTGGATTTGCAGTCTACTTACGACAAGATTGTGAGGAAGAAACGTGGTGGGTGGTGCCTGGAGACCAACCACCTCCTCTTTTGGGCCCTGCAAGAATTAGAGTACAATGTCTGCATGCTCGGTGCAAACAGCTATGAACCAGCAGAGAAGGGATACACTGCTGAGATAAATCATATCCTGCTGAAGGTGGTGATCAAGGGAGATCCCTACATAGTAGATGCTGGGTTTGGTGGCCCCTACCAGATGTGGCAGCCACTGAGGCTGATTTCTGGGAAGGACCAACCCCAGGGGCCTGGCATTTTCCGCCTCATGGAAGACAGTGGCACCTGGTACTTAGAGAAAGTCAAAAGGAAGCATTATATTCCTGAGCACAGTCATGATGCCTCCCCTGAGACTCCAGAAATGGAGAATATCCGAAAAATATACAGATTTACTCTTGAGCCACGGCATATAGATGACTTCAAGGAGCTAAATGCATTCCTCCAGGTGTCTCCAGATAACATCCTTCAGAAGAAGTCAATCTGCAGCCTCCAAACCACCAGTGGGGTCCTTGCCTTAGTTGGATGGACCCTCACTGAGATGAAGTACAACTACACAGAGGACATGGACCTGGTGAACATCACAACCCTTACAGATGAAGAGGTTGAGAAGACACTGAAAGATAAATTCAGTATAGTACTGGAGAACAAACTTGTACCAGTAAATGTTCGTGGCTTGCCACCTAATTTAGTGGATAAGATCTAACTGTAACACTGCTAGATGGATCTTTAAATAGCCAAGAGGAAAATTCTAAAATTAACATTAATTACAATAATCTCATTTTTAACTCGAGCTAGTCACCAAGCTTGGTAAATTCTAGCACCTTGTTAATTAACTGCATATATTGATTGCATATTTTTTATTAAACCACTCGTTCTTTAGAAACCAAGACCTCTTACTAGCTCTGTTTTGCTCATATAGAAATTGTTTTTTGACTCCTTAACTTTTTGTTCATCTTCCAAAGAACTCATTTTATTGCAGATATATTTTATGGCAAATGAGACCAAAATGATGCAGAAGGACAGGTTGTGTTACCATTTTACATGAAAGACCTCTCACCTTTTCTGGCATTATTTCCAATCTTCTCAGTGACTTTTACAAATTATTCACTTCCCTTAACAGTCTTAAAGTTGAGCTGAATTGGGTCTTTAAAGACTTTGTAGAAAAAAGAATGGTTAAGACTTTCTGAAAACAAGCCACCATTAGGTGTTGATTAGCTTATGAAAAGTTGAAAGACTTGAGTCCTGATCCCTTTTCAGAAATTGACTTAAAGTAAGATATTTATCCAAGAGTACCTAAACCTCCCAAAATCTCTCTAATTTTGAGTACCCACTTTTTCTGAGTCTGATGTATCTGTGCCTCTGAACTCAAATAAAATCTGTAGAAGATGAGATGACTCAACAGTTCTTAAAAATCAGGCTTTTGGTATCAAAACTGGAAAAAAAGATCAAACTATAATCTAAACTTTCGGGACCAAGCCTTCACTTGATGTCAAGGGGACATAACAGTATTATAGATAAAAATCTTTGTATTTATTACAGTGTTCTGCACAAAAGCTACTTTAAAAAGCGTGGATGCAAAAGAAAGCCCTGGGAAATGAGCACATGCCATCAGTGTGACATCCATAACACAGAAGCCTTTTACCTGATGATACCTGTGGTACTGTACAGGATGTGCCATGAAAGAGGGTGACAGAAGAACATCAGCCAAGGAAAAGATTCTGATGTTTATTTTAGTCAACCACACAGACCTACAGGGCACCTGATGTGCCTAAAACTCAGGTGCTTCCCCAGGTGCAGTCTCATGTGCTCTTTGCCTTTCCCAAAGGGGCCTCCTCTGATATTCCACCTGCATCAAATGGAGACAGGCTTGACTGGGAGAGAATTAAATAAACAGTACTGCAACACTTTGAGGATGCAGGAGGCCAAGTTTTAGAGCAGAAATGCAAAGCAATATTTGCCATGGCATTCATTAGGTGTGGCAGCTCCACAATAACTCCCTGCTGCAGCTGAGGAGTTGAACAGATTGAAAAAGTTCCTGTGTGGGCAAAGAAGGGTCATTTGTGCATCCATGGAGCTCAGGGACACACAGCCTACAACACCTTGGCACCTCAGTGTCCCCATCAGGGCACAGGGGAACATCCTCCACTGCAAAGTGCTGGCTTGCAAAATAACAGTATTTAATTTTAAAACGTTACAATGCCATTTGCAACAGCCTACTGTAATTATTTAATATGGAAAACGAGTTCATTCTGGTCTTAACTAGGGGAAAGCATAAACTTCTACTAACAGAGAAGAAACAAAGTTTAATTTGCTCACGGATCAGTGAAGTCCAAAAATGTGGATTCATTTTGGATGGACTCTGCCCTTTCCTGGAATTTAAGATTCAGGAGCAAGGGCCAGCAGAGCTTAGAAAGACAACCCTCACAATCTGTATCCACTCCTGGCTTCACTGACTGCTGCCCCTGTAATAAACCACCCAGAAACTGAATACCTCAATAAATAATAAGGGATCTCATAAGAGGTAAGTTTTTTTTCTTTAAAACCCCCTCCAAAGAAAGATACAAACCACCTGGTTTCTTTATGATGGTAAAGGTCATGGACAATAACGTAGGCAACATTCTCTAAGAAAAATGTGTGGATATAGAGCTAAAATATCACCTGTTAAACAGGAGCTCTTAAAGAGGGCAAAACACTGATGTGCAATTTCAATTCTTCTACCTTTCACTCTTCAGGAGAAGCTTCACTTCACTATAAAATAGATTCTTTTGTTTAAGTACAATAGTAGATATGAATTTAGAACTGCAACTCCTTGTTGGGAGTCGTGCTTTTAGGTACTTAAATTTGTTTAAAAGTATTGCAAGTGCAAAGGAAGCAAAAGTTCAGTCTAATAATCAATAGATTCTGCTTTAAGGGAATAAAATTACAGCTCTTTAAAAACAACTTAAAAAAATTATAGACTGAATTGTGCAATCCAGAAAGTCCATGTGCTGATGTATTAGGATAAAGGAAGACAAATAACATATTTTCAACAGTGGAATTGCTGATACTGTGTATAGTCATGGTAAGGAATATTTTTGTATGAACACCTTCATTTGCACCTTTAAACTTCTTCTGCTGATGTTTATCTCTGCATAAATCATAGCCACATTTGTGGGATGACCTTTTCAGTACCTGCCTTTTCATCTGGTCTGCTCACATTTCAAAAGAACAGTGACTTTCATCTCCTGCAGTCCAGATCTAATGCTGATCAAGCATATTATGGAGCTGCAGAAAGAAATCACAAATAATACAAACTTGAGCACCAGCTTTATACTGGTGTGATCTATTCAGCATTCACAGTCAGAGTGATAGGATCAGACATGCTCAGATTCTGCAAATCGAAAGTGCCATGACTTTTATGTTACACTTAACAAATATTACATTGAACAGATCCTCCAACAATACACTCAGATATCACTGGAAGCTAAATTCCTCTCTGTAGCAGGTAACTTGCAGCTTTTGCTGGTGCTCTCCATTCACTTGGGACAGCTGCCTCTACACCATGAATATGCACAGCAGGAATCTGCCACTGAGAATCGTCTTGAGAAAGTCTAGTTTGCAGTAGACATTCAACAGTTCACTGCTGAGTTTAAGGATTGGTGAGTTTGAGAAAGTCCAGGACCAGAGAGGGTAAAGCAGCCCCTGTTTATTTTCAGGGTGGCTTGTGAGACACAGGGCACAGGAGGGAATGGAGATGTGCTCTTTTAGGCCACTCACCTCCATTCAGATCCATTACTCCAACAGCAAAATGAGTTTCTACAACACTCAGAGCAGACACAAGACTCAGTGGTCTGTGACTCTTCCAAAAGTTAGAGTTTTTTCAGTTATAATTATTTGAATAAAGCTTGTCACTTTACTTTCCATGTTACCTTTTTGTAAGTGGTGGAAGAGCAGCGTGTATTGAATGAGCGATTCATTTACTGTCATGTCCATCAGTGGCAGACTCATGAAAAGAACATGTGAATCCTGGCTCAGACTGTCCTCCCTCCCACTGGCAGATGACACTGCCTCCCCCAGTGACAGTCCTGTCACTGAGCAGTGGCTTTAGACCATTTCTCATGAACCCTTGTACACACTCCCCAGCATGATCTTACATTTCCTCTTAACCCTGCTGTTACAATGCAAATACAGCAAATCCCCATCTCGCAGCCACCTCATATGAAACTGAAATGGCATGAGCTGTTTGCCAGAGGGATGACTTTAAGACAAAAGCAAACCCTCACGTGCACTGCTCTTTGCTCAGGGAACCATTTGATAGGAATACTTGTTTCCTTTAAAAGCTGTTCTGATGAGGTTCAGTGAATTAAAGAATCTTTGCTGGCAGAGCCAGGGTAGCTCTTCACAGCATCATAAATCACTGATGTAAAAAAACCAAAACACAGTTCCTTCCTTTACAGGTGAGATGAACCTTGAAGAGTATTTTGCAAGAACTGGCTACAAAGGCTCCACTGAAAAACAAGACTTGGAAACTTTAACTGATATATTCCAGCACCATATCCGTGCCGTTCCCTTCGAAAACCTTAGCATCCACTGTGGGGAGAAAATCACTTTGGAGTTGGAGCACGTTTACAACAAGATTGTGAGGAAGAAGAGGGGTGGCTGGTGCATGGAAAACAACCAGCTGCTGGGCTGGGTGCTGAAGGGGCTTGGGTACGACACCAGCTTCCTGGGAGCCTACGTGTTCAACCCCCACCAGAACGCCTACGCCACCCTCATGACCCACCTCGTGGTGAAGGTCGTCATCGATGGCAAAGCCTACGTGGTTGATGGAGGCTTTGGAGTGTCCTACCAGATGTGGCAGCCCATGGAGCTCGTGTCAGGGAAAGAGCAGCCCCAGGCTCCCGGCGTCTTCCGCTTCACGGAGAAAAACGGCGTCTGGTACCTGGAGAAGATGAGGCGGAAACAATACATCCCCAATCAGAGCTTCTCCAACTCTGATCTGCTGGAGAAGAAAGAGTGTAGGAAAGTTTATATGTTCAGCCTTGAGCCACGGACAGTGGAAGATTTCCGTTTCCAGTGCACATACCTGCAGACCTCTCCAGATTCCCTCTTCACAAAGAAGTCCATCTGCACCCTCCAGACCACCGACGGATTCCGAGCGCTAATTGGGTGGACGCTCACTGAGACCACGTATAACTACAAGGAAAACATGGATCTGGTGGAATTTGTAACTCTTGAAGATGAAGAGGTGGAAAAAACCCTCAAGGAGAAATTCAACATCACCCTAGAGAGTAAACTTGTCCCCATTAACGTTAAAGGATCTTACACAATCTAGATGGCCAGGAAAACCTACAGTAATGTTACGTGTGTACAGCACCTTCCACTGTCTGTGCAATCCCTACTGCGAGGTTATGGGATTCTTTTGCAAGTGACTGAAGGATATATACATTAATATGAGATTAATGTGAATTTCACTTTGGGGAAAATCAGAAATTTAAGACTCTTGAGTCAGTTAGGTAAAATCATTTGCTGGGAGATGACTGCCATTCAATTTTTGGCACAAATGTAGGATTTGATTTGAATCTGGTTATAAGCTTGAGTAAGAAATATGTCTGGGGAATTTTGGACTGCCTGTAGCACATGAGTATGGATTATTAATTGTGATATGCTGCCAACACATTTTCTAAGGTTATTATAGGGAGACAAGTCATCTGTGAGCATTTAGACAATGAAGTACACATTTAAAACTTCATTTTTTACAAGATCCAACCACTCACAGCTCATCTCGCTCCTATGCCTTTAATATCAGTAAAACATTGTCATCTTGGAAAGGAGCATTAGGAGGCATAATTCTTTCACCATCATCCTTAGACAAACCATAGTACAAAATGAAAATCATCATCATGTGCATCCCTCTGGCCATTACTGCAGTAAACTGCCCCAAGTAATTTTTGGTATGTAGCTATTCTTCTGGTGATGAAAATTCTATATATTGCAGTGTTATTGTGGCTGATGGTCTCTAAGGAGATAACTACTAAGCTTTGTTTCTGAGATGTAATCATCCTATAAACTGTTAATGGTACTTAAATGTCACAGCTGGCTTAGATTTACTTTTGTCCCAAAAGGGGTGGAAATTCTGTACTTTTAGGACTCCATTATATGGGTGTATGAAGCTAAGCCCACTATACCCTTAATTTTGTCCTGCAAACATGAGTGTCCATATGGCTGTCCTGAATGGGTACCCCTCAGCACAGGAGCTTTAATGCCATTAGTGTTTGTTCATCTGTATCAAAGCAACCTAAGGAACCAGCCAAATCTAAAGGAAACCCTTTTTTCACAATCATGTTTCCCCATTTTTCAGAAAATGTTGTTCCTCCTACTATGCTTCTCTGCAAAAAGCCCAACCAAGGAAACCACTAAGAAAGGGGAAACATTCTTAAATGCAGAAACACTGAAAAACACTCTTTCTCCCAGTCAGTAATAAGTCTGAGTATTGGTCAAATGTTGATTCCTTCCACTGAATAGTCTTTTTGCTCAAAGACATCATCTGATCATTAATCTTACAAATGCTCTAAGTGTATACCTGAAAATAAATAAAGGGAAAATAAAGATATTATGAGTTGTTTCAGGTACAGCTGCCCTCAGCTGCACTGACTCCACACACCATCTGTCCAGTGAGGGCTCTTCACTCATGCTGCTGATCTGCTGGCCAACCCTTCCCACCTCAAACTTCTTAGGATCACAGAATCACTGAGGTTGGAAAAACACTTTAAAATCATCAACAATCAACCCAATGTCACAGCCACGTTCACCATGAATCTCTGTCCTCAGGTGCCACTTCCAGGGATGGTGACTCCACCACCGCCCTTGGCACTCTTCCAGTCCTTTCCAACCCTGTGAGAAAATTTTCCTAGTATCTAATCAAAACCTTCCCTGGCATAACTGGAGGCCATTTCCTGTCATCCAGTCACTTGTTATCTGTTCCTTGGAACCTGTTACCTGTCACTTCTTGAACTAAACAGGCCAATATTGAACAAATGCAGCAGTGGTGTTGGAGAAGGTGAGTTCCTACAGGTACCTGGATGAAGAGGTTGCAGGCTGAGGAAGATCACTGAAGAGGAGGTCCAGGAGTCATCTCTGCTGGGCTTGGCAGCCAGCAGCTCTGGGCTGATTGTGGTGTGTGCCAGCTCCTTGTGGGACCAGCCACAGTGGCAGCTCATGGCCTGGGTGCACAGAGAGTTGCACAGGGATGAGGAACTGAGAGCCAAGCAAGAGGTGACAGGGGACACTGAAAGACCTTACAGAGGCCAGAACGCAGCTTTTCTGTTAATAATGGAATTATGGAATTTGTTCAGTAATTTGGGTTTGGGTTATTCCCTCATATTAATGTCCCATTAAAGGTTTTTACACCTTTCTAAATGATTTATCATGACAAGGTGCTCCCCGAGACCTCAGGGAGCATTACAAGCTTCAAAACACTGACCACCTCCATTCTATCTGATGGGATTCTCATTTACCCAGCTCACCAAACATTTCTCTGTGCCATTAACCACAGTTGTTTTAGTGTCTTGAGGACAGCCATTAACAGGGTGGTTATTTTGCCCCAAGCTTCCCTAGAGGTTTTCCTGCTGTTGCTCCCAGATAATTGCTTGGATTTTGGTATGCAAGGGTTTCTTGGGCAGTCATGGGCTCCTATCAGCATTTCACTGGGCCTGCAGTGATGGGACTCACCCAGCTATCCCTTCTACTGTTTGGTTATTACCAAAGATCTACAGAGCTGCTCGTGACTGAGGCTCCAGCCATCTCCTTGACTCCCATCTGTTAATAACCACTCTCTAAGAGGGATTTTTCATCTTGACATGACAATTATAAGCAGGTCCTCACCGGGAAACATGTAATCACACAAAGAAATGTCAACACACACAGCTAAGGAACAGTTTCACAGTTTAACTAAAGCTCCCCAAATGCTGACGAAAGCAGGTTATTGAGGTGTGAATGCCAGGCCCAAAATGCCTCACAGTTTTGAGATGAGAATGGTGTAAAACCAAACAAAACCAAACAAACCCTGAGGCCTCCTGCTGGGGTTCCATTAGCAAAGCAGTATTGTAGGAGCTGATGTTCTCCCAGTCTGAAAAGAAAACCACCAAGTCCTTAAAGCATCAGCTCTCACAGAAACTTGGAATTCACATGTGGTAGGAAACTGTGGGATGCCTGCCATCCTTCCCTACCACCATTAGCACTCTCAGAGGAAGGTTTAATGAGAGCCTAAGAGATTTTGCAGTTTTAGTTGTGGACTGTTGCTCAAATGAAGCAAAACAAATGCTGAGAAACCGCCCCCCTCCGCCCCTAGACTCATCTAATTCCAAACACAATTTAAAAGCACGGTATTCCAATCAAGAGAAAGACAAGACAATTTCTCTCAAAGTCTGAATGCTGGATGAAGTCCCAGAATCCCAGCCCAGCTGCCCATTATACAGACAGGAAATGCCCAATGGCAACGACAGCCACCCGTGGCTGCAGCATTGCATAATGGAGTGTCTCATTAGGGAACAAGACATAGCACAAGAAACACAGTTCAAACTCCATGGCACCACTGAACATCCTGCCCCTCCCCAAGAAGCAAAGTTTAATCAGCTCAAGCATTACTAAATTGACACTGGATGGCTCACTTCAGTTGGACTCTGGTCCTGGGCTTTTCAAGACCCAATACTAAGCAGAAGAGAAACAGCAGCAAGAAAGATGAAGTTGTTCAATACTTCTGTATTTTCAAGCCCAGCAGTTATTACAAAATAAACACCACCAGCCTGCCAAAGGGAGGGACCAAACTTCTCATGCCAAGGGACAGATATGTGAGCTGTCAGTGGGCACCACCTACAGCCACACTTCAGGCACCTCAGGGTCACAGGCAGGAACACTTCTTGTGTCTGGTAACACTTTACCAGTTTCATTTTGCAGGTAGCCATTTTCTGAAATAAAAACACTACTTACCCAGCTTGCTTCTGTTGTCAAAGGAACACTTTTCATTTAGAAACATGACCAGGTGGGAAAGTCCTACAGCTTAGGAGCTTGCACATAAAATGTACTGGAGTTTGTGTCAGAGCCAAGAAAGCCTGAATCAATGCAGGTTTGCTTTATGAATATTTCACTGCTATGCTTACAACCTCTGTCAAGAGTAGTTCAAGCACAGATTTTATACAGCACAATGTTTCTACCTCAGGTAGGAAGCCTGAGTCAGATTTAAATCCATCCATCCATCCATGTGTTTATACCATTGCAAATGCAGACAAGTATTTCAGAAGATCCCACCATGTCTGCCTCTAACTCTGTACTTGAAGTACATTTAAACAGTCACACAGGGCTGAGTTTTGGTTTTGTCTTGCTCACAATAACACACTATGGATGGTGCTTTTAAAGGCACATTTTGCAAATGCCCCATGAATAAAAGATTGTGCTAAAAATAAGCTGCTCTTACTGTAGCACTGAGCCACCAGCTGAATGTGAACAGCAAAGCCCCCAGATTTAAAGACATTAAACTAAAATCTACCTTTTCTTCACAGTTGCTGTTGGGCATGTTTAGGAAACAGAACCAACCTTCCTCTGTCCCATTTTGTGGATTTCCTAGGAAGCTCTTTACCTTCTCATGTCTTTATCCATGCACTGTGCCTCTTGCATATCCAGCTATCCCTCAGGAAATGACAGGAAATTAAGGAGGCAGAATGCCCTTTGATGAGAATTACCCCCACTGGACAGAACAGAACCCTGCAATGCAGGAGAGTTCTCTGCAGAACCCTGAAAAAGGAAGACTTCCCATAGAATTCATCTCAGCTGCTGCTGTTATCAAAATAACCCAAAAGCTTCTTCACATGGCACCACTGGAAACTTGCCCAACCCACGGGCTCCCAGGACATACAACTGCAGTGACATCTCCTGGCTGCTGGTGGTTCACCACAACACACTTTACCCCTCAACTATCCAGCACAGCTATGCAGAAATTCACTCTCCATTCAAGAAATGCATTCAGAGAGAGAGAGGAATCATTTTCCTACTAATAATCAAGAAAGAATAATGGGATATATTCCAAGTTTTTCTTGTGATGACCAACAATAAATCATTTCTTAGCTCAGGTCACATCTTCCATAGGAAGAAAAATGTCTTGCCATCATTAACTCCTTTTCAGCTAGCAGTAATATATGATCAGGTTTTAAGTAATTGAACCAGTAGCATTTAATTAGCTCTGAAAAACTATCTCAGATCATGAATCACAGCCTTTCCACTTGCACAAAGTCCCCTTACTAGGTTAAAAGTATATTTCTCTTTCCATGTGTGATCCATCTTGAATATCTAATTAGGTACCCCTGATATATGGATCATAGTTCATATATCACATGCAAAATACAGCAGACACAGTGTGTCCTTCTTTAAATAATTGAGTTGCACATCTTGCTTCACTGAGCTGTTAAAAAAAGACCAAAAAAAGCCTCATGCCCATGGCAGAATGGCCACTCCTCGCTTCAATTAACAAATTGCTCTTTCTCCAGAGAGCCAGGGTTAACAATGAGAAGCTTGGACATCCTGAGGAAATGTAGCAATAGCAATGTTTCTTGTTGAAAAAAGAGGGAACTGCACACAGAGAACTGCTGTGATTTTAGACACATGATGTTTTTCAACAGGCCCAGAGCACCAACTGACCAAAGAGAATGGGGTTCTATCCCAATTCTACTTCAGATGGCTTCATCACATGCTAAATCAATCAGTGCACTGAGCTGATGCTGGGACACATCTGTGGCCAGCACAAAACAGGATCACTCCTTGTATCAGACAGTATCAAGCACAATCTTTTGCATTAAATAAGCTAATCCACAATCATTAACACAAAACCCCACAGTTTTTATTCAGCTTTCAAGTATGTTTCTGAAACTGTTATTATGCTTTTATGACAAGACTTACATAATTATAAGATTGGATTTTTTTGCTGAAAAGGAGGCGAAATTAGCAAACTTCTTCTGGAAGGCAGAAACTAAAACTCATAATCTGCTCAGATGTCAAACTGTAAACGTTGCCCAATATATGGCTTGCTGTATAAAAAAAAGTTTCACTACAAAATCCTCTCTTTTTAAATAAACTTTATAAAAAATAAAATTCAATAAAGTGGATTTTATCTCTCTGTTCTTCTCCCATCTTAGTTTTAGCACAGAAAAAAAGCCCACAAACCAAACATGTCTCTGCTACACTTCTTTAATTTGAAGAGAGCACAGGTTTCATTTTCATAATAAAGCAAGCAGTGAAAGCTGAACTGCCTTACTGAATTGGACACAGCTCATCTTTACTCCAAATACTTCTTTCAGATGTTATCCTAAATTGTAAATAATGTTGCTTTTGATTGCATGCAACACTCAATTTAACTATGCAGAACATTTAAAGAGACTGAGGGGATGAGTGCCTCACTCATGAAAAGCTGCTGAGAGAGGAAAGGATGTACAACATCCATTATATAAACACCCACTTTGGAAAGTGTCTGTCCTGTGGATGGCAGAAATTTCAATGAGAATAGAACAGATTTACAAATCCACCCTTTACATTAAATAGCAAAAACTCCAAACAATCTCCAGTTCTTGGTATTCTGTTTGGTAGGCATTAGGTAACAAACTCCACTTGTGCAGTTGACATCAATCCTGAGGTTTTAAGAACATTTTCTTAGCTCTTTTACTAGGTCTTGTGTTATTCCCCTCTGCAACTTCATCATCTTCATTTTCATCATCATCCTTGAGTACACGTTGGTCCCTTTTTCTCAAAAATTTCTTCCCTATTGTTCCCACTAATGTTTCATATCTGTAGAGAGAATAAAAAAAAAATTACACCTTTTACTAAAATCAGAGGAAACATTGTGGAGCATATCCTAAACCTAATCAACAATTTAAGTGGTGTAAAAAGCTGGTCATTAAAGCACAAGTACTACATGACTTATTACATTACTATTCACTCGGATGGTTTCAATTTGTTAGCAACTGGTAACAAGGAGGGACTTGGCATAGAATACCTGGGTATCAAAGGGCATTTTATCCCCCAGTGTGATGGAGATTCAAGTGAATATACACCAGCATTCCTGGAAAATCAATTTGGTACAGTTCCATACCTACTGTGGGCTTTTTTCATTTTGTTTGTTTCCTTTTTGGGTTTTATTTCCCCACACATAATACAGTAACATATCATATTCCTAGCTAGTACTGATTATGTCATAAAATCTAACTTACCTTCTGGCCATTTCTTCATCTGACACATCAGCCTCCATTTTATCATCCTCTTCAATTTCTTCTTCCTTGCATTTGGAGTTCATTTGGATCATTAACTTCTGAAAATGATGTGAGAAACAGCTTAAACATGTAACCATGACACGATGGCAACAGTGCTGAAATTCACTGGTGGAAGAGCATAAGAGGTAAGAGTCAAATTTAGTAATCATTTTCTGTTCCTGGTTAGGCTAGAGCTCATCATTATGAAAATTCATGAAGAAAAGGCAACAGAGAGACAGTGTTTTCAAACTTCCTAAAGGGCATTCCAAACATCTCCAGGAGACCAGAGAGTTAGATCATAATTAATATTTCATTGTGATGTTAGCACACAGACCTTGAAATGGTTTTGTTAAGAAGCAAGAATATCTTCAAGGATTTACAGTAAAAGCCATGAAGGAATCATATGCTGAGTCACAGGGACAGCAAGTTCAAAGTAACTAAAAGAATCCCCTAGTAAATTACCTTACATAGCCTTCTGCAAATCTCAGTGTTTACACCTTCATCCTCCTGCTTCAGTTCAGTGGTAACCTTTTGATTACTGTCCTTGTGTACTTCTATCAGCATGAATCATTCCAGAAAGCAATTAAAGACTCTCTTGCCCACCATTTTTACTGTGGAACTCTAAGCCCTTACTTATACAAGCAAGTGTTGAATAAATAGGGTTGAATGGTTGTAGACTGGACTCTGCATTCTATGTCAGGAGGAAAAGTGAGCTTTTGTTTTGGTGAGCAGCACGTGGGATGGCTTCCTCACTTCAGGGAGGGAAAATCTGCAGGAGTCATGTAATTACTGACCAACAACACAGGGAGGTAAAAAGATTCTGTTTACCAGGTGCTGCATTGATCAACATTTAGGGTTGAATGATGGAGTTTCTGGACATGGGAGGATTTATGGAAGGTGCTGCAAAGGCCAATAAGGCTGCAGTGTGAACACTCAAATCCCCATCTCCAAGGGCTTCAATCCTAATGTAAGGCTGGACAAAAGCAGGACACTGAAATGGTACCTCAATTTCTGGATTGAATCCTTTGAAGGACATTCTGCCATAAACGAGATCCTCACATCGCAGAAAGCTTCTCTCTTCTATTATACAGCTCCTGCATGAAACCCCAAACCCAGCACTTTGTCAAACCATGCACTTTAAAATAATCAAATTAAACAAATGCAGAAAGGATGTGCTGTCTTCCCCCACACAAATAAACAAAGCCACAGTGTATTTTAAACCATCAGCTACTTTCTGCTTAATTGCTCTGATAAATCTATCAGTACAAGGAGCTTGGAGTGGAAAGGAATCCTTTTTGCCAGCAAAGCTGTGCCAGTTCCACAAGCAAAATTAACTCTCCTGACAAAAAGCACTCTTTGCTGTATGGTTCCGCCTACATTAATACTTTTGCCAGAATAAAAATACCACATAAATATCACTCCCCAGGTGGCACTACTATACCAGCAAAAGCTTCTAATTAATTTTTCATTGTGCTGTTAGACCAGGCATTCGTTGAGTCTGTCAGGGTATAAAACACTGTGTCACTCTCTGTTCAGCAGACAGATTTCCCCCTTCTCCCCCCTTTTTTTCCTCTTTTAATGAGCATGGAGTGAGAAAAGAAACATGACCCCGAGGCATTCATAATACACGTGTCAGATAAAAGTACTTCCTTGGATTGTTCCATCCTTTTCCTCACACATATGTACCAGTCTCCTCACCCTCTTCATCTCCCATGTAAATCAAACTCTCATGATCACAGAAGTGAGGCTGAACAGATTGAGCCCATTGTCCTGCCTCAAGGCACAATCAGTTACACGTGTGCCATGAACAGCAGAGGTCCAGCTAACCTGTCCTCAAAGGACTTCCCATGATGAAGAATCCCAGTGTCCCCTCAGGCAATCTACTCCAGAGCTTCAATAGCCTCATTGTTACAAAAGTTCTCCCAATGTCCAGCTTGAACACTCCTTGCTGCAACTGAAGCTCAAATACCTTTCTGTCATATCCACCAAGAGCAATGGAAAAGAGTTTATCAATGGCCTTATTCAACTACAGTTAATTCCATGGTTCCCAGCTTTGTCAAAAGTATGTGTGCTCTCCCTCAGAGGAATTTTTTCCACTTTTGAAAGGATGAAACCCAAGCAATTTCAAAAGTAGTTCTCCTGCTATTTAAAGCACCTCTCTAAAGAGCAGGACACTTTTTTCCTTATTAGCTAAGCCTTCCTTTATTTTTGCCATTCTCTCCCCTATTTCAATCCCAGGATTTGAAGTGAGCTGGACACAAGAGGACAGAACTGTCCTGAATCAACCATGTGACTGGAGCTGAATTTACTAACACAAAGTTTCAAACTTCTTTTTTCAAATGAAGGGGAAAAGCAGCAATGAATGAATTGGATCCTGACTGAAAGAAACTCATTACATGCATCTAGAAGAATGTTTGAGTGAAAGAGAACAACACACACAAGAATTGAAAGTAGGTCAAACTACACTAGGCAACCTCAAGAACAGCCCTAAAAACAAGTAATAAAAAAAGTTGTAATGCCAGTCTGTCACTATTTTTGCTTCTTTTAACTGGTTATTTATAATACTTATCTTACAGGAAAAAATATGAATATGCTATTTCCATTTCAAAACAATCCAATAATGATAAGAAGTACAAAAGATTACAAGCTTACTCTTTTTCCTTTAGATCTGGTACATCAAGATACCAGTGTTCTTCACTAATTATCTTCTTTTCTTCCTCTTCCAGTTGTTTTTTAGTTTGTGAATCCAAACCCCTTTGCATGAACTACAAAGAAAGACACAAACACACAGCTTCAGTTTTCTGCATCATGAGTATCTTCTGAATATGCAGTAATTACATGATGGCAATTATCCATTACATAATGCTTAGCAGTTAATACAAAGTAAATGTTCTTTGCCATTTTTTTTTCTCTGAGTTTGGTCAAAGTTTGGGCCAACAGACAATGGGAAATTAAAACAGCTGCTGATGTGCTATCTACTGAAAGTCAACGGTCACACCTGTACTTACACGTGAAGAAACAGAGCTGTCCTGGCTACTTTTGATGGACTGGAGTTGTCACAATTCCCTAATTTCACCAAGGTTTGTCTAATGTTTCAGCAAAGGCCAGAGAGAAGGTAATGAAGTTACTGCTGCACATCAGGAACCAACTCCACCCACACAAACTGGAGCTCAGAGCTAGAGGTGGGGCACACCAGGCTGGCCATTTTTTGAAACATCCATACCTTCAACCATCCTCTTCTTTTCTCAGATTTAATGAGCTGGACTGCATTTATAGCTCTGAAGGCTCAAACCTGCCTTTGGAAGTGGAAAAAGGTAAGACTTTGAAACCAGACTATGAAGGAAAGTCCTCTGTGTCCAGCTGTGCTAAAGGAAGATGTTCCCAGCTCTTCAATTCTCATTGACCCACAGAAGTATGGTCCAGCACTGTATTTAATCACCTGTTAACTCACTGCAGGAACAGTCTGACAAAATAGCTGAGACCAAAAATGAAGTTTAGGGCAAGAGTGTTATTTTTTCCTAATACAAGGACACTCGTGTCACTTGCCTCCTCGGTGACAACCTCTGTCAGAGGATGGGAACAGGCAGGTAGGAACAGTCACCTCTCAACAGCTGGGAGCAGAAGAAGACATCTGTCACAGCCTATAAAAAACTGCTGAGAGCACAGAACTACAGACCTGAGGCCTGTGAAACAGCAGTTTAATTTCCATTTGTCTCAAGTGAGGCGCCTGAACTGAGTGACAATTAAGTCTAAACAATGTCAACGAAACAAGCTGGGGAAAAAACCATAACTCTTCAAAATTTTATGGTGATAAACCATAAAAATATAGTCCCATGTCCCTGAAAGCTGGGACCTCCCTGAGGATCTACAGAAATTGGTGTTGGAATAACTGTACCTGTCAGAGGTCTATATTTATACCAACCTAACCTCCAGATAGAGTCAAGTCTAACAGTACAGTTCACACACAGTCCTGTAAAAATATACAGGTGATATAGGTGTGCAATGTATGTATTATAGACACCCCACATATCATTTCAGTCTTTACAAAATGCCCAACCAAACCAAACTCAGAAGTACAAGCCAACAGAGCTAGTGTCTCATTTTCCATTTCTACTTCTATTTGCATCCACTGTACAAGATCTTTAATGAAAGGAAAATTTACTCCTGTTTTCTCAGTCGATTCAGAATATGTCAAAGCTTTCCAATTAAAATTACAGTATCTTCTTGAGGAAAATAAGTGAGTCTATCATGTGGAAAAACATATTGCTCACAGAAATTGGTTAGCCAGTCAGAAATCTCAACACAAGAAACTCTGCTACAAGAACCCAATTAAATAATCATTTCACACTCCATTTTAAAGATTATGTTCCTTAAGATTACTACAGGAAAAACCTCGATAAAAATTACGTGATCAGGTTCCTCTTGAATGTAAACACACACTGATGAATTAAAAATATACCCACTGTGGTAGGCACAGAATATGCAAGTCAGTAACTGAGATGTTTGGGTGAGTTTCCCCAAGCTGTGAGACCTGGATCAAATGGTGCAAGATGTAAAAGTCTGTCTCCATGTGGCCCAGCATCTACTGCCAATGATCCTTCCAACACCCTCAGCCACGTGTCCCCTCTGGGTGCCACTTCACCCACCTGCTGAACTCTGATAACACCTTGGATCACTACCTGCAGAGGCAGCTGCTAGAGGCTTAATTAAAACATTTGTAAACAGGAAGATCCGCAGAAACAAAGTGCTAAATGCAAGATCTGTGTATGACCTTTTCAAAACCCACTGATCCCTTCAAAGCTGGTTATTACTGCCTGGACTGTGAACCTGCAAATGTCACGGCAGCATATTCACATGGCGGGTTCTCCACGGCCTTCCACGGACAAACAACCTAAAAACCTGCTTCTGAAATCTCCAGGGGGTTAGTAAACTGGCAAACAACAGAAAGAAAAAATTCATTTAAAAAGTGTATTATATAAAAATAAGGAAAATTATTAATGATGCTGCCATCCAGGTTATGGGAGCCACACATTGCTGGCTGACTCAGTTCAACACTCACTCCCTTCTGAGAGCGAGGCAAGATGCATTTTGTATTTTCTGTGAACAAGTTTTAGATTCAGCAGCATCTGTTAATTAGGGTAAATAGTCCATCATCCAACTATAGCAGAGTGCACTTTATGTGAAAAATTGAACTGAAGTCAGCTAACTCTTTTCAGCCAGAATGTGAAATATAGGCCCATATAATTACATGGGGGAAAAAAATGGCTGAATAAAACACCACAAGCAAGAAACCACAAAGGCCCCATCATACTCAGTTTAAAAAATTGAATATTAACATTAAAATAAAGAAAAGAAACTCAGCTTTTCCTGGTTGTTTTCCAGCAATAAAGGACCATCAATCAGAGGAGAGAGCACTCTTATGAATTAGGAGTTGTAGTACATGGTGTGAAGCAGAATCCATTAGCCAGTGAACAGAGACTAATTTCACTCCGGTGACATGAGATTCGCAATTCCAAGGGTAACAAGCACATCGGGATGTTACTAAGATCCCTGGCATTTATGAGTTGGGAAAGTTGGTTAATACTGGATATTAATCCCCATTCAGGCTGGGATTTCCTTAGCCAGCAACGTAAACAGGGGTAAAAACGGACACACCAAAACCTAAACTCTTTTTTCCTCAGTACTAAAAGCCCCACCCCCAAGTAAAGCAAGCAGCATTGATATTTTCATTTCGATGTGCTATTGAAATCTTTTAATTTAAATTCCCAGTAAGCAACCCAGCTGCAGAGAAGCGAGATGGAACGAAAAGGTGCGCTAGAGCTGGCTCTTGAGGCCAGACTTTAGCTGGAATCATGAAGCTGCTCTCCTGCACCGACCGCTGCAGTTTGTAACCCCCGAGCCCGCTGGCCGCGTTCAGGCAGCTCGGTGTGGGCAGCAGCGATGTCCTGCCGGGGGAGCAGCAAACCCGAGAGGGAGCGGACCATGGATAAACACATCAGTGTCCGGAGCGTGGCTGGGGAGAGCCAGGGCTGGCGCCGCGTGGCCGGCGATGGGCACGGGATGCCCCGGACCAGGGCTCCTGGACGGCCGCGTGTGGCCGGGGACAGCCGTCCCACA
>JBBMKD010000025.1:16450059-16538160 GCA_037834095.1 Argya squamiceps
GGCGGCCGCGGCCACTGCACCCTGCCCACGCCCGCGGGGTGCGCTGGGGATGCAAAGCAAGCGATGGAAATAAACTTTACGGCTGTGCGGGGTGAGGGAGATCGAGGTTGTGAGCAGGGCATAATTCCGCTTCGGTATGAAATGGTAAATCAGTAAGGGAACCTGGCATACCTTACCCATGCTTGTATGTTGCATAGCACTGCTGGCTTACAGTTCATCCATAATTTTTTGATATTTCAAAACCAGTAAAAAGTACTTCTCACACTGGCATTTGGACACTGCTTGACTTTTTAAGTTTGTTTTTTTTTTTTTTTAAACAATCAGCACTGATTATTTTTTAAAAAAATTAAAATCACAAAATGGTCAAATGTGATTAAAACTGGAAAGCACAAAAATTCAAGGATATTACAAAAAGCCTCCAAGCTTTGTTCGTCCTGAATGGTGATTTGTGAATTCAATGCTGGCAGCACTGTTGTTGCACTGCCGTGCTGGGCACTGGGAGCTGAGGAGGAAATCCTGATAGGGAATTGCCAGCTGACTCCCAGTCAGAAGCATGTACCACAATTTCTCTATATATCCTCATAAATCAGCTTTCTGATGCCTGTTTTGACATTTGGCACATAAACTGGGTGATAAAGCAATAAGAGTGAAGGTTCAGTGTTCAAAACTTTAATGAACTGCTGTGCTCCAAAAGACAATTTAGGGAGAAAAGTTCTCATATATGCAAGATGTAGGTCAAAGCTTGAAGAACTCTGTAAAGATTTATGCTCTAATAGACTCCACAGAAAGGTATAATGAAGGACAAAACCTGATTGCAATGGGAAAAGAGGTAGAATTATCCACATCCAGGCATCCTTATTACACATTTAAGCTCAGTGGACTAAAATGACCACAAATGCCAATGAAACATGGAGCCACAAATGCTTCAAGGCAAAGTCATAACACTGCATGAAAATATTTAATTTTCATATAGGGAAGGCACCTTCATTCCCAGGCTCTGTAAATGAGTTGAAGCTGCTCTGAAGTTCAAGGCCCCTGTGAGGAAGTCACATTGTGAGAGTGGGAGCTCTGCTGTTTAGCTCCTTCTCTGTTCCCTTTCTCATTAACAGCTTCTTCATCATCCCTTCCCAACAAAAGAAGGCTGGGAAGAAAATTGCCGTTTTCTGAGTACAAATATTCATAAAAGAATGAATATGTTTGAGTCTTAGTGAGCAAAACAATAGAGGAAAGCTGTTAATTAATGTAATGACACAGTACAGTCAGAATCTGTGCATTTTTGGTATTATGTTCTATTTGCCGTGCATTTTAATAATGCATTTACTTTTTGTTGATCATTGCAAATCAGAGCCCTGTGTTTAATTGCATGACCTTCAATGTCAGGGCTTTTCTGAGCAGTTTCAGTTCATTTACAGTCCAGAAATGTACTTTGAATTATTTCTTCTAAATACTGTGCTCTCCTCAGCACTTTGGCAGCCACTGAGCTGTGATAGTACCTGGCTTTGCTTGGTGGCCTTTGCAAGAGCTGTTTCTGTCCCTCCATCCTGCAGAACATCCCAGCTCAACAATTCCTCCTCAGACTCTGCTCCCAGCCTGTTTGGGATTTAGACATTGCACATAACAGCTCCTCTCTACCTTTGTCGAGGACCATCCTCCCCCCAATTCTTTGGGAGCTGCATTGTAATAATTTCCATCACCATGCAGTGTCTAACTGGGATGGGGAGAGTGCAAAGGGGTTTTCACCTTTTCTAACCATAAAGATTATTTCTGGTGCTCCCTGGTCCCCGCTGCACCCCGTGTCTTGGTGCTGCTCCCCACACTTGCATGGAGCTGCTGCCTCTGTCTGTTGGCACATCAGCTAAAAATCTGCCTCGATACAGGCAGGGAGAAGCATTTTGCAGTAAAAGCAGTAGAGGTTCTGTGATGTTTATTTAGAAAAGTGGAGATTGTAAAAAGGCTGCCAAAGAATGTGATCTATTTTGGCAGTAAAAAAGTCAAAAGGAAATTTTTGGGTTGCATCTCCCATCACTTGAATTGGATGGGGAGGTTATAGATAACAATCAGCTGCCTTGTGGACCAGATTATACTGTCTGGTAAATGTGAAGACACTCCATTGATTGCAGGAGAAATTTTTATGATTTACTGGTGGTGGTGGAAGCAACTCGGAGAAGAATCCAGCCCTGTAAATACGCCTGCTTGTGAAGTGGAGTGAGGGTGAGGAGAGTTAGGAGAGAAAAAGAATCTCTCTATGTTTAGAGAAGAATCGAGGGTCATTGTAAATGACAATTAGACACCTCTCCCACAGCTCTGAGTGCTGCACAGCAGCTCCATTTTCAACCTGGAAATCCATTTCTTTTTCAAAACAAAAATACTCAGGGAAATAACTTGGGGGAAAGGAGCTCCATCTTATCAAAGACTGTACATTAAACAAGCAGATAAAAGATTTTTCTTCCTAGGAAATGTGGTCCCTTCTCCCTCTAGTAATTACAGAAGTCAAATCAAAGTTGTCATTAACATTATTTAAGGAGTAATCTCTCTTGGAGCAACACATGTGGCAGCTGTGAAGTAATTTCACGCCAATGGGATCTAATTTGAGGGAACTTGGGGCTTACTTTTTCCATAACATTTGATTTATTCATATTCTTGTAGTAGTGTGATTTTAGTGCAAAACGGGTATCTCAAGCCTTACAGCAACCTATCAGCTGATCTGATTTCTTATTAGCTGTCTTTGAATTCCAAAGCAGCTTTTTACAGTTCTCAGAACACCTGAAGCCTTTTCCCCCCCTTGCAAATATCAAAATTCTTATAGTGTGATAGGCGAGTCATTAATTTGTGTCAAACTCCTCCACTGTGTTTCAAGTAAGGACATTATGTGTTTTTCTCCATGAATGAGGAAAAGAAAACGAGAAGTGGAGCTGCCGGAGGTGTGTTTGCAAACCTGAAAGGAAGGTGTGAAGCGCTGGGTGCGATCAGGAGAGCAGTTTTGTCCCCTGTGCTCCCCACAGTGAGAGCGTGAAATCCTCCACGGGGCAGAGGTGCCGTTCTCAAGCGGAGGACTCGTTTTTCCTCTCTCCTGCTCCCAGCCCGCTCCGAGCCGCTAATGCATGCGGGGTATTTATTGCCAGCTGCTGAGGTGCTGGGTTCGCGGGGATTTGTTACAATATTTGATGTGCTCGTGTACAACCCGCGCTGCTCATCCCGCTTCGTACCTCATCCACGGAGGATGCGGGGTAGCTCCAGCTCTCCTTCACACTCCACTCATCACCCTCTCCGCTTTTAAGCCCCTTTTTGTGGCATTGACACCGGTTTAGGTGGCAGCTGACACGCAGAGGGTGTTTTAAATCCCTGCCCCGCGTTCCTCAGCTGACCGCAGGTTTTCCTGTGGATGGGGATGATGTGGAAAGAAGGGAGCCAGACTCCTATAATTTGGGTGACACGGATCTGTGAGCACAGTTCACGTTGCTTTTTCCTTTTAACAGCCTTCGGTAGTTCACAGTTTATGCAGCACGGAAAGGTGTGTTTTAAAAATGTGCTTATGGCAAAACAGAGTTACCGAATCTCCAGAACAACTAAGATGTGTCTTTGGAGAAAATGCCTGGTGTCAGTTTGGGAGAGGACAATTCGTTCTAAGTGCTTTTGGCTGGTCCAGTGGCAGGGTGACCTTTGTATGAATAAATGGAGTAATCCCTTTTTGATTACAGAAAGAACCAGCCTCATAGTGGTAGCTCCCTATATTCTGCCATCAGCTGAAGTGGTGGAGAGAACACGTGCAAGTCTGTCATTCTGCTGGCATGTGGAGAAGCCTAAATATTTGAAATTATTTGATATATCCCCATGTTAGGAGTCAGAGCAAAGAGAATGACTGCAGAACTGTGTGGAGCATCCTTCTTTATGCTTTCCTTTAAAAATCAGGAGGCTTTTAACTTTTTGGATTTGGTGGAATCACAATTAAAAGAGAAAAGGAAAACATCACCCTCCTTTTGTTAACTATAAAAATGCAATCCAGCAGTGCTGCTGGTGCTTTGCCTTTTCCCAGGTCAATAAATGGCTCCCCTGACTTTAATAAACATTGATGCTGCAGGCTTGTTCTACAGTGATTGAACATTTTTATAGTTTCAACCGCTCACATTGCATGAAAGCATTAAGATCTTTTTTTCTATTTTTTTTCCACCTCTCTTTTTCAGGAGGGTTGGTTCTGATTGATTAAATTGTCATTTTCAGAGTTAGTTGCTGAATTATAACTTGGCATTTTTAACCATGCGATTTGTTTAAAGAGACAGCGTTTTGATATAGCAATAAAGCTGCGAATTTTTAAGCAGTAAGAGGAAATTTTGTTCACTTTGTTCTCAGCCTTTCATCACTGCCTGACAAAAATGCTCCTGAAAACAACATGAAGGCTATGATATGAAGAGAAGGTGCTTAGATCCATGCTCACTTCTTTATTCCATCATGGAGCTGATCTGTGCAGAACTATATTGCTTTTGATTAGTAGTCGGATACCTCAGTGTTGTTCACACGTTTATCTTTCCAAGGAGGGAGGAAAGGAGGGAGGGAGAATTAGAAACATAAGATGAGTGCCACCCAATGTGATGTTAAGAGTAAGTGGCAGCACTGTGCTTTGGACCAACCCCTTAATATAGATTTCTTCCCACCAAAATGATGGGTTCTGAGTCAAAAACCGGCAGGGGTTTCACCTAAGTCCAGACTGAGCCTGGTGCAAAGGGATAAAGACCTTGTAGTTCTTTAGAAATTGAGAAAATCACATCCATATGATGATGCAGTCATTTTTTTCATTTAACCAGCTGCCACCTTCCTTCCCTGTGGATAACTGCTGGGTTTCAAGGTCTGCTTTTTTTCATTTGCCTTCACTCCCCCCAAGTTAAATCTGTATTCAAGAAAGTAAAGCTGAAGTAAATGAGACTCACATAAAAAACATGTGTGTTCAGATTGTGTTTGAAAAGAAAGGCCAACAAAACTGTCCTCCAGAACATAACGGGATATCTTTTGCTTTTGATTTACAGTGCCTGCAGGGGAAACAGGATAATCTAATGGCCTGAATATGGGAGATCTTACACTGCAGTGTTACCCTGGTCAGACTCTGAAACTGTGATTAGCAGGGGAAATCTCAGGGTATCAATATGAAATACTGAAGTTCAATTATACTTCTGCTTGTACACTTTCCCCTTTCTGGCCATTTCAGCTTCTGCTCTGAAATAATAACTTACAACGGCGCAAAGCTGAATTTCAGCAGTGAATTATATCCCTGGCCTCTAAATTTAATTGCATGGTACTGCAACTAACCCACTATCCATCTTGGTCCCCAGAATTCTTTCTGCCTCTTTTCTACTGCTTCTATGCCATTCATTTGAGACCTTTAGAAAACACAAAATAGGTGCCCAGAAAGAAGGTGAATTGTGAGGGGAATGTTTTAACTTCTTACCTGCCACCAATTCTTGATGGTCTTTAACCAAAAAGGGGGGTATGGTTCAGCAGCAGTGGGGTCAGGATGAGGTGCTGCAGGCTCTGGATGTTTTCCTGCAGTGCTGGATACCTGGGGTCAGGAGGACAATGAATAAGCACCAATTTGGATTCAATCCAGGTGCTGTACAGGATGTGCTTTTCCCAACATGTAGTGCCTGGAAATGGAACCAGGGCAGGTGTCAGATCAGGGCTGTGATTCAGCACAGCAAACCTGGTGATCCTGACACTGCTGCTCTGATCAGCTGAAGCTTTCACAGCAAGATGTTGATACCTGAGCAAACCATTTATAGCAAAAGCAAAAAAGATAATCTGCAGTTACCATAAATACAATATGATTATGTTTTTAGGGCAGTTGCTCATGTTTGTTTCAAAATTATATTAAGGCCATTTTATAGGTTGGGGAAATAAGCTGTAACATGCAAAAGAGTAAAATATTCATTAATGCCGTAATGATTTATATCAAAACATTATGGGGCAGCGCACTTTGCCTCGGACCAGTTCCTCAATGAATGTTTTTCTAATTTCCATAAGTAATTGACCTCTCATTAGCGACTCATCAGAAAAATTGAGGTGATGTGACAAAAGCAAACCCACTGTGACACAAACTCTACATATGCATAAATCATTGAAAACTCTAATGGATCCAAAATGAAGGACCACAAGGACCTTGCTTTCTCTGACTGAAAAAGGATTTTGTTTACATCTGTGAAGTGAAACACTTTTCTCTGAATATATGTATATATATGTATATATAATGCATATATATTTATGCATATATATGCAAATATATATATGCATATATATGTGTATGTGTATATGTATATCCTTAAATCCATACTTTGGCTCATGGCTGATTTTCAAACACTGAACATTCACTTCTTCTCCTTGCATGTAACTTCATAGGAAAAAGAATTAGCCAAATAATTCAGATACATGTGTAAGTCTGTGTTGGGTCCTGGTACAACTGTAGACACTGAGGTTGTAAAAATGGAGTGTACATTTTGGGACACGGACTAAATACAAAACTTAATTTTGGAAGCAAATAAACATCAACTGATGCTTCTCACTGACTCCATTCTGGAAATAGATACGTTCCAGAAAAGGCATCATGCTGAATCCTTGTCTGTGAGCAGTTGTTTTAGAGGGGAGGGGTCTGCCTTGTCCTTTTTATATCCACTGTTAACCAACACAGGAATGTTAACAAGCCCAAGTAATAGATTTTTCGCATATTGACGTATTAACTTAATAACCTTATATATCTGTCCTTTTAGAGATCAATAAATCAATTTTGAGCTAGTTCTTCATCACTGCAATCTTGTGAAAAGTGAAGCTGATATTTAATGTAGTTTTATGAGTCCTGGACACTACTGGACAAACCCAGAAAAAATCCATTTCTTTTTAATATGTCCCTTAAAGTCTTGATGCCCATCTGAAACTTATTTGAAAGTAACTGGATTTATGGGTTCCAAGTTAGTTTCATTACGAAGTTACCTGAGTATGAGAGAGGAAAAAAAATCACTGTCTGAAAGTTTTGTACAGCAGAGATGAACCTCCCCTGACCTTTGCAATAGTGGCTAAGAAACTGCAGGGTCTAAAAGGTGAATAAAAGCAGTGGAGTAATATTGTAAAAGAATGGGAAAAGCTACTGGCTTAGGTCTGCCCTGGGAAAAAGGCCAGTGAGAATCTCATTTTTCCTCATTTGGGAAGTGTATCTGTTGTCTGGCTACCCTTCCCATAGCTGGGTTTTTTTATTTCTCTTCCTGAATTCTCTTGCAGTGGACCATTGCTTTAATATGGGTGAATATCGCTTTTGTTTCGCCAAAGGAAGCACAGGAGTGATCATGAGAAATTTCCTGTTAAGGAAGAAAAATGCATTTTTGAAGGCTCACTCAGAAAAATCAGACTGCTTAGCTTTCCATGACATTTAAAAGGAAAATATTGAAAAGAGATGGTAGACAAACAGTGACGTTTTGTGTGTATTGATTGTTTCATACCATGGGACTATAGCAAGTAATTTTTTTTGTCATGATGCTCTTGTGTCTTTTTTTTTTTTTCTGTGTTGTTGCAAGAGCTGTGGTTGCATAGTTTAGTCCTGATTCAGCCCAAATTTACAGAAAATTTTGATTTCCAGTGCCTTTTAACACCAGAGAGCATTTCTTCCTAGACCCATGACTGAGCTGATGGGAAACCAAACATGGTGCAACAGCAGAAAGCTGAGGCTCGATTACCCAGAGATGTGTCTTAAGTCCAACATCTGCTCTAGGATTTCCAGAGCTGCTGCAGAGATGGAGCTTTTAAACTCCTGGGCAGCCTTTCTGTTGGAGTAAACCATCCTCATCAAGTTATCCCTGCATCTCTCTGCACAGCTCTGTCTTCTCCTTAGAGCCCACCCTTTCCCCCATGGTTACACGCTCCTGCACTGCCAGGGTGTCAGATGGGCAGAGTTTCTTTGGGATTTAGGAACACATTTGGATTTCAGCCAGGTGTGGAAGATATACATACTTCCTCTTATACCCACGCACATACTCAATATATTCCTTTACATATGGAATCTGAATCAGTAATACTAAAAGCCTGAAGTTGAAGGAAGGACAAATGTGTTTAAAGCCCTGTTTCTTGATAAGGTTTTTATTTTTTTAAAAGATCATTTATTCAGTCATTTTGTGGGAGTGACATGCTTGATCCATTGCAAGATGGAAATAACACACACTGAAGAAATTCTCCTTATGTATATTGACTTTAAAGTCCTAATGCTAGGCTTAAAATTTATAATTTAACTGAACTAGTTAAAAAACTGCTTACTTTCCTTCCCTTGAAATGTAAGGAAAAAGCTCACCTGTGGAAAATGTATCTTTTTTGCAATATTTTGGGTGTGCCCCTGCACTGCCTGTTAGTGGGCCCTGAGGTTACCTAGGACTGGCTGTATCTTGCTGCTTTATGCTGGAAGCTGCTAATGGGAAAAAGAGAGTGTTATTATTAGGGGCCCAAGCATAATTTCCAAACCTGCAATATCATATCAGTATTCCCTGGGGCAAGGAGAGCTGTAGATATTCAGGAACCCACCAGATTAGCTAGGAAGGGCATCCTTAATGACACCAGCAAAAGAAAATAGCAAGGGTTTTTTTTGTTGCAGCATGATTTTGGTTGTTGTATGCAAAGTGGTTTAATATCACCTTAATCTCAGCTTGTTGTGTGAAAAATGACCCTGTCAATTTGACACAGAAGTAGAATATTGAGAAGTGGAACATTTTGTATAATGGGGAAGGGCTGACAAAGACAGACTGAATAATAGTTAATTGGATAAAACTGACTTGATTTTGAATTCCAAATGAAATTAAAAATATTACACTAAGATTTATAGGGTTTGTTTCTGTCTTTTTTTTCCTCTTTCTGTGTTTGCTGGGCTTTGCTCGTGTCGCCAATCTTTCAGTTTTAAACAGCACCATTCCATTCTTTATTGATAAAAGCCAAAGGCTAAATATTGCAAGACATTTGGCTATGCCAATATAAATGGGAATTCTCAGTTGTGCACAGCCCAGTTATTGATGTTTTTATTACCAATCTTTATAAGGGCACATTCTGCTTTCCTCCTCAGCGCTGTAATGTGGAGATGAGGAAAATGCCTGTTGGAATGAGGTAAGCACAGGCCAGTTTTGACTGAACACATCTCTGTCCTGTGCAGGGCCAGGGTGTCTCAGCAATGCCTTTTCCCCCTTTGTCCATCCATGACTCTCCTGCTGTCCAAGGTATGGAAACAAAGCAGCCTAATCTTCATCTGATGCAGGAACCACCATCCCTTATTTTTCCAGCTGCTTTAAAGAGCTCTCCACAACCCACTGAGCTCCTGCAAAATGCATTATCGTATCTATTCAGGGCAAGGCTTTGGTCTGAGAACACTACAGGGGAATTCTTTGGGAAAATGAATGTCTGAGGATTTTCACTAGCCACTATAAAAAGTTTTATCTGTGTTGTTTTTTTCTCCTGCTTTGCCGTATAAACAAACATGACACTTTATTCTACAAAGTTATTTCTTTCTGAATTATAGAACCACAGAAAAAGCATATAAAACCCACAAACCTTATTATTTTTGTATTCTTGAAACTCAAAATTGATTTAAACCAAGTTCAGCCAGCAATATTTCCTCCCCATCTGAGAAACTATATCCCGAGCTTCAGACTAAAGTAAATTTTTATAGGCATGTTGTAATTATAAACCCTCAAGAAATGGATTTTGTAACAGGGACATGGGCACAAAGCTTCCCTGTAGTTACTCTGCCGAGCACTGATGCGAAGAAGCTGAAAATCCATCCTCCCAAGAAGGAGCTTATTAAAAGACTGCAGTGGTTTTAATGACATTTCTTGTGACATCAAAATTATTTCACTCAGAATCACAAAGCATCTCTGTTTCTGCAGTTTTGAAGGTCCAGGGGGGAAATAGTGCTGCAGCCTCACAGTGACTGAGGGAAGCAATCCAGAGAGATAAATCTGCTCTGGTGCTGGTATCCTCTCATGATGGGAGATGTAAATTAAGCTGTTTAATTAGAACAGCATATAATAATCATCAACAGGAAGGCAGAAGAAGTGTTTGGAAAACACTCTGGGTTCAGCTTTTCCCCTTAAATTGATGATTAATGGCTGAAAGGTCAGCGACAACTGAACTCAAAATGAGGGCTTTGGCTCACATCAGGTGTATGTGGTAACTTGTGTCCTTACTAAAGTCTGTAGAGATCCTAGATTGATTTTCTTGCAATATTTCAAGCCAAATGGGTATTTTCAAGCAATATACATTTCTGATTGGACTGATCATTGTATTATTTATATCATGTCATTTATGCACATGAATTCAAACCAAATGATGGCAGGCTGCTTGGCCCAGATACATCACACCATAAGAGATTAAATCCTTCTCCCTTGATCAACCTTAAATTACACTTCTTAGCTATACAGCCATGCAAATACTTTGCAAAGATGCATAAATAGCTTTATTGCCATTTTAGAGGTGATCAAAGATAAGAATTGTCCCCCAAACACTCACTAGCTCAGGGGCAGAGGTCTGAACTGCATCATCCCTCATCCTGCATCCACTGAAGCCTACAGCAACATTTTCACCTAGAATATCCAGCCTCTGGCACTAAGTTTGCTTGGCTTTCTTCTGATCTCCCAGAGTTTACTCACAGAAGGAAGGGGCTAAAGTCTGACATGTTTTCAAAGGAGATGTATGAAACAGGGAACAGCATGCAGGGAAGGAGAGGAGTTTGGTCAAGCTGATGGACTGTTGCAGACTGTTGAATGTGAAATGGCCCAGGCTGTGTTACAGCCCTTGATTTTAGGGATTTTTGCCATTGGCTCTTTGATCAGTCAGACAATGAAGTGGGAAATGGAAAACCACAGAGAACTCAGCTTCATCCACAGTGCATGGGAGTAGCCAAAAATAGCTGATTGAATTGAATAGCAGGGCTGGGGAAGTTTTCCAAAGTTTTTCAGGATCTCTGAGGAATTTTTGGCCCATATTCTGAGAAAAAAATCATGTTAGTCTCCCTTTCCCTGAGCCAGTTCTCTCATCCATGCACAGCTAACCCAGACACGTGGGACTGAACCCAGCTCCTCCTGAAGCCAAGGAAAAGCTCCTACTTGCTTTGGTGGAGGCAGGATTCATCCCTTTGTGAGACAATCATATTTATATTCAATACCCTGCAACTTAAACTGAGGATTAGCAGAATTAAACTCTCCTAATTTGTATATCTCATACTGCCAAACTGCAATTAACTTTTGTGCGTTCGAATTAATACGAGAAAATATTAACCACCCTTTTCCTCATGCAATTATCATTTTACACTTCTGGAACAAATTTCTTCAAAATATGAAAAGTAGCCTGCACCCCTGTGACCTTATCCTTTTTATTATACTTCAGTCAGTAGAGTAGAAAACAATTTTTCACCCCACTGCTTCCATATGCGGGTGATGCTTTCCCAGTGCCATTGCTGGGCTGTGCACTCTGTGGATCCAGTGGCTTTGTGTGGGGCAGCCCTCACAGGGGGGCAGGACTCAGGGCTTTAAACACACCCAAGGATAACACCTGTGTGTGCAGCCCTTGGCAAAGTCTACATCCAGCTGCTTTTTTGGTGTTATTTTTAATTGTGCCACGTGCAGGATCAGCATTGTCCCTTTTCTCCCATAGAAGTCTAAGCAGGACATTCTTTTTTACCCTGGGCATGGAGCTACAGATTGGCAGGGTAGGGTAAAGGCAGCCTGATGCAGATAGAGATTTCTGCCTTATTTCTGCCCTTCTTTTGGATGGGCTGCATGGACTTTGTCCTTACAGAGCACTGGGAGGGCTCAGTTGGTTCCCAAAGCTGGCAAAGCATCTGCTTTCCCATGGGTTTTCCTTGTGCTGCGCCACTCCTCCTTCAGGTTACCTAAATTTACTTTCCTTAGAAAAGTACAATTTGAAGTTATTTTTTAAATTAAGGGTAGGGGGAGATATGCAAGGCCAGGTACATTTTAATTGATGTGTCCCCTCTTTTGTAATAAATATGTTTGTAACATATTTATTATAAACAAAGAAAAGTTCTTTTCCAGAAGAATAATCTTTAACTGGTGCAAAATGTCTCGCTGGGATTTTCTCAGGTTTTAATTTCAGTTTGAATAAATAGTGTGAGACACCAGGCTGCAGAAGATAAAGGTGAATTTCATCTGCTTCCAGCTTGTCATAATGGAAATAATAACTACTTTAGCTAAAAACAAGTTTCCAATTAGTTTCTCTAAAATAATATTATTCCCTTTTTTAATAGATACTGCAGCTCATTTTGGAACCTAATTTTGATAGTATATAAACAGTTCTAAAATAGCTATTTCCACCAAAAAAGTGACAAGCACAGATTTTGGCAGCACATGTTGGGAGCCTGTCTATACTGAAAAGCAGTCTTTGCTTTTTTTGAGGCGAATCTTAATGAAAAATAGAAAAATCAATTTAAAATATTCTTTAGGATGAAGACATCTTTTCTGAAAGACTTTATTTTAAATGGCTGGATAATGGTAATTAAACAAGACATTCTGAAATTATAAAAAATGTTTGAGAAAATACATAGGCTATTTATTTTATTGTTGTTGTTATTTTAAGAATAATTAATGTGCTTTATGGGGAGTTTCAAGACACAGGAAAAAATGAAATAGCACTGGCTCTTAAATGCAGCTGAAATTGTCTGATTTATACATAATCCTAAATTCAGAAAGCAACAATAACGTGGCTCAGAAAAAATAATCTCAGGTTAACGTGAGGATTCTTTGCAGGGATGTAACAGGATCTATATTCTGTCCTGTCCCACCCTGGGATCTCTGGGACAACTGTCATCCTAAATGCCAGTAAGGTGTAAATAAATAGACTTTTACTATTTAGGAGGTGCTTTTTTGCACAAGAAGAAACAAAATCTGAGCTCTGGCATCCAAAGCAGTGCACAGCATTTCTAGAGAAAATCTGACTCTCTCGAAGAAGACAGGATGTGTGGCCCTGTTGGTTTATCCATCCCTGCCTAAGCAAAGAAAATAAATTTCACCCCCAAAAAAATTTCCCAGAATGACACAGAATTTCACAGACTTTGTATGACAAGACAGCATGAAGTAAAACAGCTATGTTAAAACCCCCACATCTAATTTAAAAACCGAATTTCATAATGCATAAACCTCTCATCATCACATGTACATATGTATGCAAAACTGTGGGGGAACAGATCCAGGAGACACTGATAGTTCCGGGGATGTTTTTCTAAATGTTGACATTTTGCAGTGTATTTTAGCTGTAGTTATGGAGCTGCATGGAGAGACAACTGGAAAATTATCTCCTGATGAAAGAATGAAAGAGCAGATAAATGACCAGTATCTATTTTTTGATGAATGTGGCTGTCAAACTGGCTTGGATGAGGGTCCTTTTAACCCACTGTGCTGTCTCTGCCAGCAGCTGTCAGGAAATGCTGTGGATGAAAGAGTAAAGATCACGCAGGAAGCAATTGTAAAATAATTCACCCTTCACACTATCTTTCAGTCTTTCTTTTTTTTTTCTTTTTTTTTTCTCGTGTGTGTGTGAATTCTTGCTACTCATGTTTAATATCACTAAATGATTTCAGCAAGTAAACCTCAGGCTTCTTGTATGACATGGTGCTAACAGGAGACTCTTTCAACTTTTGTGATGATACAAGAAAAGTCTGTCATAAACTGCCATCAAAGAGCTGCTTGTTAACACCCAGGCTGGAGCTTGCCCGTAAAATCATTCAAACAATTCTGAAATAAAACATTTGCAAACATCATGGGCTCTTTGCAGGTTCAGGTCTCTGACAATACCTCACTACCACACAAATTGTAATAAATAATTAGATTAGCACAGGTAATTTACTATGCAAACAGGTTAAGAAAACAGTAGCAAAGCAGGGCAGAAGCTGGAGGTAGCATTGATCTTTATATAACGTCCAAAATATCCCAGTTCACCTGCAGAAGAAAACCTCATTTGCATTTGCTTCCTGCTCTGTTGTAAAAGGAAAATACTATCTCTGTGATTTACAGAAGTATAGTTTGCAGAAATAAAAGTATGGCACTGGTTTGGCCAACCTGAGCAGGGTAATTTTTGCAATGAAATGCAGAAGATTTTGTGAAACCTCTGAGACGCCCAGTCACTCACTCAGAGATCAGCCAGGCTGTGAATGACTTCATGTAGCTGGTTTGATTTTTACTACCTGAGTAAATGGACAATAGAGGGGAATTCTATAATGCAGATAGGAGAAACTGTTGTAAAATGGTCTTGCAAGGGACCTTCACGACTGTGTAGAGGCTTTTGACATCTAATCAGCTCCTTAATCACATGCCTGAGCTTCTTCCTTGGAAATCCAACTCGACAAAACTCTGCAAGAGCTGCAGCCTTCCCAGATGGGATTAGCTCCTAGGTGTGATGTGCTGAAATCTCACCTTGCCCAGCAGAAAAAGGTGTTGCTTTACAGACCTACAGTGTGTTAGTCAGTGCAAGGTAAAAGGAATCTGTTACTCGAGAGCTGGAATATGAAGTTTATATCCCATGAAAACTGTCTCATGAAACTCTGCATTAAATAGGTTCTTAGAAATGTGCAGCCCAATAAATATACCCAGTAATTTTACCCATACAATAAGGAAAGGAGTCAGTAAAGGTGTGGCGAAATGAAGGAATGACAGGGAAGTTTCATCACGGTTACGCTGAGGGTGTTCCCAATTTGGGCAGGGAAGGGAGCTGTCGTTTTTTCGAGCTTGCAAGCAGAAATCATTGGCTGGAGAGACAGCAAAACTTATGCTTGATGTAAAGGAAACTTAATATCAGCATAAACAGACCCACTCAAAAATAATGAAATGAAATTTTAAAAGGCTTTATGGCACTCCAGGTTCAGCCCCAGCAGCTGGATTTACATAACTGCAGGGAAGAAGCTGCAGAGGTGGAAGCTAAACAACTTCTGTTAGAGAGGGGAGTGCAGAGCCAAAGGATTCCCAGGAGAGTGATAGCAAATTCAGAGGTGCTGGATGTTTCAGGACAATCCTTGAAGAATTTGAGTTTCACTCAGTCCCTTCCATGCAGAAAGGGTTAATAAATATTGTCAGCACCTGGGGAATTGTTCACAAGGGATCTTTTGGAAGAGTAATCTTCATATTTAGAAGTATTTTCTCATTATGGCTAATAGGATGATGAACCGAGAAATGATCTCAGCCACTTATGATTCTAAAAGCCCCTAGCCTGAATAATCTATGCTGATTTAGAGATAATAGCGTCAAAGGCAGAACTCATTTAGCACAATGTCCATTTACTTACTCCAAAGATTTTACTATCCTGCACGTATTTTATAGATACTTACAGAAGTTGATAATGATGCACAAAGAAAAATGTAATCAAAACAAAAATGTCAGTGTGCAGAGAGAACTACTTTGTCCCAGCCTGTTTTATAGACCTACCAAAACTGCTCCTCAGAAAGAGCAGTACAAATGCCAAGAGAGAGAAAAGACAGAGAGCATTCCCACTGTGGTGGGTCACAGCCTCCTTTGGCCATCCCCCTGCTCTGATGTGGGGCTCTCCAGGCTCTGCAGGTGGATCTCTGCTCCTTCGTGGGCTGCAGGGGCACAGCTGCCTCACCAGGGGCTGCATCACCAGCTACAGGGGAATCTCTGCTCTGGTGGCTGGAGCAACTCCTCCTCCTCCTTCTTCACTGATCTCAGTGTCTGCAGAGCTGTTTTTCTGACAAATTCTCATTCCTTTCTTCAGCTGCTGTTATGCAACAGCTTTTTCCCCTGATTAAATGTGCTCTCCCAGAGCTGCTACCAACCATCCCTCAGACAGCAGTGGGTCTGCTTTGGCCAGCCTTGGCTCTGTGGGACATGGGGACCTTCTGGCAGCTTCTCCCAGAAGTGACCCTTGCAGGAATGACCCTGCTACCAGAAGCTCACCAGGCAAACACAGTGCTGCACTCATCAAATAGAACAAACTGATGGAGAGGATGGTTTTGTGTGCTGGACTCTGCAGCAGCACTTTGAGGGTGACAGTCACACTCTCAGACCAACAAGGGCGTTTGCTGCTTCTCTGCTGGGCTTCCCTTTGGAGAGGAAGCCTTGATTCCACTTCCACACCAGCTTAGACTCTGGGAGGCAGAAGTCCTCTTTGATCATCTCTCTGTGCAGATTCCAGAGCTGCCTCTGTGCAGCAGGCTCTGCATTCTCCTACAGCACACATTAGCCCACTAGCACAGGCAGCTGTCCCTAATTGCTCCGGATCACAGCCAACACTTTCCCCATTTTGGTTCCAAGTCCTCATGACTGTAACATCTTATTTTCAGCCAGAGTGTTTTCCCACGCATGGGACAACAAATGTTCAGGCTGACCTGAGGAGCTCTTTTTTTCCTACATTTTTTGGGTTCTCTCTTCTTCAAAAGGTGATGATGAGCTCTTTCAAATTAGATCATCATAATTAATATTTCACTTTGTTTTTCTCACATCATAGAGACTGTGCTTGCACATGTCTCTGGTTTTAGGCAGTTTTTGTACTTCCTGAGGTGATCCCTGCAGGGGTTTCTGAGAGACTGAGTCATCCTGGGTGATTTGGGCTCAGGCATTTGGACAGTGGAGTCAACATTTCCAGCACTGCAGCAACAAAGGACAAGTGTGGGACAAGTGTTTGGCTCAAGACAGGAGGATATTAAGAAAGGAGACTGTAATTTATGTCTCTGCATTTTTTAGGACAGAGCTGACGGTACAGCTGAGCCAGGACAATGCTGGTTGTCTCTCAAATGGGGCATTCCTCATCCCTTCTCTCCTAAACTCCCAAATGAACAGCTCCCAGTGGAAATATTAATTTTTGACATCACACTTAAAATATGCTGTTTTCCCTTCTAACTGTTTTTTTCAGTGGGGATTTTTGGTGTATTTCTTTCCTCTAACCAACTCTTCTGTTGTCCAAACACAGCCTTACCCCTGCAGATCAGGGGTGGAGCAGGCTGGTGTGTGATGTGTACAAGGGCAGCTGCCCACCTCCCCCTCACCTTGTACCCTGAGGGTTCTGCATTCTTCCATTTCAGCTTTCCCTCTGCTGCTTCCTCTTGTGCTGAGACCTTCTGCAGTTGGATTCCTGTTTGATTCTGTAATAAACCCATGAATTATTAACAGTGTATAAAATATTGACAAACTGTTCTCTGAGATAGAACAGCTTTAAACTATTGATTATGAATCCAGAGAATTATAATTAGTTTCTGCATAAGAGATAATTAAGTTATTATTGTTTCTCTTTTCTCTAATATAGTGATGGATAGAAGGCATTTATACCAAACTGTATGTAATCTTATTAAAATTAAGACAATAGGTTTATGAGCACTCAAGATAATGGGAAAATAAAGCATGATGGGGAAACGTTTACAGTTCCAAAGGGCTCAGTTGGCAACATCCTCTGGTTGTGGAAAGAAATAATTTCAGGTTTGCTCTGAGGAAACTCCTGGGCACAGAGATGTGATTGACTTCAGGAGAGTCAGAATCTCATTTCCATTTGGTTTTAGTAGAAATCAAACTAACACTGCAGTGCTTTGTGTGCTTGTAAGCATTTTGAACCCAGGGCTGACTTCGGTCAAATTTGGCTGAGGGGGACACTCTTAGATATATTTTGTTTCTGCAGTTTTTATACCAGCTTGCTGACAAAGCCTTGGAGTGTTAGTTTAGCTCTCATCAGGCATCAGAAAACTCATGCCAGAGCTCAATTTCCAGACAACAGGGCACTGGTAATGAGTTTTTATGGATTCTGCTGCCCCAAAGTGATTTGTGCATCCTTTAAGTGAGATGGTTTTGCCATGAGGCTGTGCCTTATGGAAACCTGATTTTATTCCAGGGATTACAGTGCAAGCAAAATGTTCCCAAGCAGAACTGGGCAGCAGGGACACATCCTGCCTGCTTCCAGTGCTGTGCTGTGCAGCCCTTGGCTCTGCTCCTTTCACAGCAAACAGGGAGAAGGGTTTTCTTCCAAGGTATAATTCGTCTGAGCAAGTTTGGGAAGAGAAAAATCATTGTAGGCATTTAAAGTTAGGCAGAGTGAATCCCATGCTCAGAGTGTGGTGTTGCAGTGGAGCCAATGTAAATGTCAGGAACAAGGAGCTATGGGCTCTGCCAGAGGATTGTGGCCTTCAGTGGATCCCTGCCTGCTCCTGCTTCCTCTGCCTCTTCCTCTGCTGCTCGCAAGGAAAGTAAATGCTTCAGTGATGTGAAGTATGCCAAATCCAAGAACTGGGTGAGAGCAAAATTAACAGTTCCTGGGACACATTCTCTTTGAATACTGAGGATCTCCTGGTGCTCTTTAAATACATATCTATTCCTGGGAAGTCCCCTCTCAGGCTGGTGTGTGGTTGGCCACTGAGAGAAAATAAGGTAGAATTTAAGAAGTTGATTCTCCATCCGTGTGCACAAGGGCAGGATCAGCAATGTCAGAAACCTTCCTCATTAGATCATTTGATCCAGATCCTCTCAGAGGTGAAGGTTCTCCACCTCTCCTCAATTATGAATTTCATGAGTTATCTTTATGATTACATTTCGTAATGTATAACCTTTTACAGCCAGCAAAGAGAAATTTAAGACGATTTAAATTCACAGGATGAATTAGTGCTACAATTTCTCTTCTGAGAAAGCACAAAAACTGTGTAACACACCAGGATACCTGCAGAATCCCTTTGGACAAACACTTGCAAATCCTGGAACTTTTGCACATTTTCAGTTGCTTTCCATCATTTTGAGGTTATGAACCTCTTGGAATTTCTGTTTTCTTGAATCATCACTGGATGATTCTCACCACCAAAGAAGGCCTAAAGGCAGAGCTGAAGTGACTTCCTTCAAGACACACCTTTCTCTCCAGAAAAAGAAAGGAATTTCAGACAGTAACAGGCAAACAGCACTGTCCTGACCCCGGCATGGTGCTGGGTGCAGAGATTGGATCTTGGTTTTGCTGAAAGGCCACTTTCCAATGCCTCTCACCCCAGAAGCTCGTCCAGCTCTGTCCAGCAGATGCCTGACCTGCTCCCCTGCTGGGCTGGAGCCCAGAACCACGCTCAAATAGCTGCTTTTAACAGCTTCTTGTCTCCTAGCGTTCTGTGGCATCTGGTGGAGGCAAATTGCCTTGCTGGACTTCTGCAATCAGAAAGAGCTGCCCTGCTAAAGCCATGTGGGTGACAAAGCCACATTCAACCATGCTGTCCAATTTAATCCAAAGAAATACTGCATTAAAGAAGCTGGGAACAGAAGCAGGTAAGGAATTTATTCCTTACCTGCTTCAGGTCTCAAGAACTGTGTTGAACAACTCATAAAACACATGAAACCTATGAGGAAATGTGCTGTTAGAATTTTCACCAAGGTTGTTACAGCCAACTGTTAAATCCCACCTTCTAGGCCAAATCCACTCTAAGTCTCTGGTATCTAATGGCAAACAAGCCTTGGGTCTGGGTGTTGCTAGTGCAAGGGGAGTCTGGGGGAGAGGCTGAGTGATGAACATCCCCTGAATTGTGAAATGAAGTTGAAAGTGCAGCTGTTGGTCGGGAAAGCAGAAACGACAGCGCTCCCTTAGACTTTAATAGGCTGCTCTTGTGGCTGCTTTCATGATTTAACATTTATTTGATAGTCCCTCTCTCTTCCTTTGGATGGAGACGTGAGCATCCTCACAGAGGGCACTGGTCCTGAGCAATCACTGTCTGCCTACGGAACAGATGAAAAACGCCTCCCCACCCCTGCCAACAAAATAGGGCACCTAATTGAAAGCCACACCACGAGGGCTTCTCCATCCCCCTTCCTCCCCAGCACTACATCCTCATCACATCTTTTGTCTGCCCTACATCAGATGCACCTTTCTGGCTTGCTCTGAAAGAAAACAATCCCTGCCTCCCTGCAGCGAGGATGACAGCCCCTTCCACGAGTGCTAAATGAGACCCGTGCTCACTCTGTGTACTTTGGGAGGCAGGGATATTTCGAGGGACTAAATTAATCCCTCACATTTTCAAAGTTCGTGGCACAGATCTGAAGAGCTCCCAGAGTGGTTAAAGCAGAAGAGAGGAGATGGGGTCCCCTGGGTTTAAATCCCACCGAGCCCCGGCGCGACGAGCACGGCTCGGCTCTGATGTGTTCAGTACTGCAGGCAGGGGTGGCAGGTGTCTGTCCTGTGGGATGTGTCCTCCCACTTCCACTTTGGGGAAAGCTTTCTCCCAGTCCTCCAGCTGAAACATCCAAGCTGTTGGGAAAAGGGCTACAGGGGAAAAGGAAGAATTGTGCAATATGACAGTTTGGGAGCACACACTGGCTCTCGTTCCTGCGAAATGTGTGGTGTAGGCAAAGTGTGCAGCTGTGCAGGGTTGGGAACAGCCTCTCAGTGCTCCTGCCTTCCAGCCAGCACCATTTATGGGCTCAAAGGACAGAAGAGGCAGGGCCTGCCTTGGCTCTGGGAGAGCAGCAGCCAAGAGAAAGAGACATGACTGCAAAAAGCAGCTGTGCCCCAGCTTTGCCAGGCAGTAGGTGCCTGTGTGGAGGCCAGGAGTGAGCTGGAAAGACACTGGTTCAGCAGGGCAGGGCTTGCCAGGATGCCTCTTATTCAGGCTCAGATGTGCCAGCCTGGCTCCCTCCCTCTCTGCCCTCACCCACAGTTTGGTGCCATCATGGGTGCATGGTGACCCAGCTCAAACACCATCCCCAGGGAGAATCTGGGTTTAGCGTTTCTTCTCTGGCAGCTTTTTCTTACATGATATTCCCTGCCCCTTCTTTCACAGCAAAGAAACAGCAAAGTTCTGGCCGTATAATTAGACTAAGAAATTCTAGCTCCCCACTCCCAAATGGTCTGTATCTACTGAAATCTACTGAAAATCAATGTTCCTTATCAGCTGCAAAATTGTTGTTGCAGGAGGAAAGTCATGAACAGCTGCTGGTTTTGATGAGTCCTTCATACCTGGCTGTTCACCAGCTGGGCTCAGCTTCTCACTGAGGGGGAATGGTTTTATCCAAAATGGAGGTGAGAGCACTGAGTGCTGGTTCAGAGGAGGTTACCTTGGAAAAGAGAGGGACAACCTTCTTCTCCAAAGACAAAGAGGGAGTTTTTGATCCAACAAAGACTTCTCCCAGGCTGTCACAACAAGCAGCTTCTAATCGAGGTTGCCCTTGCGGAGTGCAAAGTCTCTTGACAGCAAAAAGGCAGAGATGTGCTGCTTCAGAACAGCTGTTATTTGAAGGCAGTAAGTAACTGCATGTCTTGCTGTGTTTTTCCCAGTTTGGATCCAAGCAGGGCTTCTTTTGTGTCTGTAGGCAGAGGACACCCTTGAGCAGAAACCCTTGCACCCCACAGTGCTGCACCATGTGCCTCAGATCATTAGGAAGCCTCCCCAGCTCTCACTCCAATTTGCAGTTGTCTCTCTGGTGTGAGTGATTTGATCACTGGTATTTTCCCAAGGCTACAATGTGCAAGGGGTGCATGTACTCACTTTAATTTCAGAATTGAAATTCCAGTGTGTCACTCATCCCTTGGACCAGAAAAAAATTGTCCCTGTTGCAAAGGGGTAGACTTGGCCATATTGGTAGGAACAAAGTTTTGGCCACACTTTTTTAGTGACATTGTAGAAATGAATGGTTTCCTGTCTTCCCTTCTTTTCCAAAGATACACAGATGCATTTGTCTTGATGTTGTAGAGCCTGAGCTCAGTTAATTACTGTGCCTAACAGATAATGCATTTTTGATTACTCACCTCATAGAGTTTTACCATGTCTAAATTCCTCAAAAAAGCCTCCCTGTACTCTTCTTAAAGCAGGACACAACAGCCACAGTTACCACCTGTGTTTTACCAAGAGTTCTTTTTCCTCTCTTCTTTTCAAGTGCTTGACACAACTGGGCAGAGTCAACTTCCCATTTTCTCTGTGTGTGACATTGCTCAGTGGCAGCTGCTGAAAGAAAAGCCCCATCATAATCAGTGTGTTTTGCCTGTAGCACAAGGCATTTCAGCAACATTGAAAAGCTGAAAGGAAATCGGAGATAAGTTGGAAATCATGAGCTGAAATGTGCATTTCCATTTTGGAGATTAAATTAGAAAAATATATTATTGTGAATTTAAAGCAGCATCATCAGCCAGCTTGACAGCTCATCTGGGCTCACACTGGGTTGTTATTGAGGGAACTTGGGCTAACATCCAGCCTCAGGACCCTGATCTCTCTGGTGTTCAAAGGCTGGATGGAGCTCTGGGGTGGTGCTGCTCAGTGGGGAGCAGAGGAGGTTTCTGCTGGGGCCAGGAGCTGCTGACTGAAGCACTTTGTGAACTCAGTGACCTGCCAGCAGTACCACGGGAAAGTGCTGCCAAGCCATCAACAGCCAGGAGGAAAAGGGACATAATGGGGGAAAATTTGCACAGCTGGAAGAGCTGAGATCAAATAAAGCAGTCCTGTGGAGAATGTAACAGGCAGGTAAATGAACAGCCATTTCCTGGCCACCAGGAGCATCGCAGTCCTGTGCAGAGGTGACCCAGCTGCAGTCACAGGGTTTGGATGACATTGAGACAATCCTCAAGTGACAGCACGCAGGAAGGAAACTGGAGGGTATTTCCAATACTTCAGCTGATGTATCTTCAGAATTAAACCAGGGATCAAACACAAGGCTCCCTGTGGAACACGTGCACCCCTCCAGAAGGCTGGGAACTCTCTCACCTCTCAAACCTCCTGGCTTTGTTCCTTTGGTGGCCCCAAGGCAGGACTCTCAAAACAGCTCTGCAGAAAAGATTTGGGAAATGTTGTGTCCCATCCTGCTAGTGGTAAAAACCAGGAGTGAATCTGTTCACTGTTATTATTGTAAGCATTCGCGGCCCACATTCCTGCCCAGCAAGAATTCCTATGTTTTCCTCCTTTGACCATTTTCTCCATGTAAGCATTGGAGGACGTGAATAGACTGCTATGTGATACCAAGCTCAATCCCTCTTTTTGGTGAAAGAAGAGGAAAAGATGCAGAAAAGCTCTGTTATGAACTCTATCTCTGTATGAGATTAGAGAGATGTGTGCATTTCATCATCTCTAAATTGTGGGAAAGGGTCCAGCCTTTACTGATAGGACATCTTCTCTATGCTGTGCTGTTTCACTGCGTCTTTTGAAATACCCAGTGTTCATGGGGAGTGCTGAAAGTCCTCAGGAAAAGTTAAATTCTACATTAATTAAACAATCAAGCTGCAAGCTGTGTAAAGAAGGAAAATGACACCTTCAAAGGCTGTTGAAGCATCAGATTGAGAGGTTGGAAGCAAAATTTATTTACCACGGCTCAACAAGTTGCTGCAGTGCACCAGTAGGAAGAGCTGAGCCAGCCACACTTTTTGGCTACTGTGTGTGTAAGGTAAAATATGTGAACTTAAACCTCTCATTTCTGAGAGTCCTTTCCTCCAAGGAGAGAATTAACGCACGCAGAATATCAAAATAACTTCTAGAAGTTGAGCCAGAACAAAGAAGTGTTACCCAGGGAAGAAGCTGCTTCACAGCTTTTTTGGAATGAGATCTGCTCTTCAAGATGGTTTAATGAGGAGGGAAAGGCAGGAGATGTTAGCAGGCTGTGCATATGGAATAGGGTTAGTTGTCTTGAGAGAAATTAAAAATAGGTAGATTGTTGTGCCAGTTTTTCCTGTCATAAATTGTCTTCTGTCATAAATGGTCTCAAAATCTAGCACTGGGAAGATGCACAAACTGGAGGAGCAAAGCAGCACAAAAAGTACAAGAGGGTCACTGGGTGAGAGCCACACTGAAGGTCTGAACCTCTGACCACTGACAGGGACCAGAGCCTGGGCAGAGAACAGGCAGGGTTCAGGTTTTATTTCTCTGTTCAACCACAGCTGAAGGAAATCCTTTCTCCTTTAGGAGTAAGACTTTGGCTCCATGGGATAGAACCATGAGAGGTGCTGTTCCTGTCCCTGCAGGTCTGGTGGTGGCCCCTGGGTGTCACAGGGGGCGGGTGGCACCTGGCAGTTACATAATGCTGAAACAGGCACTGGTGCTGCTGGGGTGTCTGTGCAAGGTCACACAGCAGCTGCTTGACAATAAACTGAGGTTCAGCTCTCACAGAAGAGTCAAGCAGAATGTGAGGTGCATGTGTGGTGTGAAAGAAGAGATGATTCTCCCTGAAGGGAAGGCTGCAGTGCTCTTAGGTCAGTGCCACAGCCAGAGAGGGGAATACATTCCCAGAGATTTACCTGTTCAGAGCTCATTCTATTTTTATTTCACTGACCCCACCAAAGCCAGTGGCAAGTCTTGCTAGGATGACAGTTTCAAAGGAAGCTGTGATGCCATCTTAGCACCAACAGCTGAATTTTGGCTTTTCACAACCAGTAGGGAAAGTCACTGAAGGTCTTTTCTCATCAAGAAAACACATGGAAAATCCACAGAATGTTCAGTCAGCAGCAAGACCCATTGAAAGAATCCTGTAGGAGAAGATTCTGGCCTTGCCAGGCTTTTGGCTGGGAGCCTGTGTTGTCTGGCTCCATCACCAAACATGAGGACAGACTGCTGGGGATTGGGACTTTACAGCTGGCAAATATCACCAGCTCCTGCCCATGTGTACCGCCCTGTCCAGGACACGTGCTTTGGGCACAGTTAGAATCAAGAGTACAGGGGAAGTGGAGCTTAGATGAACTTTTCTCCTGTATCAGAATAAACACACAGTTTGCATTAATTTCTGCTGATCTCTGCATGTCTCCATTATATGGCTGTATACATCTATAATTATTTCTATATAAATGAATGAAGGGACATTTCTCTCAGAATTGCACATTGCCATCAAGATGAGGCTTGGCTGGAACCACCCACACAGCCCAGAAATGAAATGTTTTCTCCTGTCAGCTGTCTCCTGAGTAAAACCAGCACTACATCCTTGGACATGCTGATCTGAGTTGGGGGTCTGGCATTGAATAGAGAGAAGATTAAAGCAGGGGGTTGGTGTACAGGCTTGATTTCATCAGTTCTGGTGTTCTAAAACAGAGAGTCTGGTCTCTGCCATTCTCTCTGGTGGGCTGTAGAGTGAGGCAGCATGAACAGGGGGGTAAGGTCTGGCACCAGCTCATACTGTGCACACCAGGTGTCCAGCATGGGCCTTCTTGCAAGGAGCTCCCACAGACTAATTACAGCCCTCACCTGATGGATTTTTGCTTTGACCATTTCATATCTTTCCAGTAGTACTTTTAAGATGATAAAACCCCCTGGCTCTTTGACTTTCCCGATTCAGGTGCATCCTGGGCTGCATTCAAAATTATGATGCAATCCCCAAAGCTTGAATGTGAGCCAGGATCTCTCTTTCTGAAACTGCCAGGCTGCAAGGAAAGCAATGAACATATTTTTCACAGTTATGCATCTTTCATCTGACTCAGGTTGTTGTTATTATGCAGTAAGTGTTTCAGTCTGAACATTAAAGAAAAGAAAAAAACGTTCAGGTCCTAAGGGGGGAACAAAAATCCACTAATCCAACATAGGCTTTATTTGCTTGTTGACTACCAACTGATGTTGAGAATGGTGAGACTCCCAGAGCTTCAAACAAGATTAGAGAGTAGGAAATAAGACATTTATTTCAACTCAGATACTTATTTAAATCTTCATTCTAGCTACACAGCTACGTATTTGGACATCTGGCAAAAACACTTGGCAGTGCACAGGTTCTGAAAATGTTGTTAATCTTTAAAGTCAATATTTCACTTAAGAAATTGCTCATCTACCTGCATTTTTGTGAGAGCTAATTCATCCAGATGCCATTTCTAAAGTCACTAATTATGTAGGAAAAGGCATTTCTTTATCACTCTTGGACAACTTATACCCCTCTATAATCATTAATGCATAAAATACATTATTAATATTTATCCAGATCATTTGGGAGATTTAAAAAAAATGTCTGTACATGATTTCCATAAGTGGGACCCAAGTGCTGGTTAGAAACAGCGAACTCATGTGAATGTGTGGTTTGGACACACCAAACTCATGTAAATGGATGTAGGGCATCCACAAGCTGCACTTTGGTCCCTCTGACCACAAAAGACCAGTTGTCCCACCTGTAATTAATGCTCTGAATCTCACACTGTTAAAATACGAAGGTGAATCTTGCTTTGCTTAAGAATCAGGCAGCTTGAAATAGAGACTGTGAAAGTCAAACAATGGGGTGGTTGTAATTTCCTGAAACTGCTGTATTTGATTTGCCTTTAACTCAGTTAAGTGTCTTGGCAAACCTTTAATTTGAAATCTGTACAGGCTGAGCATCACACCCTGCTAGGCCTATCAACAGATGGAGGAATTACTGGAGGCAAAATGTATATCTTTATGCTGCTTTATTTTTTCCCCCCATCACGATACTAATCATGCACTGAAGTGATCAGTAACCCCAGAGAGTGACAGATTTGTTTGCAGCAGAGGGTGACCCTGGAAAGGCGTGGGACTAACAGGCACAGAGGTGGTAGGGCTTTTCCCAGCATGGGCTGACTTTTGCTGTGGGAAACTTGGAAGCTGATGGTAAACAAGGAAATCAGGTTTGCATCCCAGAGAGTTTGGAGAACGTGACAGTGTTTGGATTTCCAGTGTGGGGCTGTGCAGGGGCTGTGACCCGAGCTCTGCCCTGACTGCTCCTGAGGTCAGGGAGGAGCAGCTGGGTGGGCAGGACCAGCCGTGGAAGCTGCAGGGACCCTGTGCCTGGTCCCTGCCCTTTCAGGAGGAGAGGAAACCTGTCACATCACTGTGATGCTCCAGCACTGAGCCCTCTGAGCCTGGATCACTGTGGCAACCCTTCCCTCTCACACTGCAGCACTTAGAGGAGACTCTGAGCACACCAGGCTCATTTAAACTTTTGCAAAGACACAGGAAAAAAAATCCCTTAAATTCACTCAGCTCACCTCCACTGTGCACATACTGCCCAAATGAACTGGAGGGAAATAGCATAAAGAAGCCCCTGCATTTCCTCCATACTGACCTTTCTTCATTAATCATTAATGCTTGAGCTAATTAAATTACTGTGGGAGTGAGCTTTCATTATTCCCCCCACGCCCCCATTCAGTGCTGTTTTGTGCAGGTGCTCACACATTTCTGGAGTACCCACTAGCTGTGGTTTGCTCCTGCACCCTCAGGGAAGCTGTCAGGACTGCAAACTCTCACATCCCACAACAAAGTCCCCTGGCTTCCCTCTCGCAAACTGTGTTTCATCTGTCATCCCCAAAAGGACAATTTTATTTACTAGCAAAGCTCTTCAACAGAAGGCACATCCCAGAGAACTATTTGCTCCAGTTGCCCTCAGGATGATACTATTTTATTAAAAAAAAAAAAAAACCAAAACCCCAAACATTTCAAAATAATCTGTGGACTAAAAAAAAAAAAATATACAGGTGCAGGTGAACCTTACTATACAACCTAGATATGAAATGAAATTCAATCATGCAGAAATTGCCAACAGCTTATTATAGATGAATGGGGTGGGAAGTGCATTTTGTCTAATCCCAAGGCATTTTAAAATAACTGTTCAGCATCCTCTCACCTGGAATGTATCATCTTATTGATTCTGAGCTGACTTTTGCAGATTGACTCTGGCTGCCTGTTTAGCTTTCATGCTTTCAAGTCCTCAACTGCCCAGAAAATGGTGCCACTGCCATTCTTGAAGATGTTTTTAGTGTAACAGGCTTAAGGTGAACTAGAACAATAGCTGGGAATGAGAAAAGCTGAATAATAACTGCAGCCAGCTGGGAATAATGAGCACACAGCCACAGCTGAGCTCCTCCGTGATGGGATGGAAAATCTGGGTGTTTTTAAGGATTAACCAGCTACACAACCAGGAGAAAATATTTTCAGTTGGAACAGGATTTTGTCAATTTTCACCCTGCAACATGGTCAAACGTGAAGGAAATGTCAGGTCACTTGTTACAATGATTTATCTGCCAGCTAAATTGTTCCTCCTCAGGCCTTCTGGTAACGTTCAGACCTCCTAAGATATCTTCCAGGTTGCCCCTGATGTTCTTTTGTCAAGCATAGAACTCTTTGCAATGGAGAACAAGTCCAGTCAGGGCATAAACACCGGGGCAGAACACATTAAAAAAGGATAAAAAAAAGAGAAAGCTCTGCAGATATGGGAGTGAAATGACAGCATATCTCACTTTTAGAGTTGAAATTGCATTTCAGGGCTGGTTCACTGAATCATGAACTTGGGCTGAAAGGGTTCCTGAGCCTGAGCACTTAGCAAATCCATTCGAGTGTGCAGGGCTGGGAGATTTCCCTCTGCGAGTTTCTGGTTAATATAATCTTCAGGCCTGACAAATTTATGCAGAGTCAGAACATTTCAAACACAGCAGACTCAAATGCTACCCAAACACCTCCCTGTTTGACAAACACCATGGGCAGAGTTCAAATGTATTTTGGAGAAACAGAGAAGTGTGAGGGAGCATCAGACACCAGAGCTTGTGTGGGGTGTCCCTGGAGCACCTAAAACTGATGGGAAGCTCCTGAAACTGCTCAGCATGCCCAAGTACCATGGAGATGTGGCTGGGGAGCAGGATAAAGAAGCTCAGCCTCCTTCTAGCACCCCCCTTTGCTGGGGCATTCTCTGGGCTGCCCAAGGGAAAGCTCTCTCAGCAAAAAGGCCAAATTTCACTTTCAGTCTGAAAGGTGCAAATTGACCCCAAGTGGTTTCTGCTCTGGAAATATCCAGAATGGGATTTAGGTCAAATAAAGCTGAGTTAGAGCAATTCTTCTACAGAGTTGTATGTGTCTGGGATCAGAGCTGATATCCCAGCCTTGTTGGCCAATTGTGTATTGGATATGCAAGGGGTTCAGGTGTGTCTCCAACCTGCTGCAAATGATTGGGTATAAAAGCACAAGAAATTACAGTTCAGGTTTGTAAAACTGTACTGACATCCCTCTTGCTTGTTTTGTAAGATTTCTTTATAACTGGGCAGAAAAGCACCCAAAGATCCAGCTCAGGATGTTCTGTGAATCCATCACTCACCCAGGGTGTGGATGGAGCCCCTTGCTCTGAGCACAGACCAGCCCTCAGCCACCTCCTGCTCGGAGGTTTGGTGGGTGGAGGGAAGAAGATGGGTCCAGTGTGTTAGGACAGCTCAGGGCTTGGGGTGGCCATATAGCTAAACTGGTTTTGACTGACCTGCCCATCCCTTCCCATCTGTAAACTCTCAGTGAACACTTTCACAACAGTGGAGGAGGCAGAAATGATTTTAGCACCTGTCAAGACAAAGCAGGTGACTCTGAGAGCTGGAGCAGTGAAATCTCAAGTACAGATTCCCCAGTTGTAACTCGCCTGGTACTTCCTTTCATCCCCGCTGGAGAGAATCCAGAGCTGCCCAGCAGCTCCTGCAGCTCAGCAAAATGACAGAACAGCACGCCAGTAATTCTGACATAACAGGAATGACACATTAATCTCACAGCTGGGCATCACTAGCAATGGCCAAAATTCTGTGGAGGCAGAAATCAAAGGAGGGTCTCATTGTTTCCAGGTTTCACCATTCAGGGGAACCCAGGGCACCTGTCCCTCAAAGGGGAGCAGTGGTTTTGAGCACAATGTGGTTCATGGGATGCAGAGATTAAAAATGGAGCGTTTCTTTAGTCTAAATTGTAGCTTTGGTTTTTGAAAATTAATCACAGCGGGTTAGAGGGCCCAACACTTTTTTAGAAAGATACAAAAGCATGGTAATCCTTGTTAAAAAAAAAAAAAAAGAAAGTGTTGTAACAGCAAGAGTGCCAGAATTACATCTAATGTGGAACAACAGGGGCTCTGCTAAGCAGACATAACTTCACCTTAAGCATTCCACTAATTCCCAGGTACCATCAGGAGACAGCTTCCCTGTCAATCACTTCTGGGTGCATGACAGCTTATGGCTTAACTGCTCCTATCTTGTATCATTTAACCAGACATTATCTGTTTTGACATTCATGACTGAGATACTTGGCTCACAACTGGGGATGAGTACAACAGAGCAGAACAGAGTGATTTCCTCCCCCAAGGATGGTTGTTAGGGTGATGTGGCACTCCGGTGCTTGACTCACTTCACCGCAGCGCTGCAGAACAGGGCAAGGGAAGGCTCATGTGTGGCTAAAAACAGGGAGTTGTCCTGGGGGTGCACAAGCAAGGATACACTGCCCAGGTGCCAGTGGCCTATCCATACTCGTGTGTTGGGCTCTGCATCAGCAGGACCCAGGGGATGGCACAGCCCTGGCCCCAAACCAGGGCTCACATGGGTGTGGTCAGGCCAGAGAGGTGTCCCACTGCAGGGCAAAGCATCAGCACAACAAGGGCCTGAGCTGTGTCCTCTGCTTGAGCAGTGTGTTATTTGGGTTTGTTTTAGACATTTAGGAGGATTCTGGACTATGGAATTATGTTATCTCCTGCCTGGGTTGTTGTTTGACTTCAGTTTACTCAATGGAGGGCAATCTGCAGACACCACGATGGAAACTGAGGAGGTGGATTCTGCTGCTTCTGTCTGAAGGGGAAAAGAGTCCAGTGCTCAGACAAGGGGAGCCAGTGCTGCCCTATTTCACACCTACCAGACCTCTGGATTTTTCTCTCATTCAAATAAGTCCACACAAAAAACCTGATGCTGATTATCACTTAGATCAGAACCAAGATGGAGAAAGAAGGGATTTTACACTGTGTCAGAACAGCAATATTATTCTTGCTGAATATGTATGACAGAAGAAAACTGATAAAGCTATTGACAGCACAGACCAGAAAGAAATATGAGATGAGAGGAGATTGAGCTCCTTGATCTGTTTGATGTAACCATTACTGTCAGATGAGTATCCTAATTAATGCAGGTATCTTATTCTAACTGCATGGATCAGGCTACTTTGTCTTTTCAATAATCTATAGAGCTGTACCTGGCATTAATCTTATTAATGGAACTATTATTCTGCTTACAAATTAATTTCCATCTGGAGATTATCTACTGGATGTGCTCATGAGCAGAGGGATGTCTTTCCTCTGAACTGTAAGAATGGGAATCCCCCCAAAGTTCTCTGGATTTGAAGATTTCAAAATTGACTCCTGATGTCAAGACTCCAAATGTAGATTTTAAGTGTCCAGATGCAGGAAATATAATCTTTCATTTCTGCTCTTTAAAACAGTGCTGCTGTTTGTATCACATGGAAGAAATCTTGTAGATTACAGTGTGATGATTTCAGATTAAATATTAATATTGCTGCTGGGTGGAAACGATTTATCGACAGGTGTCTCTGAAAAGAGGAAAACAGCCTGTGGGGACCATTCATTGAAGCCAGAAAAGAGTTTTAGTTTTTAGTCCAAGAAAAGGGAATCCAAATGGGAGAGAAATTTAGGCTTCCCACCTCCCTCAGCGCAGTCCACATTTGCCAAAATGGTTTCCTTTGATGAAGTTTCCCCCTTCTCCAAAGAAGACTCTTGAAGTGCAAGTGGCTCCCAAGGGGCCAGGAAGCAGGAGAAAGAGCTCTGGAGTTGAATGTCACAGCTAAGAGCAAAAGGACACATGAAAATGAAATTAGGAGTATGAAGGAAAGCTCAGGAAATGACTGATGTCTCCTGAGCATGTTTGAATGCATGCACCCAGGTATCTTCTTTTCAAAAAACAAACAAAAAATAGTAAATTGAGCTCTACTATGCATTTGTTAATTGGAAAAGGAAAAAAACCCTTCAGCTGTCAAGCGAATTCCTGTATTTTTGCAAGCTTCTGCTTAGACAGGCCATGTGTCTTTTCGAGTTTTATTAAATTTTTTTCATGTAAACGTTATATGGAAGACACTCTTTTTCTGGAGGGGATTACACCTCAGATGCTGTTTTTCCCTGTAGATTCCTGTATGTCTTGCACACTTGGTTCCTGCAGGTTCTCACCTCCCTCTGCCTGGAAAAAAAGACTGCCCTGGGCTCTCCTCCATTTAACTTGGGAGGTTAAGTTTAGGAAAACCCTCTCCTTATAGATTCTGTACTCACAAGGCTGCAAGAAGAGAGACAGAGCAGGAATTAGGGTATAACTCACTCAGAGGCAAACTCACAGCTCAGTCTTGCTGACAGCAGTGGGCTGGGCTGCACAAGGGCACAGTGCTGGAACAAGCTGAATATTCACCCCAAAACAGAATAATAATCCATCCTTCCTGCTCTGGAGATGATCTGCCCAGTGAATGGGAGGCCCATCTCAGCCAAGGTGAGGAAAAGTCATTTAACCTGACAGCTGAGAGACAATCCCTTCTCCAAAAGGGCCCTTTCCAGTGTGCTAGACCTTAACATAGGCAACTGTATTTTTTCTGCCTCACGTTGATGGAGCATGAAAGTTAATAATTTAGATTTCTATTAGAAACACAGGCAAAAATGGAAGTGACAATATTATAATAGTACTATGTTTTAGCTACTCTTACCAGCTATGTTTGAAGCTTAAAGCTGTCAGGAACTCTAATAAAATGAAATTGAGGTGACAAAAAGAAACAATTCCTTGTTTAAAGCCTTAATTCCTGCACACCTGCTTGGCTGCAGCTGCTGTGTGCCAAAATGAGAGGAGATGGGGAATGTCCCATCCCAGATGTGCTGAGAGCCCCGTGCTTGGGGCAGCTGCTACAATCCCTGCATGACCAAAGGATGGTGAGCCTGGCTGCAGAAAACCCCATGAACAAACCCATGTGTCTCCAAGCCCATAAAGCAGAGGTGGACACAGCCTGAGGAAGTGCAGGCACTTCATTTCAGCCTGAAAGTCACCGTGCAGTTAAGACAGGTATTGATCTGCGTGCTGTGCGAGCACTTTATGAGTGATTTCTTATGTAAGTGTCAGGTGAGAGGTATGAATAGAGACCTAATTAAATTGTATACAAAGTACACGCAGTAAATCTCCCTGGCAATGCCAGCCTGCCTTGGAGGAGCCCAGGAGAGCAGGCGAGATGGCATAAATGAAAGATAAAGAAATACTAACAGTCTGCAACAGCTTGGCTCACGAGACACTAACGTGGCCCAGCTGGGGATATCAAAGGAGAAAATGTGCCATTCCTGGGACATGCTCCACAGTCCTAAACCACAAAACAATGAGAGTTTTGCTCTTAAATAAAATTTTGCTCTTAAATAACAGCCTCGTGTTCCTCCCCTGTGTCATGGCCATTATTCCATCACTGTTTTAAATTAATGCAATCTCTATCTGTGATCCATCCCGATAGGCTTTTGTACCCACTGTAACATTGCAGAGACAAGGAGAGTGCAGAAATAATAGGGAAGTGAAAAATTATTATTATTTTTGTATTAGAGAACCATCAATATTAGGATAATGAGATATTGGTTTTTTATGACAGTGCTACTGTCCTTTGAGGGCTCTGCCCACGATGAGCTGGGTGAGATGCAGGATCTTCACATTCAGCTTTTGGATGGGCTGAATATCTCACAGCTACAATGAATTAACAGCTTTAGGACAACATTTTCAAAAGCAAAGTGATTTTGGATATGACTATCAGGATGGATGAAAACAGATGCAAGTTTTTTCTGCCTTCAGTCCCGGCTAGTTGAAAATTCTGCTGTGGAAGTTAGACACAGCTGCTTTCTGCTTTGGGGAAATACCACAGCCAAGGTAATAAATACTAGTGGAAATAAATACTACAATATATTGGCTTGGGCATAGCATGGCACTAACTTATCTCTACAGCTTTTTGGACTGGAGCTGGCTTGTGTTTCTGCACAAGGGAGCTAAGGCCCAGGTCAAGGTATTAAACACTGACTCCCCTGAATGACTGCCCAGAGCTGAATTACAGCTGGCTTGGTTTGCGGATTTGGAGTTGTTGTTTTCCTTAGCTTCTCCTGAAGATGGGACTCGAGAGTTTTTCCAAAAGGTACCACTTCTTTCCTATAAAAACCTGGTCCAGAATCTGCACTGTATTCCCTCTAAAATCCCGCAGTGGTCCTTGGACAAGGAGAAAGCTATTCCCAGCCTTTTATCTTGGCCATGTGGCCTAGGACCTATTTAAATTTGACTCATCCATTTTCTTCATTAAGTCTGCATTGGGGTGAGAGTCTTCTCTTTTACCTCTGGGTTTCCTTCCATTGTGCCTGTGCCCCTCCTGGATAATGTGGTGGAGCAGGGCACGCTGAGGAAACCTGCTCATTTGTAAAGCCAGTCATTAATGAGAATCAAGATGGCTTTACCACAGGGGTGCCAGCATCACTTGGCTGACAATGTCCCTTATGATCCTGGAGAGATTGTAATGGATTGAACAGGTTGATGTTGTCATTTCCAATTTGCTGAACCATCTGACAGTGTTCCCAACAATTAGCACCTACAAAATATGGAAATGTGTTATCTTTTGCATTAAAAAAAGAAGACGGGAAGCTGCCTGGTCTCTGGAGTTGTATAACATCTTGTTATTCTGAAGTGCTTGCTTTGACTTTAAATAGATTTCAGTACAGCAGAGTCACCCTAACCTTGGGATAAATTTAGCTGTCGCCTGAGTCAGTAGCGGGGTTTGGGATCATTAAAAGCTGATCAGGAATTAGCACGTGCTTCCTGCAGTCGGAACTGCTGGAGCTGCTGGTTCTGCTCCTGCAGAATATCCCAGAGATGGGCAGTGCTGGCCACACAAGGGGACAGGGACCACTGCTGAGACCCCCACACACAGTGCCAGTCATTGCTTAGACCCCTGTGCACAGTGCCAGTCGTTCCACCTCCTCCACCTCTGCAATCCCCAGCACTGCACAGTAAAGCTCGGCAGGGAGCAAAGTGACCCACCCAAGGTCACACAGAGGGATGGACACAAGCTCCAGGCTCCTGTCTCCTGCAGGGGGACAGAGAGAGAAGAGGCAAGTCAGGACAAATGAACGCCCATGAATCAGGAGGTGCTTCCAGGGAGGTCATCCAGTCTTGGTTGTTGAGGTGAAAAGGTTGCTTTTGTTTCTGGAGTGGACATGAGACCATGAAATGCAGCTGTCAGCTAAGGAGAGACTGAAAGGAGCACCTCACATCAAACCCCTAAAGGCAGCAGATATATTTTTTAGTGTGATGGCAGTTGCAGTCATTTTAGACCCACCATATCTTGTGGTAAGTGGAAATACATCTTCTGGCTCCTGACGTGGGGCTGTTGCTTGCACTGCCTGTGACATGAAGTCACCTTCTCTGAGAGTAGGGCAGATTGAGGAGGTTTTTAGCTCTCCAACAGGATGAGGGCTTTTTACATTGAATTCTGAGTACAAAGCACTCAGGAGAATCAGGGTTCATCCCCAGGTTTTTCCTTCCTCACCCTCAGTGAGCATCTTGCACAGCTGTGTGCTGGGTTGTGCCTCTGCTTTTTGGGCACATCCTTTCTTTCTATCCTGCTGAGGGGGAGGAGGGATTTGGGGAGCAACAGGAGTCTCATTCAGAGTGCATATGGCTTTTGTGGGAACCACAGAGGAAATCTGGCTTTAAATAAAGCAGCCAGGCTGGGCCCCATGATGTGTTCCCACCTAGGATGAGGGCAGGAGTTAGACCTTCCTCTGCCAACTCCTGTCAGCAGGGAAGTGACCCTGATTTGTCACTGTGTGCCAACAGATGATGAATAATGGCTCAGGTGCTGCTACCTGAGGTAAGGCAGGTCCTGTAACCCAGGAGGTCAAAGCCTTGGCAGACTGTATCCATCTTGGCACTGAGAGCAGCACTCAGGAACCAACACCAAACACCTCATCTTCTGGGTCTGCAACCAGGGTAGGGGGACAAAAACAGGACAAGAGAGTCCCAAAAGTGCTGCCTGACCTTCATGTGTGCATTCAGCAATGCTCTGCTGGCTGCAGCTTTCCATGCTTCAGATTTCTGTATTTTTAACCTCTACTGACTCTTCCAGGACTTTGGTGCATCCACTCATGGCTTGTAGAAAAAGCCAAGCATTTGAGCATTTGAGCATCAGCCTCATAACCATGTAGGAAATGAAGGTCTCCTCCTCAAGCAACCAAACCCCAAGCCAGGAGCGTAGGAAGATTTTTGTTTCTTTGCAGGTTTTTCATGCTGCTTTTCCTAGAGACAGTTTTGAGAAAGACTGTCAGAATGTCTTCAACAAAATAAAGAAACACACCGGGAACTGCAAAAGCTCAGAATTGAATATAAATATGAACTGACAAGCTGCTTCATTTGGTATCATTAAACTTCACAGTTAGACTTTTTTTGAAGACCAAATTATCATGTAAAAATATGCCTGTAGTGTTAAACTTGAGATGAAAACTGCTTATTTTTGTGTTTAGTGTGATAACTAGTAGGAGGAAAAGTTTCTGTGGTCTGATGTTTCATAGGGTTTTGATTTTTACATTCATAGCAGCTCAATTATGAATAATATTCATGATGCTGCAAACACATGGGGGTTATAAAAGTGAAGCAAACCAGGATGATTTGAAGATTATTTGATACTCTGAGGTTTAAACCAAAAGCTGAAGGCACAGACTAATGTAGCTGAGCAGCTGAGTTAGAACAGCCCGAGCAGGAGGAAAGAGCTCTCTCCTGGCTCAGCGCCTGCTGCTGCACAAACATCCCGAGTTTTCAATAAGGGACTTTTCGAGGTTTCCCGGGCAGACCGGTGTCAGAGGGACCCGAGTGACCGCTGGATGTCACTGTTAAGTCACAGAAGCACCCCGGGCACCCCGAGCGATGACCCTGGTGCCCGGAGCTCCGTGCCCTGCCCCGGGCTGCAGCGCTCAGAGCCGGGAGCGCCCCGGGCTGCGGAAAAGGAAACGGCGCTTTTTGGTGGTTTCTCGTTATTTTTAAGAGTTATGCAAAGTTCAGTGTGCTGAGGCAAAGCTGTTCAGAGACGGGGTGAAATTTAGAACGGCAAGAAAACAAAATGAGCTCTGGCTTTCCCCTCCCTTTCAGACTAATCTCTATACCCAAGGCAGCGTAGCTGAGCGCTGCCCGGGACGTGGGTTTGTTTGGATATTCAAGGTGTGAGGATTTGTAGGCTGCTTGATTTTCCTGCTATTAATGCTGCAGGAGTGAAAAAAAAAAAGTGATGTAATTCACAAATAAACAGGCTTGATATTAAATCAGAGCAGTGAATCCTGCTGTGACCCGGGTGCAGTCCTCAGGACTTTTCTCCCGGTATGTGGATATGTGGATAAATTCCTCCCAAATCCAAATACATGCTCAGTCTTAGAATCACAGAGCCATGGAATGATTTGGGTTGGAAAGGGACCTGAAAGCTCATGTAGCTCCAATCCCCCTGCCATGGGCAGGGACACCTTCCACTATCCCAGGGTGCTCTAAGCCCCATCCAACCTGGCCTTGGACACTTCCAGGGATGGGGCAGCCACAGCTTCTCTGGGCACCCTGTGCCAGGGCCCCCCATCCTCACAGGGAAGAATTTCTTCCTAATATCCAAGCCAAACCTACTCTTTTCCAGTGCGAAGCCATTCCCCCTAGTCCTGTGCCTTCAGGTCCTTGTAAAAGTCCCTCTTCATCTTTTCTGTGGGTCCTTTCAGGTACTGAGAGGCCACAATTAGATCAGCCTGGAGCCTCCTCTTCAGGATGAGAAATCCTAATTCTGTCAGCCTTTCCCCATAGGAGAGGAGTGCAGTGGGTGTTTAGGTAGTGTTCTCCTAAAGGAGTCTGGAAATGCCTTTCTCCAGGTGTCTCCTATTTCCCTTTGTTCCTAGGTATGACAACATATCTGTTTTCTGTACAAACTGTGGGCAGTTTTTAATATCAAAGCCATTGGAACATGGGCTCATATTATCAAAACCTCACTCGGGAGCAGGCCCTCTTGATGGCCATTTTTACTAGAAAGTAGCCTGTTTTTTCTTAGTATGCCATCACAGAAATTTCCTTTGAAAGAAGGACTGTTCTTGAATTCACAATGGGCTGTGACAAACTGTGAATTTCAAACAGTTCCACATTTTGTTGCAGAAGTTTGTCACCTTTTTTCATATGAGGAAGTCAGTGCAGATGTTTGCTTCAGGCCATTCTAACTCCTCATTGATCCCATGGGGTTGGTTCTTGTGCTGTTCCCACTGATGCCAGCCTAGGGGAGCTTTTGGGACCAGACTCATAAGTGCTCAATCTTTTATGATGGACAAGGTCGTGGTTTCTTTTTCTTTTTTTCCTCTCTAACACCAGTTTCCCATGAACTTGGCTGTGCCAGGAAATCCCAGGAATGGGGATGGTACCAAGCACTCATCTGCAGCTTGCAGACTTCCTTGTAAGTCCATTCTTCCCAAAGCTCGAAGCGTTGATAAGATAAACCCTTTCCTGGGACTTTCTTACCCCTTCCTTTGAACTGTGAGTCCAAAATCAATTTACTTATTCCCTTCATTGCATGGACCCAAAATCAAAAATCTCACTTTTGTTTGTTTGCCTTGATTGGTGTCAGCTGCAATAAAACATCTCCGTGCCTCAACCCACAGAATGCTCAGCAAGGTGTTTGAGGCTAACCAAAGTGTTTCATTCTCCCCAAAGGCTGCCAGCAAAATGAAGGACAAAATAATTCTCCAGAAAGGAAAAAACCATCTCAAGCCCTGAAATGTTTTGAGTGTATGTTTAAAAACAAAAGGTATGAGGCGGGCTTAGATTGCAGATCATCTCACTGTCATCTCACCAATTTCTTTTGTTGCTGAGCTTCCTCCCTATGGCCCTGGCTCAGCTCTGCTCATTTCAGCCTTCTTCTTCTCCCTCTGATCTCTGACATTGCCATGGATAGTTCAGTCCATCATGCTGAGGGAAAACGCAGTCATTTCATGCTATTTGGGCATTGAGAGCAGCAGTTACTGAAGTAGGGAGAAATGGTTCATTTTAAGAGTGGGGTATGAATATCTGATCCAGAACGTTTTCCAGATCTGTGTGAGAAACTGGAATTTCATCCTGTGGTGGAAACCATGCTGAATGTGAAGTGAACTGGGGAGGGAGCTGGCCTGGTGGCACTGCCTTGAAAACTGGGAGGAGGTGGGAAAGCAGCTTGCTAGGGAGACACCAGGAGACACAAGTTTTTTGGTAAAAAAGCAGGAGCACATGCCAACACTCCCCAAGAGGTGAAGAGGAGATGGAGAACAGAACAGTTTGGCACTCTTTGTTAGTGACTGGGGACTGCACTGTGATGAAAAAATATGTGGTCACTCACAGGAGATGTTCAAGGGGAAGGCCAAGTCCCCCCATACTGAGATAATAATAAAAGAAGAAAAAAGGAGTGTCATGGGAACCAGAAAAAGAACAAAAAATATCCAAATTCACCCAGTGGTGGTGAAACAGGAGCAAATCAAACTGGGGAACAGTAGACACACCAGAATAGGAATGATCAAAGCAATCATCCAGTGCAGTTTGCCTGCACAGCAGAAGATGTGATCTCAAAGTTTGACCCAGAGGAGTCTGTATAGCATCCTCCCTGTACCTGCAGCTGTGAGTTTCCCCTTACCATCTCACACATGCAGACTTTCAGTGAGGGGCAAAACCCCAGAGCTGTGAAGTACCCAGGCAGAGCGAGAAGGATCCCTTGACTGGATGCATTCAACAGCAGAAAGAGATTGCTCTGTTTCCATAAGGAGTGGGCAAGAAAATAAACCAGAACGAAATTCCTAGTCTTGGGGGCAGCTTGGCTCCAAATCCAGCACTCAGCTTTCTCCTGGGTGCCCAAAGACACACCAGGCAGTGACCAGCTCAGCATAACCTGTACTGACTGCAAGATAAGAAAGATATTCCTCAAATGAAGATTTCACAGATTGAGGAAATGCAGTGAAAGACAACCTAAGAGTAGCAATTTTGATGAAGATGGCATATTAGCAGTGGAGAGGAAATCAGATACAAGAGTCTGCATAAATGGAGACTATTCAGGGTCTTGCTGCTGCTGTAGAGGTTTGGGGAGGGACCTGCTGCCAGGCTGGGTTGTGTGTAATACCCTTGGGGAACAGAGGGAAAAGCTGTGAATCCTTTAAGCACTCAAATGCTTTCAGCCATATAATGTTTGGATTAGGATCCACTTGAAGGTGCAGAGAGCTCACTTGCTGAGTTCAACACTGGCAGAGATGTGCTGGTGCTTATTATAAGCTAAGAAGGAAAGAGGGAGTGTTCTTAGCACTCAATCAATTACCTACAGGTAGAAGAGGAGATTCTGAATGAGGAAATGAAAATTATTATTATCTGTACAAAGCCGTTCCTCCCCAAATGACACTAATGGGGATAAGATACGTCGGGCTGCCAGCAGGAGGAAAACAGACTTTGATTTTTCATTAGGAGGTGTCAGGGGGGCAGGTGGGAGCAGCACAAGGAAAACATGACTCCCCGGGGCTGGGTGCTGAGCATCCCTCAGAGCAGGAGGCTGCACCACCTGCCAGGCTCCAGTGCTTGGTCCTGCTCATTAGTGGCGCAGGAATGGGAGGGAGCTCCCGGCAGAGCTGCTGCACTGCCCTGATTAGGGGCAGGAGAGATTGATTTGTGATGAATGAATAAAGAGGTAAGATTAAAGCACGGGCTAAATGGCGAGGAAGAGTCTGTAAGCATTTGAAGGTGTTAGCAGGGAGAAGAGATGAATTAAGGTGGAACAGGGGGGTTTTAGCTATGGGCAACAGGATGGAAACAAAAGGAGATATTTAGAATTTATATACAGGGGTTTATCTAAGTAAGGGAGCAGCCCATAACAGCTGCTCCTCACTGGCTCCCAGGAGGGCACTTTGTGCTGCACAAAGACTGCTTTGAGCCCTCTGGATGTGATGGCAGCCATGTGAAATAAGAGGCATTTCTGCAGAATTGACAGTGCCCTTCGCACTCACTTCCATTTATTCCTCACCAGCCTCCCAGTGTAGACAACAAGTATTTATCAGTGTAACTTTCTTTTTTTAGGAGTGAGATTTAAGCCTGCGAAATAATCCCCTCGTTGGACATGCAGAAGGAGCCACAATACTTGGCAGATGTGAAAACAAATTGGATGTCAGAGAAAAGGATTTAAACAAGAGATCCTAAGGAGGGTCAGCTCCTGGGGTGGCAGCCCCAGATTTACCAGCCTGGGGCAGACCCCCAAGCAGCCTCCTGCCTGGACATGTGTGGGCACTGCCTGCACAGCTGCCTGCCAGGGTTATTGCCCAGGAGGAGTTCATGGCATTTCCCCCAGCATTTCCCCACCAGGGTGAGGTTTCTCCCTTGGGAGGGCAATACTCTTCTGCAGGAGTTGCAGAGAACAATCTCGTTAGGGATACACAGACTTAACTTCAACCCATCCATCTTAATAGGAATTATATCATTTTCCTTGATGGTTCTGATTTTCTATCCCATTAATAATAAAAGAGCTCCTCTGCTTATATATAATGCAATTCAACAATAAGTCTCGAAGGAGGATCAAGATCACTTTGGCTTTCCATCAATTTGATACTGACGCCTCTCCAGTTAAATAACTCGAGTGTGAGGAGAGCAAAAGGGACCAGGGATGCATCCCAGCACACAGAGCTTTGAACCTGAGTCTTCCTGAAGGCAGCTGATGTCAGTAGGCTTCACATCACCTCCCAAAGGGCATTCCAGGGAGGGTAAAGCCCCTGTTTCCACCTGCTGTAAATCTGGATGCCACACTGACTTTGCTGGGGTGAGGCTGATCTCGACTACCTGAGAACTGGGCCAGAAGACACCTTGAGAAGGGACTGTGGTTGTTTCTTCTTATTATTAGATCTCAAGTCGGTGTCTGGAAATGGGCTTGTTAGTCAGTGTTTGCCGAATGGAATACTTCATGACAGCACTAATTAAAATAAATGAAACTTGACTTTTCAAGATGATGCTTTTTTTTTATAGCAAAGTACAGTAGTTTGGAAACATCTTTAATTTAATTGCAAAATACTTTCTCTGGTTGTTTACTTAAAATTGTCTCCCATTGCAGAGCTGCACCAGTGTTTCTGGATGCACACTTTGATTTCGACATTTTACATCACATTATCAAGTTTATCTCCCCAAACCATTAACCCCCAGCAGGAAAGATTTTTAATTATGTAGATTCACCAAGTGTTTTTCAAGAACTGTATTATTTCCGTGAGTTCAACCCTAATGTACTGTGGGAAGAGGGAGGGCACTGTCCTACACTTGATTTCATGAAACATCATTGTGAAAGAGGCCTCCTAACATGCAGAAGATTTCAGCAAATATATCTTATCCACAACAGAAAACAGCTAATGTCCTGGAGAACCAACCCCTGCCTTCCTGGGAAGGAGTGCTGATGTGCAAGATGATAATTTAGACCAAACTGAAGCTGTTTTTCCCCCTCTACCATAAAACAGTTTTATTCCAGTGTATCAGAGTTCTGATTTACATGTCAGGATGTGGTCTCTGAATCAGGCTGAAGCTAAAAAAAAGTGTTCACGATGGTTAGTCCTGCTCTTCTACAGGTTAGAAAGCACATAAAATAAAGAGTGACACTGAATCCCACTCCCTAATATCATGGGGGAAACAAAGAGTTGGGGAGATGATGCAGAAAGGACACTGTATTAATTTTTAATAATTAGCACTATTAAAAAAACATTGGTTTGGGCCCTCACCCAGTGCCTTCCCTCTCTTGTTGGGCCCCCATGGTGGGCATGGAGGTGTGGGCAGCCTTGCTCAGAGTGTCAGCAGGGACTCAGCAGCTCTCCCTGGAGCAATGTGTGGAAAGGCTTCTCTCTGCGGGGCACAAACATTGCTGTCTTAAGTGCTGGAAAAACCAGTGAGTCACAACTGGCAGAACACTATAAAATCGTCCTGATTTGCTCATCCAGATCCCTATTAAAAGACGAGCAGCAGCTGAGAGGAAACAATTGCACGAAAGTGTGATGTCCTCTCTGTTGATGTCACTGGTGGGCTGAGGAGCAAGGATTCATACCCTCAGACGTATACAGGATGATAAATGGTGACAATAATCCTGCAGGAAGGCAAACATTTGAAGTGCCAGGGCTTGTCCTCCAAAACAGATGACACCAAATTCTTCTGACTTGTGCAGCCAAGCTCCAAATACAAAAGAGAAATGAAGCATTTTGGAAAGGCGAGTGCATTTTGATTTCATGTGGGAGACATGTCCCAGTCCTGGCAGCTCAGAGCCACAGAGATGTCAAAGCATGACTGGGAGCAGTGAAGCTTTTTGTGGGCAACTGACTTTTCTGTGAGAGGGCCCAGAGTATTGAAGTGATTCCCTCTGTGAGAGATCGCTGTTTTTAGTAGATATTTAGAATAGAGACTCAACAAGGAAAAGGCCTCGTCAAGCCTCTAAAGGGAGGAAATGATGCCTTAAGTTTTATCTTTCATGTATTTCAGATTCTGTGCTGACTAGGGTGCAGTTCTGAGCCTCATATTGAGGGTCAGTCAGGTCTCCTCACAGAGCAGGGACGCAAAACAAATCCTTTTCCTGCTGAAGACCAAGGACAACTTTCAGGCCCAAAAGCACAAGCAACGGTGGCTGAAGGGAGGAACAACAACTATGAGAGCTCACAACCTGAAGCTGTAATTGGACAATTAAACCCCAATATGCAAATGGACCAAAACCTATAAAAATGTAAGATCTCGTGACCATTCAGCCATTTTGTGACCATTTTGGGTCCACCTTGGGTGTAGCCCTGGTCAGGCTCTCGTCCTGCCCAAGGTGTATCCTAGAGCCTTTCAATAAATACCTACTTTATTCTCTAGCTCTGTCAAGTTTCTGTTCAGGTCAGCCTTCCCAAGGCATCAGGGGAGTCCCAAAAATATATTGCCAGGTGTCTCAGTATTTTCACAGTGTAACGTGTCAAGAAAGCTGATGCAAACACTCCTGTGGTTTGTTCTCTGGTACCTGTCTCATGTCTCTCCTCCTGCTGTCCTTGCTCCTTCAGGAGGGAGATGAGAAACTATGGAATAACTGATAGTTCAGGACTGAATTAGAGAGTCTGAATATTTTTGCAGGTACGTGTGGTCAGTGTAGTACAATACAGATCCCAAGTTATGTCTCTGAATGCAGTGAGTCAGTGCAAAACCAACGATTAGGCACTTTGCCTCTGAAATAGCTTTCATGCTCTCTATTCTGTAGTGATCCAGATCCATAAAACCCCAAGTTTATAAAAGTTTTATAGCAGAACTACAGCTCAATTGCTACAGTTCATATTTCTACATTGAATATTGGGTGCAGACAGTAGTGGGAAACACATGGCAGCTTTTACAGGTGTAAAAGCCTCTTCCGTGGCTATTTTTATCACAGAAAGTTCATTTCAAGTTTTATTTTCTTTATTCTTGCACCTGAAGCCTATGAAATCTCTAATCTGTCAGCCTGTGTGATGTTTCACCCAGTGTTTCACACTGCTGTATCAAAGTTAGTAACAGCATCTCTATCTACTGCCACAGACATCATTATTTATTTGCCCTGTGCTGCACTCAGAGGTCCCAGGTGCAATCAGAGCCATCACTGAGCCTGTACCTAATTTAAACCTCAGTCTAATACCAGACAACCACAGCACTGCCCCTATAAATGTGTGCTCTCTGATCATGGGAACAGACTTCAACCCAGCAGCCCTTCAGCACCTTTCTGTCTTGGTTCACATCCTCCTTGCATGTCAAATTGGCCAGGACCTTACCAAAGACAAATTTGACACCACTGAGAGGAAACATGCTGTGCCTCTCCTCTTCACTTTCCCTACCTGCCTGCTGCTCTTCCCAGAGCTGCTCAGACACATGACTGTGGAACATGGGATGGAAGAAAAGAGAGACAAGAACTAAATCAGCCTGCAGGACCTGCTCAGTGCAAAGGCTGAGGATTTGTTGTCACTGCTGGGTAGTGGCAGGGGTGTGCTGAAGCATCCATAAGTTTTCCTCCTGGGAGATCTTTGGAGACAGCCCAGTCTGGCCTTGGCAAAACGTCATTGTGTGTCTGGAGATGGGAAGAGCACATCTAATTTAGAGAGCACAAAACATGCACTGTATGTGTAGTGGTATGAGGCAACTTTCCCTGATGGTCTGGCCTGATCCTCCTGAGGGTCTTTAGGGAGATTGGTGGATGTTTTCTGGGTGTGCAAGCTTTATAACAGGGTCAGCAGAAATGGAGAGGGTTCGAGGAGAGGTCAGGAAAAAGCAGTTGCTTGGATGTACTTTATGTATTATTTGACAAAAATGAGGCAAAAACTGTGTACTTAATGGGAAAAAAAAAAAAAAAAAAAGCTTGAACCCACTATACTTTAGAACTGGCATAAATCAGGAATAGCTTGGAAATCAGCAGTCCAAATCTTCAGCTATTACCAGCCTTCCTGGGGTTTAAATGAAGTCGGAAGAGCTCTGCTGGTTTACAGGAGCTGAGGATACGTCCTGATGGAATCACACAAGCATGAATATACTGTAAGGCAAAAGAGAATTAGGCCCATTATTTTAAAAAAAGCAAAGCTTGATTAAGGATGTTCAGTATAGGTTGAGAAAAAAGAGCACTGTCACGCCTCACTAACTTTGCTGTTCTGCTGAAACATGACTACCAGGGAGGTATTACAGTGCCCTGGGATTTTCTTAAAAACCAATCAAGGCAGCGTGGTTTGGGGGAGGAGAGCGGGGAACGGCACTTTTGTCAGTGCTAATTGCAGGCGTTAATAGCACCGAGAACTGCCTGGCACTCTGCGGAAGTTGGAAGCACAAGTGCACTTGGCTTTATGGGTGCAGACAGAGAGAGATAATTCCACTCACAGGATGGAGAGGCAGGATCTGAGCCCGAGAGCAGACGTGCTGATCACTCCCAGTGTGATCAGTCAGAGGCTCAAGAACCACAATGAATCGAGGGGGAAGCTCAGAAGGCATTTCTTAAGATTGAAACATAATTAATGCAAATGCCTCCAAGGCTTGGTTCTCACTTTTGGGAAATGCAGAGCAAGAGCTTTATTATTTTTAAATGAATTGGATAAAACTTGAAGGCTAAGTCCTCGGCAGAGTTGCATCAGCAGATATTTAACAGCAAATCACAGTGTTGACGTTGCAAATTGGGCATGTGCTGGGGAAAAAAAATTGGGTCTGGTCCTATAGAAAAAAAAGCCACATAAAGAGCTGTAGAAGATTGCAGCCTGCTGGGGCTGGGGTGTGGACCTGACAGCAGCATCATTGCTATGAACATGCAGGGACTCTTACAGGAGAGTCACTGGGGTGGGCTGGATCACAAAAACTCAGTGCAGAGTCACTGTTAGCACTTGTCACTGCCAGAGGTACCAAACATATCCCACACCAGCACTTCACTTCAAAAGCCTTAATTTTCTTAGTCTGTTCCTCATCAGAGAGCTTCACTGACTGACTTCACACCATCCAAAGTACCGTTGTGCTCTCAGAGATGTTCAAGCAGTTGAAGCTGATTCCTTTTTTTGTTTCTTTGATTTCTTTGTCTTTCTCTTGAGTGATGGTTCCCCCATAAATGTACAAATGAGATCAGTGTAGAATCTGACCACTGACATTAGCAGGACCTCTGCTTGAATTCGCCTTTTTGGCAGTGTAGTGCAAACAGATCAAACAGTCTTTTAGATATGGTATTTTACCTTACTTACCTCATCTTCTCTTGCTCTTGTTTCTATCAAATCATCTTCAAGATTGAAAGATTCTCCTACACTGCAGAAGTTTATTAGAGGCCAGTGCCTCACGGCACCCTTGCATCCACCTTCCCCCCTCCTCTGATGCAGCTCCTCAGGCTTCCACGTCCTCTGTCTCCCTTCATCATTTCTGGATAGAGAAAATACAGTCAGAATATTCAGAATATCACAGGTCCCCGTCTCCGGGAAACCAGGCACTGCAGCTGCCAGGGATTTCAGCTAACACCACGGAGCTCCTGAAAAGTCAAGTGTCTTCAGGAGGGGCAGACATCTGCTGCCATCCCCATATTTTTTACTCTCTCTTCAGATTAACTATCTCTGTCCCTCTGCCCAATTTGCTTGCTAGAGAGAAAGCAGGATTAAAGGTGTTTCTAACACTCTTTCAGTGGGGAAAGGCAAAAAAAAAAAAAAGGGCTTAATATAGCCTGAGAAACAAAGACAACAGCATGGGTAAAAAAGAAAGCACAGGTGTAATTTCTGGGCACAGTGAGAAGCCTTTTAAAAGCCCTTCAATGAGTAGTGTGTACATGTTTACCATCACTGCAGCAGACATATAGCCACAGGAGCCCTGCACTACAGGGATCAAATGAGAACTTGTGGAGGGCTATTGAACACCAGGAATTTTCACAGTAAGGCAGAACAAAATTATTCAGCACTAGGGGGTTCTCTAATTTTGGTACACTTGGAAAATAAAGCAGTGCCTTTGTCCAGGACTAATATTTGCTCACCAATGGCCAAATCCATCCATTGCTTTTCTTAGCTGTGACCTGGGATATGTAGGCTAGCATTTGACATTTGGGCTCTTCAAGGAAATACGCAGAAATACTCACTCAAGGCTTGCTAGAAGACTTTTTTTTTGATTCTATTTTGGTTGCTTTGCTTACCTAACTTCTCCAAATCGTCCCAGGGCTTACACTTTGGCATATATTTAAAAATGTAAATAGATTTTCAAGGCTAGCACTGAGCCTCAGGGAGTCTCCAGTGAGATAAACAAGCGCGCTGGTGAAACCCTTGAAATGTTTGCTGGGAGAGCAGAGGAAAACCCTCCTGAGATGCCAGCAGCACCAGCCATGGCTGCAAGGCCTCAGATTTCAGCCTGAGGCCTCAGATTTCACCGCGCTCGGTTACAAACTGCCGTGCCACAGCTTTGCAGCCAAGCACAGATTTCAGGGAGGAAAAGCCCAGCCATTCCTCCATCACCTGCATTTTGCAGTGGGTTGGGACTTTTTGCCCCGTGCCTTGTAGGGTTTCGTCCTCTAAGGGCCGAGGCTGCTGTCGGCCGTGCCATTGATTGGAAAGGCCGCAGCAAGATGCCTCACAAGATGATCCCATTTTTATGGCTGAAATTACACTGTCTACAGCCATTAAGTAGCTTTTTCTCCTCATTAAATTTTGATCGTTTCCTCTGATAAAATATGGCTTTGGAAGATTGCTGTTCCAGGTTCCAGCTTTTGCCTTGCTCCTGAGGCGAAGGTTTTGAAGGTGCAATCCTGCAAATTACTCCCCTAGTAAGGATTTTTATGCAAATCTTCCTGTTAACTTTACACAAGAAAGAGTTTGCTGGATCATGCCATTATCCCTAGGCTTACAATGGAAACACAACTGACCTTTAGCTGTAATGAGCACCAGTAAAAAAAAAAGTGACAAAATTGCCTGGATCTTGGCAAGCTGATACAAGCTGTGCCGTGTGCTGGTAAGGGACATCTTCGAGCAGGCTGAAGGAGTTAAATCATTTCACAGTGTTAGATAACAGCTAATTGACAGCAGATATAATGGAGGTTGATAACCAAATGTAATTCAGCAGCTAAGAATGAAAGAGCCCAAATATCTGCTAAACCAAGCTGTATGGGAGTTATTATAGGAATGTACCCAAAGCTTTTGCAGCTGCAGAAAAAAAAACCAACCCAAAAAAATGGAAAATCCTGCAAAAACCCCCCAAAACCCCAACAAAAACCAAAAAGACAAAAAGCTGAAACAAAACAACCCTAAAGCTGTGATATAATACAAAAGAAAGAGGAATCAAGGCAGATGGTGCAGCTGATGTGGAAGGTACCAGTGCAATTGTACCTCAAGTGTGACCTGTTGAGTGCCCAGAGGGCAGCAGGGGAAATGGAAATGGAGCTGAGCACAGGAGTTGTGGCACAGTCCTTGTGGGATTACGGGCAGGATGGGCTCCTTGGGTGAACGTGTATGTGAGAATAGGGCAGAAAGATTTCTGATACTTTACTAAATTCGGTTCAGAACTCCAGAGCCTTTGGGCAGGTTACCAGCACTGGAGAAAAAGGTTCAGGGTATAAGTGGCTTGTCACACCAATGGGTTTTGGCCCAGACCTTGACATCATCTACCTCTTGGTGCTTTTCCGCCCCTCTTAGCCCAAGGAGGCTGTGGAAAAAGGCCAAACATCTCAACCCACAGCACTGAAGGAGCAGTGCCCCTGCCAGCAGCTGCCTCTCCCTTCACATAACCAGGCACTGGTGTTATAAATGCAAACATTTGCCATCGCTCTGCAGCTATAGCAGAAACAGATCTGCACCACGGCCATTCCACACTTCCCTTTGCTTCATTTCCACTTCATTTCTCCTCCTTGCTTGTGCCTGCCCATGACTTCATTCCATTACTCCTCCAGGGTCTCTTCATTTCCCTTGTGCTGTTTTCTCCCTTCCTTCCCTCATCTCCTTGTCCTTTCTCACCCCATTGTACAAGTGGCTTTTATTTTCTTCATTCCCTTGCTTTTGCCTTTTCTCTCTGTTTTCTTTCTTTCCTTCCACTCTCTGATGGTATTTTTGATGCCTTCCCCTTGCCTCTCTTTTATTGCCCAGCTGCATTGCCTATTGTATTACTTGCCATTATCTCCAAATATATTTTGATATATTTCCCCCATTTTTCGAGCCCAGAATTTTGTTCCCTTAAAGGCACCAGAAAGCTCTAAGGGTTAGAGAGGGGAACTGAAAAGCATTCCAGTAGTTTTCCATCAGCCTGTGTATAAAGCACTTCTTTTTCCACTTGATGAGAAAGCAGTAATCAGGTTCCCCCTGCATTGAGCTCTTTTACACAAAGAGCTTGCTTCAAAAAGAAACCAAATAGATTTCTACCTGGCCTCCCCCTTATCTCTGCCTCAAAGCCTGGTGAACCCAGAGCCTTTTTGCTTGCTGTGGCTGCTGCTGCCACCCAAAGCACACACAAGGTCGAGGGGGATGAGCCTTATCCCGGCTTGGTGGTGCAGGTCATGGCTGAGATTGTGGGTTGGGCCCTGCAATTTATCTCCCACCTGGAGAATTTAAAGCCTTGGTCCAATAGCAGGGAGAGGAGATGTCTAACTCTGCAACAACTGAAATGGTGTCAGAGTGGAAGGTAAAGGGAGAAATGCTGCAGTGCTAAAAGTAAGTGATCCTCAGATTAAACATGACCCGGTCCCTTAGTTTCCCACCCTCCTACCTGTAACCACAGGGTTGAAAAATGCTGATATGTGTGCAGAGGAAGGTTCTACTCTAAGGTGGCATGGACTGAAATGCAGGTTTCAATCTGTTAAATGCATTGTGCTCCCCTCCTCAGCTTTGTCTCTGCCAGAAAAAATCAGAGCAACCTACAGGGACCACTTGCTGCTCCCACCAGGAGCATTCCCAGCTCTCTTTCCCTTCTGCACCAGCAGCCACAGATCCAGCTGGGCTGGGCTGCTCCCTTCCCTGCACCACAGAGCTCCTGATTTTTGGGGGCTGGATCTGTCAGAGCCCACCAGATTTGCCACAGACCAGCATTTCCCACAGATGAGGGGCCAGGAACAAAGGCTGCCCTGGTACAAGTCCTTCCAGTCCCTATAACAAAGGGGTTGGAGTCCCAGGAGTGTCCAGTTTCCCCTTGAACCACCCCACACAGAGAGGAGGTGCAGAGGCTGTGGTGCCCCCAGCCAGCCAGGCACTGCATCAGTGCTCTAAGCATTTCTGCAAGTTCAGAAGAAGATGAAACAAAACGCAATCCTGAAATTATGCCTAATAAAGCAAAGGGAAAATGAGAACATACAGCCAGAAGGTGAAAGACCCATTATAACAAATTTGGTCTCCTGTTTTTCTTTAAAATATAATTTCAGTCAAATGGATCTTATTTGCACGGTTGCAATTGTCACTCCATCTCTTTTCTGCAGCCACACAATACTTTTATCTCTGATGAGAAAATTCTGTAACTGCCTTTGTCTCATTCTCTGCCTTCTCTACAGACCTCTGCTTTCTAGTCCAGCATAAAATAAAATAAAATAAAATAAAATAAAATAAAATAAAATAAAATAAATAAAATAAAATAAAATAAATATGAGTCCCTCATCTATGGCTGAGTAGCAGAGGTTTAACGTTGACAATGTGCTTTGTCACTTTGGCTCTGGAAAAGGCTTACAAAAGCTTTATTAACAGTCTCATTAGCACGGCCTGATTTACTTCTGCAGACTTTACTCTTTTACTAGTTTCCAGGAGCATCAGCATCAGTTGCAGGGCTAATGAATTCACTCAGATTTGCATGCTAATGAAACTCCCATGACTCTCTGTGCTCCCGACTTCAAATCGATCTTTGCTGTTGCTTCAGGAATATTAATAGAAATAAAAGTAAAGGGGAGCACCAGGCATTGCAGTTGGGCTTGCTGTAATCCAAGGCTGCTGTGCAATTCACATTTCATACATTACACTGTTTCAGATCTCATTTCTTTCACGCCTTATTGACTCTAGCTGTACAGGAGACAGCACCTTCAGGAAATTCCTGGAACAGGGGTTGGCCAGGGACTCAAGGGGCTATTTAGGAAAATCATGCTTGAGCTCTCAAAAAATGGGTCAGTCAGCAGGAAGTGCTGCCATGCACCAGTGCAATACCAGGTATTTTTCCCCAAACATATAGATCCCATTTCTCTTTGACAGAAAATCTCTGTTTCTGGCCTCACTTTCCTGCTGCCTGTGTGTGCAGTGCATCACACAAAAATGGGGTAGGGGAGCTCCCCTTAACCAGATCTTAACTCAGCTGGGAGCTCTGGCTCAGGAATGGAGCCATGAAGGAAGGAGAGACATCTCCAGTGACATCCCTGCTAGAAGCAATGAGGGGACCAATTTATTCCTCACGTTCTGGAAACCCTTGGGAACCATTTCCCTAGAGGTATCAATTCATTGCACTGCAGATGCTGATATATTAATATATCATATATATATTATATTTTATACATAGTATATTTACATCATCCTGGAGCATAGCTATTGCCATTTCACAGGCTGAAAATCAGTTTGTCTGAATGCCTTCTGAGCAGGCACTGCTTTGTTTTGGGCTTTGTTTTGTGAGAAAAGCAAAAGGGATTTGGAAGTGCAAGGGAGGATTCAGAGCCCCAAATCCTCTGTTCTGGTAGGTCTGTAGGAAGCCTTCCCCACAGGATCTCACTAACAGACCCAACCAAAACAAACAGCTCAGCGAAGCGCCTCTGTTAATTGGAGATGTTACTCTCTCACTCCCGCTTCAATTTTAGCAATGATGAATGCTGGTAGTTGACTGAAGCCCTAGAAAGAAATCCCATTGTGCAATCATGTTTTTACAAGAATATTTTTGGCTTCTGAAAGTGCACTTAACACATCCAAATTAATGGAAAAGAGGATTCTTCACTGAGCAGCCTCCCGTGCCTGCTCTTCTTAATTTGATACAATAGCAGAGCGTACATTGAGATTAAAATGCTCTTTTGGATGCTCAATGGCAAGAAATTATTCAGCAAAAAACCAGGGCACCATTTTCGTGATATCTCTTGTGAGTGAGGATAATCAAAGAGCTCCATTTTCCTTGCTGCAAAAATAACACAATTCTTACATACTACTTCTTCTTCTTCTTTTTTTTTTTCCCCCCCAAACAGAAGTAAAGAAAATGAAATAAAATGTAAAGCAAGCTGTGGACTAATTATCCTTTTCTAAATGAATTCATATTGTAAAATAGCCTATTGAATGCATAATGAGCATCATTACCACCAAGAGGAGGAGAGCAGAGCGGTCATCCTGTCATTATCAGCGCTTATTTCGGGAGCGAAGCAGTGCCAAGGTGAAGTGGGTGCTTTGTGCCCTGGGCACTGAAAAAAACAAGCCAAACTGAGTGCCTCAAACTTCTCTTTATGTTCAGAGGCACCTCACCCTGCCTCCAGCTGTCCTCTGTGGGCTGTGAAGGCCTCAGATGCTGGTTGCAGCTGGACACGTGTATTTGGGATTGGCAGCTCTTCCAGCGGCTTCTCGAAACAAAGGGTTGGGCTCTGTCTTCTGCTGTGGGAGCTTTGAAAGGGTAATGTGTGGTCAGGGCACTTATCAGGATGGATGGGACAATTCTCATCCATGGCCTGGGGAGCTTTTTTTCGTATTTATAGCAGCGTTCCCTGCAAAGTGGAATGATTTCCTGGGAGAGGCTCAGCCTGGAGCCCCTTTTCCTGCCTGAGTTCCAAACTGGGCAGCCCTCACAGGCTGACAGTGACTGCCTCACCTTTCAGCAGGGCCTCCCTCTGCTCTACACACATGGGCTGCTGCCCCTGATCTCACTGCAGACCTGGGGAGCTGCAGGCAAAAATCCCATTTGCCCTCCCTTCCCATCTTTCCGTCCAAATGGATGCCAGGCACTTGAGCACATGCATCACACTTTCACAGAGATGAAAATACTCAGAGAGACTAAAATACTCCTCCTAAGTTAGGAATGTTCCTAAACCGTGTTCCCTGCATATTTTCCCTGCTTTCAAGTGCTTCCAAGTCTGGATGGCACTGGTACAGCTGAGGTGATGGCCACGGGGGACAGCTGCTCCCCACGTCCCCCTTCCAGTCTCACCCTCGGTTTAGCAGATCTGCTTCATGCTCTCAGCCTAAGAGGTCATTTGTAGCAGTTTGGCCTGGATCAACCTGAATGAAAACATCCAATCAAGCCCTAATTGTGACAAATTATATTAGCCTGTAAGTTGTGCAAGTTGCATTGCAGCAACTTAATTCAGGCTGTGTCCGGGGAGCCAGGAGAGGCTGAAGGGGCCCCTTGCACACACGGGGAGATGTGTGTGGGAGGGCTGAGCTTCCCCCTCCACCCTGCTGCTCCTCCCACGTGCAGTCTTTCATCCCAAAGTGCTTATGTGCTGTCACCCAGACGCTGCCCAAGGTGCTTGAGGAATTGAGCAGTTTAGTCCCACTCCGTGGAACTCACAGTTCAATGCTGGCTGAAAGACCTGAGGAAAAGAGCATCTGGCTTGTGACACAGGAAAATGTTAAAGTGAGGTGCAAGGAAGAGGAATGTAATGGGATTGTGTGTCCCTGCCCCTCTATTCCCCACTCCTGCAAGAGAGATTCACTGGACCTTCAAATGGCTTTTCTCTAGTGCAAAATATGACAGTGGAGGAAAAAAAAAAAAACAAAGGAAAACCAGGAAAGAAATACTAAAATTAATTTCCCTACATGACATATTTTAAAGGGCACTGTCAATTTGCTTTATAATTACATTTCTAAATCACTGGAAGATTACACTGAAAGGTGAACTTTACAAAACCTGAATTTTTTTATTAAATTTTTTTAAAATTAAAAACCTTTTTGGGGATTTAAATACAATCCCTCTGTGCTGTAAGCCCGTGTAACAGCAACAGCAAGAAATGGATAGGATATGCTATCCTTGTTCCTGCTCATTTGTGCCTCTCATTTCCCACTAAGGCTACTAAACCTCATGGGATTTAGCAGCTCCTTCTCTAAGGATGAGCAGCATGGTTAAGCACAAGTGCTCAGGTCTCCCCAAATTTTGACACTGCCCTCATTCCTCAGGATCGTGAGAAAGGGCTTGAAGTGTTAATGTTTGAGGCAAGAGGTTTATTTTGCTATCCTGTTTTTGAGCCCTTCCAGATATCCCCATTTCATGCCTTCAGGCTTTTCTCTGCAATGAGGAAAGCTCAAGGTGTCTTAGCTGAGAGCTGAGTTTCTCACCTTATCAAATTGCTCCAGGTCTGAGAGAGAAACCAGGCATCAAGAGAATCAGCACAGAGATCTCCAGCTCTGCCTTTGGGGGAAAATTTGTTCTGGAAACACTGGAATGAGCCAAAGGGATGAGATCCTGCATGGGTGGGCACCATCCAGGTGCCCCCAGCCTAAATTCCACCTCCTTTGCAACTCTCTATGAAAATAAAGCAAATCTTGGCTAAATTTGTGCTGTAGCTACTCAAGGGACACTTGTGAAAGGCACTGAGTTAAGCAGAGATGTGATTTAAAAGTGCCCTGGCTAAAGCACATTAAATTTTAAAATCACCACTCCATGTTGACATGGGGTTGTTTTCACTTGAGCTCCTTCTGCTGCAAGATGAAATCTTGTTTAACTGATTCACTTTCCCACCTGAGCTAACTCCCTGCCTCCTCCTAACAAGGTACAAAAATAAAAGAACAAAGCAGCTCGACGTGGTAGTGGCTGTAGGAAATGATGGAGCTCCCTGTGCTCATCTACTACAGGAATCTATATTAGGTTTTTCAAAGTCTTACAAGCACAATGAGCTAATGCAGTCTCTCAGTGCAGGTGAGATTTATTTCTCTCTTTCTCTAATATATATAGGCCCAGATTCTCTGCTTGTTTAATCCATTGGTTTACATGGATTTACAGCAGATACTGGCGTTTGATCTATGACTGGGCTTGATCTTTTGGCTGAAGCTTGAGTGAAGGAATAAAGTTCAGAGGACAAATTAATAGAGAGAAAAATTAGCTTTTCATGTATTGAAGACAACAAAATTCCAGTCTGCTATCAAATAATCATCTAAATAAATAACCTTGAGAAAACCAATTACTTACATAGGAGGAAGCTATTGGCAGAGGTGTGAGCATCCTCCCGCTGCACCAGACTGAAAAGCCAATATTTATGTATAAAATGGAAATCTGGTTACTGAAACAGCATTGCAATTCACCCATTGTAATTAAAAAAATAACAATCACGCTTCAAGATAATCCTTCAGGTAATCAAAAGCTGGATCAGCAGCAGGGGCTGGTTCTGGGCCATGCCCTTGCTGGCAGTGACAAAGCTCTGACTGCCAAAGGTGGGAGGTGGCAATGTGATGGCTGATGGGGTCGTTTAGCCCAAAGGGGCATGAGGAAATAACCTGGAGAATTTGGGGACAAAAAAACCAAAGCAACCCTCTACCTACAACAGGGCTCCTCACATAATCTATTCAAATATATGTGTGTGCATACAGCCCATTTGAATGGGTTACATTGGAAATTTATGGCTCTGAAAGACAAAGAACATCAAATGATTTTGCTTCTAATATGAGCACGTTAGTGATTTTAACAGCATTTGGTCTACTGAAACAAGATAAGGCCTGGAATAATAAGCAGCAGTTCAAAGATTTATCTAAATATGTTTGGCAGTTCCCCCGCCCTTTGCCTCGCGATGTGAGCATCCCACAATCGAGACCATACCCTGTAAATTACCACCCTCTGTGGGGTTCTCACGTTAAATTATTCCAAATAAGCAAGGCCAAATGCTATCAGCTTAGCCAGAGATAATCAACTAACGTAAAGCAATTTCCAACAGTTCTGTTTTGCTGCTTCAGGCTCTTCAAAAGACAAACAAAGCCACATAGAAAACTGGCATGGAAAGGAATAAGAATTGTCACCTCTTGCTTGTTGGTGCTGGACCAGCTTTCTTGTGTGCTCCTAATTATTAGGATTAGCAGTATTGGATACCCAGCCCTCTCTAGGATTCAGCAGCAGCAAGATGGGGCTCAGAGAGCCCTGCACTGGACATGGTGTTGGAGGCTGTGTGGATGAGATCTTTCTCATTACTCAGGCAATCCATCTCCTGGTAGAAAGCTGCAGGAATTAGTTTCACTTCCAGGCCTTTTTAATTACGGCCAGACACAAGTGCACCAGTCAGACAAAGAAGTTGCTTTACCTGCTGAAATTTCAGATCGTGGCACTCTCTCCTTAAGGTATTGTGTTTTCTGTCTGCATTAACTTTCAATTTACAGTAGCTGTTTCTTCTTGTAGCACAAGACAACAAATTTCACCGTATAGTCAAAAACTCAGTGCAATGTAGATGAAATTCCATAATTTACATAATCAACTTCTGAGCTGAAAGGTCTGGGTTTAGACATATCCTTGAAATTGAAAGGGTTTTGCTTTTTTTTCTTGTGTTTTGGAAGGTATGACCCATCATTTTGCACAAAACTGTGTAATTCTGCCTTGCTATTTTCAGTATACCCCATTATCAGTCAAACTAATAGGCCTGGAGAATGAAACCCCCAAAAGAAATCCACCACATTAGGGAAATAAATACAGTTAATGATGATAATTAAGTCACTGGGGATAATTGAGAGATTATCCAATTACTATCTATAATTCTTTGGCTTGCAAATAAGATAGAAGTGTGTAGAGCTAATCCATTCTAGCAATAATAATAATAATTAAAAAATTAGAAGGGGGAAAAAGCACAAAAAGCCCCCAACCCACAAATTATTAGATTGTTTCACAACTGGAGGTATTTTGTCAGTTTAATTGCCTAGTTGGGGAGTTTTTCTAGTCTGGAGTAGTTTTTATAGGCAGCTGTTGCAACACTGGTCTCTTGAGGAGAGGGAGATATTCTGGCTCAGGACTGAATTCCCTGATTCAATTCCTGATTCCCTAGAGGAGCCCTGCTGTCCCCTAGATCCAGACTAAGATGGACAGACGTGCTCCTGGCAAAGGTCTTGCAGTAACTGCAAGTGAACTGATCCGAAATAAGAAGAGATGGGATCAGTCCAGGGTTGTGCTCTGGGTTCTGATGGTAAATTTAGGACAGAAGCCTTGTTCCAGCAGGCTGTGCCCTACAAAAAGCCCCTCAGGTCCCCCATGGACTGCAGTGCCACTCTTTTGTGCTGGTTTTGCAGACGTGCAGTCATGCTGTCACAGAGCTAAGGAGAGGTGGTTGACCCCCCTGACCAGGTCAGGTGCTAAGGGAGGTTTTAGTCCCAAATATTTCTCAGTCTCAGGCAGCCTGTGTCACAGTGGCTCGAGTTTTCTAATTTAGCAAGTGGATTAGGGACAAGAGCCAAACCCCAGGAAAACACAGCAGCACGCTGGGTAAGTTTGTATACTCAGGGATAGGCACCATTTTTTGGGAGGAACATTTTTGTTCCCGCTTTCCTGCATTTGTAGGGCCTTGCTTGGCACAGGAAATTTAAGGAGATCTAAATATGGCCCCCAGCAAGTCAATTAAGGATGTGTTTAATTTTAACGTGTGCACAGTTCCTTTGGATCTCATCCATGGAAATCAATGGCAAGGCTGCTGGTGGTTTGATTGGCTTCGGATCAGAGCCAGCATTTCTGATTGTAGAGATCGAATGCTTGAAATTAATTATATGACTAATGCTTCACTGGATTAGGGAATCAATTAATGGAAGTGGGGTGCTTGTTAACAGATTTCCATTAACTTTCATGCAGATTTTTTTCCTAAACACAAACTGCATATTCATTGCCCTTGAATGCATTTAGGTAAGTTGGAAAAATAATAAAATGGTTGAAATAACCGTAATTTTCTAATGAAGCTACTGAAAGGAGTCTGGGACTCTGTACTGGAAATTAAATCCTTGCATTGAAAGACCTTGTGCCAAGTCCTCCTACCAAATAGGTAAGTACCAGAAAGCTTTTCCAATCCTATTTATGCCAGAAGCTCTTCAGTCTGGGACTGACAGACCTGGAAGGAGATCGTCTTCATAAACCAACCAAAAGGATCAGAAATGAGGTGGCAAAGTACAAACCTTTCTCCACACATTTTTTTCTCATCTTTGAGTAGCTGCTGGAGGGGAAAGAATCCTTCAGCACTTCAACTGCTTAACACCAGCAGCTCTAACTACAAGAACATCCTTGCTCCCACCCCTATCCCCAGTAAAACCACATTTTATGCTCAAAGTTCCCTATGGAGCACCCCCAAAATCAGGTTCTGGCAGGTGTAAACATCTTCTGCTGAAGCCCAGGAGCTGCTGTAGGAAAGGATGGCTCCTTGGGAAGGTCCCAGCCTGCCCAGCCAGCACAGGCTTTGGTGGGCTGCACTTTATAGCAGGATGGTTTTATTCCATGGCCACAAATTGAACCCTGGCCTCTGGAAAAATTCCACTCCTGATGGTGCCCAGAGCCCTGTCCAGTGGTGCCCTACTGTCCCCACTGCTGCTCCCATTCCAGGAGCCCTGGAATGGAGCTGCCTCTGGGCTGGTCCATGCGTGCACAGGGGCTCCTCCATCAGAGCAGTGCATTAAGCCACAAAATGTTTCTGTAAATATTGTTTCACACTCGGGTGAACAAAGCATGCTTTTATCTGAGGGAGAGCGCAGGGTGTAAATTACATTTTAATTGAGGAATTGGAAATACCGGCTTTTGCTTTTTGTGGGTTTTTTTCTTTTTATTTTTCTTTTTGTTGGATTGTTAGTGGGGATAGCTCTGATTGAAGCTGCCTGCAGCGAGCCCACTCTCATTTCTGCAGATTTTCCCACTTTCCTTCTGGCTTGCCTTGCCTGTATTCTCCTCCTCCTTCCTAGTGAGGCTGTCTGCAGGCCCGTGAGCGTTCCCCAGCCTTGCTCACTCACAGTTTGGCACTGTGCCCCTGCAATGTTTGCAGCTGAGAACATTCTGGTCTGGCACCCCCCGTGCCCTGCTGCCCCTGCCCTCCTCGCTGCTAGGCAGGATTGGAGGAGGCTGACAGTCTGCTGAGACCCCACTGTGCTTCTCAGGGATGTAAATCAGAAAAAAAGGCTCCTTGGAGGCATGAAGTGTTTTGTGCTGTGCAATCTGAGTGTGATTTCCCCCTCTCCCAGAGCAGCTGGCACTGCACCCATTGAGGGCTCACAGGAGCATCTCTCAGGTCTGACACCCGAGTTCTGCCAGCCATTCCAGCCATGGTGCAGATGTTCTTTCTCCCCCACACTAAAATACCACCTGAGAAGCTGCAGTTGCAGCTGGGAGCACAAAGGAACACAAGGTCATTTAGGTTGGAAAAGACCTCTGAGATCAATTCCAACCGTCAACCCAGCACTGCCAAACCCACGTCCCCAGGTACCACATCTACAAGTCTTAAATCCCTCCAGGGTGTTGACTCCACCACTCTCCTTGGCAGCCTGTGCCAGTGCTTGATCATCCTTGCAGTGCTAATACCCAATTTAACCTCCCCTGGTGCAACTTGAGGCCTTTTGCACTCAGTCTATTGCTTGGAAGATGCTGACCCCTATTTTGCTACAACCTCCTTTCAGGTCATTGTAGAGAGGTCTCCCCTGAGCCTCTTTTTCTCCAAGCTGAACAGCCCCAGCTCCCTCAGCTGCTCCTCAAAGGACTTGTTCTCCAGACCCTTTCCCAGCTTCACTGCTCTTCTTGCCTTTCATTGCCCATCTTAAGGCTTTGTTCATCTTCAAAGGTCTTTGCATTATCCCCATCTCTCACACGTCAATGCTGTGCCCCAAAGGACCAGTGTCATCTAAGGCTTGCCAGGAGTGTGGGATCCTGGAGGATCTCTCTTTTTCCTGCTGGTGGAAACAGCCATTAGTTCGTAGCCCAGGCAGAAAGCATCCTGGTTTCTGGATTCTCAGAAATCCCCACAGAAGCTCCTGTTTAGGAAGGGAAGTGGAACACAGCCTCATTCCTCAGGGCAGCCAGTGAGCCGTCAAGCACAGGAGTTGGACGTGGCCAGACAGGAGGGAAAGGCAGGAAAAGGAGCAGAGGATGGAGCCAGCTGTGCTAAATCTCTGCTTCTGGCGGGCAGCTTCTGCTGGAAGGGCTGGAGAGAGCCCAGGCTGGAGGCAAGAGCTGCATCTCCCTGCTGGGAGAATGAACGGGAGCATGAAGCGCTTCCAGCTGGGAGCTCAGAACCGAAATTGCAGATTGCACCCTCTCTGCTTAGGGGGGTGAGTCAAGCCCATTAGCCAGCTAATCCTCACAACAGGCTTTTGTGAGGCTACTGTTTCCTTCTGGGGAAATGTATGATCTACTGATTACACAGCATCCCCAACATGCCAAATGTATGCTTGAAACCAGTAAACAATAAATATTTAATTAGCCGGTCATTTTGACAATAACAACAGGCAACAATTAAACTGGCTTTTGATTTCCCCTTCATTTAGTTGTCAGTCTTGTATAGTCAAAGTTAAATGCCAACTTTTGCCTTGACCACAGCCTTTAGTAAGGCTGTTAAGAGAATATTTAGGTTTGATCTGAGCTTTTGATTTCTGGCTCTGATTTCTCCCGCCTTTGCACCAGTTGTAGGCATGACTCAAATACCATTAATTTAATGTGGGCTGAATGTGAAACTGAAGATTATTCTTTCTAGCCTAGCAGTGCCAGCCAATATTTCAGAGAGTGGTCACACTTGGAAATACAATTATGATTCAACCTGAAACTCCTGATCTCCTCCACTGCCATCAGGACTTTGCTCACCTCACAGGTCTGTGCACACCTGATGTTTCCCCACAGACATGTTCTGCCATCACCATCTCTCTGTGTATTCTTCTTTACTCCTCCACTGCTGTTTGTCTGCAGACCTTCTGCTCAACCCTAAAGATTCTTGTTGCCAGTGGGATGACAAATTTCTACATGGAAAGGGCAAGAAGAAAGCAATTTTCCAGCCCCAAATTAAATTTTCCCGACACCTGCATTTGTATCCACAGCTTCTATATCCCAGCTCATCTCCTCACCCTTTGTCTTTGCGTGAATCACTAAATTTTTCAGTGGAAGGTCTCTTTGGCTGGTTTGCTGGGGAAGCCTTGGTCTAGAAACCAAACTATCCTTACTCATCAAACCTCTCCCATCTCCTGATCCAGAGCAGATGCTTGGCAGTGTGGGAGGAGGTTGAGGTGGTACCTCCTGCCACTGACAATGCTGCATCTACCCTTAGACATTAAGCAGGGCTTCTCCCACACAGCTGCCAGCCAGGATGTGCAGTTTTGACCAGGAGCTGAATGTGGATTTTGTCTGGTTGAATTCAGAGCACCAGGCTGCAAATGAGGAGCCTTGGCTGTAATCACAGCTCTCCTGCTGGATGGTCTCTGACTGCAGACAGGCCATTTTACATCTGCTCCCCTTTCCACCCTTTCTGGGTTGTCTAAATGAAGGTGAGATCTTTACAGCACGTTAATGTCACCCTGATGTGCCCAAAGGACATGTGCAGCCCTGACACTGTTTGAGACATGGGAACACTATTATAAGGGATGGAATAGGCATCAGGATTATAAATATTGGCCCTTTTTGCATATTTCCCCTTCACTGCCACAATATAACACCCTGCCCAAAGTCTCCATCTAATGCCAATCTCCTGATTCAACAGTTTCAGCAAGTCTTGTTAGATTTTGGTGAATATCAAAGTTGGTTCCAGTTTAATTTTCCCTTTGTTGAGAAATGAAAACAGAGCCCTCAGTCCCCCCATGAAACACAGGTAACATCCTTCAAAATAAATGGATTTAATTATAAAAGTCGGCTTTGGATCAAGCCTGCTCTGTTTAGACCCACTAATCAGAGAGTATTTACAGAGTCACGAGGATCTGATAAAACGTGTACGCAGTTTAAAATATCCCATTGTAATGCATTGTAAACCTTAATTTAAAATAAGACAGCTTAAAAGCTTTATGGATTTGACTGATGATACACCCTCTATATTGATGGCTGAACCCAGCATGCTGTTATTCCTGCTTTCTCTTGCTAACAACAAAGTTCAGAATGATAATATATTTTATAAAAAGCTTTACTATTACGCTGCTGCGAAAGTGACTTTAAATAACGATAATAGGCCTGAACCACAACTTCACACAGAAACAGCTCTGGAGAAGATGGATTTCCATAGAGCAGGCGTGGAGGCAGCACAGGGATAATGCACCAGCTCTCCAAAATATTAGCATCCCACAAAGCAAAAAGTGAAAAGCATTTTGGAACCTGAGGGGATCAGAGCCTCCTTCCTCCAGGAGTGCAGCAGGGCTGGCGGGGAACTCAGAGGTGTGTGACACTCCAGCAGGGTCACATCCCAGGGGACCAAGCAGTCTGAGAACCCTGCCAGCATCATTGAGCCTTCTCTCCATGAGGAGTTCCCCTTCTGTGGGGGGAAGAGCCAAGCCAGCAGTCTGCTTTAATAATGCAGAATTAATTAATTGGTTTTCCTCTGCTAAACCTGGCGTGGTGATGGGATAAAACAGAGGCAGCAGAGCAGCAGCTCATTCAATGAGGTGCTGCATCCCTGTCCATGGGGAGGAAGCTGGGTCTAAAAAGCACCTGCAGAGCCTTTGTTCTTCCTTCTCTCAGACTTTGTGGTGTCAGATGGGTGGAATTTGGCCGACCTTGAATGGGAGCCCCACTTTGCTGTGTGCTGTGTTAATTCATGCACCTTTGAGATCCAACTTCTTTGAGATCATCTGAACAAAGCTTGGAGAAACCAGGAAATCATTAGTTTGTAGCGAGAAACTCTGTCCAACTCCCACAAATACATAGAATTTGCACAAAGAAGAGCAGGGAGCTCACAACTTCCAAAAGCAAGAGATTTCCCAGCTCATGACCCCGGCTGTGGGTAAGACCATGGGGTGTTCTTTAGCCAAGTAAGCACAGGGACAGTCACCTTCTCACATCTGAGACACTCCTGTGCAAAACTGAGGGGCAGTTAATCACATTCAATTAGAGATAATTACACCAGGAGCAAAAATTCACCCTGTGCAGTAACTGGGTTAAACAAAAAGCTGCAATGGAGCACTGACAGAAAAAGTATTTTTACATTTAAAAACTGGCAGGATTTATTCAAGCAGGGAGGAATGGGGAGTCTCAAATTCGGAAATGACACAGGTTACAGTGTGAATTAATATAATGATTCCACAAGGCAATAAGTTGAAAAATTGACAATCACTCTTAAAATACTATTCGAAAACTTAAATTAAACAAAAGAAGCTTCTACAGTCAAAAAGACTTGTTCTAAGCTTTGCATGAAATACTGTCCAACAATAAAATGTCATGTGCAGCCTCCTGAGCAGCCAACGATTTTAAATTCTATCTTCATTCTTACATTTACTATGGATCAAATTTATGTCTATTATGTTATCACCAGAAAATACAATGTGCAGCAAAAATACATTATGTCAACAGCAGCTCAAAGTGTGAGGCAACATTCAAAGGGGGACTTTCCAAACCCATGCCTTAAGAAATTAATTGGTTATCTTTACAGACCATATAATTAACATTTCTATGTCTTTACATTTGTTAAGCAAGCATTTGTGTTCAAATTTACCTTGCAAACTCCATAATTATAATTCTCATGTGTGAGGAAGCTGTAGTTGGTAGTTTCAGTGTCTAGCACAGTTTTAGAGGCAATAATTTATGATCTCATGAACTTCCCCATTGTAACCCAGATTCCTTGCTCAAAATGAAGTCAAAACAATTCAGCACTGTAAAATTGTGCAGTTTTATGTATGTTATTAGGGGTGTATTTTGTGGAAGTAATAGCAAGATTGAGGTTGAAATTAATCTCCATTTCCTATTACATATACACACACAGATACAATGAAATGCTGATTTTTTAAAGTGATGAACACATACACAGGCATGCATAAACAGCTGGAAGACTACCAACATAAAAAATGTATTTGTGTGTAGAAAACAGGATTGACAAAGACCCCACTATTCCCTGGAAAATAGAAGATTTGAGGTTTGAACAAAGGGGACCAAAAATCTTATCTCCTTCATTCAGGAGAGATGCTGTATTAGAGAAAATTGTGTAGAAAGGCAGTGAAGGGAAGCACCAACAGCTGCTGGGATGTGTTTAGACCCAAGAAAGGGAAGGAGGCTCTGAGGGCATTTACTGGGCTGAATCTCATCAGAGAAATGCAAAGTTTCTTGCTCCCGATGTGGATTTGGTGTTGGGTAAATATTGTGTATTTCCAGGTTAAAAACTACACCCTCTGCTCCTTGTAGGGTCTTCAAGATCTAAAGTGTGAACAGAAGGAGCCGAGAACTTGGTAGGAACCAAAGTAATTTTATGCCCAGAGAGCACATTTCAGAACTGTGATTATTATCATTGCTGGGCTAAAAATGTGCCAGGGAGTTCATGGACCAGAAGACAACCCTCCTGTCCCAACAAGCTTGCAATCAAAGGGACCAATTTTGCAATTTTGCGTACACAGGGACGGCAGTGGGAGTACAGAGGTGCTGCCAGAGCTGTGGGACCCCAGGGAAATGTGAACCCCAAGGGTGGGGAGGAAGCTGCAGGGATGAGAAAGGCTCAGCAGGACCCTTGTATGGAAATATGGTCCCATCAGCAGTCAGTAAAAATTTTCGTCAGAGTCTCTTCTGGTATTAAAATTTATGAATTTGGGGGAGAGGGAAGATGAGTGAGATGGGAATTTATGACTTAAGTTTTGATTTTACATATGTATGCAGACTCTGGGAAAGCTGTACTGCTGATTTTTAACTCTTCCTCAAAAGGACACTAAATATTCCAGTATCAGTAGTTCATCATTATTTTCCATCTTAAGAGAAATGCTGTTACCACCTTTGGCAAAATTGTTCCTTACTGAGCCATGCAGTTTGGGGAAGATTTTCCTTTTCCTTTTTTCTTCCTCACCTTTTGTCCTTTCATTTATGAATCCTGACAGTTTTGGGGTTTGCTCCATTCCCCCAAGTCCATGTGCATCTCCTGTCCCAAGACACGCCACATTTAGAAAATTGATCCTTACCAAGTGGGTTTTTCTCCTCTTTCCTGGTGGAGAATAAAAAGCAATTTTTCAGGTATCAGCTCCAGCTCTGTAGGCACCTCTAGATCACTTCATTTTCCTACTTTCAAAGGGCCACTTGACAAAAGTTAATTAGAATATTGTTGTCTGGGATGGGGAGGCCCACTGGGAGATGGTGGAAGCATCTCATTTCTCACAGCACTTCAGCCAGAAACCTTCCCAATGTAACTTTTATTACTAATAAACACATCATACAGTAATTATAGCACATCATACAAAAATTATGCCTTTTACAGCAGCATGAATTTGAATCCTATGTTGTTAAGCCTGCTGCATCACTCTGTAAACAAGTTTCACTGTTCCCCAAATGCTCAGCCTGGAGGTGTTGCACACACAAAATTACCACCAGTGTCAATAATAATGACAGCAATAAATAGAGATGTGAGTCCAGTGCAAAAACTCACCCGTGCTGAGGAAGCCTGGTGTGCTCCTACACACTCAGCTTCATAACACATTAGCTGCTTAATTTGGTAAGCAAAGAGGACTGGGAGAAGAAACAGGACTGGTTCCCCGTCTTACACATTTTGTGGATTTTCCTCTATTTACCCCTTTCCTACCCACTGTTCAAACTGACCTATGAGCCAATTGATCAGGAGACCAGAGATATAAACTTCAGCCCAAAAATCTCAACAAAACAGTATAGGAAAAATTCAGAGCTGCCCAAATAAATAAACAAACCTCTGACTCTGGCATATGTTGTATGACCATTTTCCCTGGGGAGTTTTAAGTAATGGGACACAGCTCCATGTCCCAGGCTGGCCCCATGTGCCACTGAACAAAGCAAACCCCATCCTGACACCAAGTTCCCGACAAACAACTCCTATTTGTCTCTAAATAGATGCATCTTATTATGCATGCTTAGCAATTCATTCAGATGAGGAACAGCAGGTTGGATGACAGTATCTCCTGGTGACAGGTTTAGGTGTTATGAATATCACAGCCTTGACTTTGACTAAAGCTCCAGGACCTCATCTGCAGCTCCCACGTGACACCAAAGCTTGATCAGGATCTGCAGCCTTGGGGCTCTGCCATGCACAGGGGAAGGGTTGCACATCTGCAATGACTTTAGAGCAGCTGATCTTACCCTTGCTGTGCCCTGGCTCCTCTCTCTGCCTCTTGGCCATGCAAGAGGTCTCCATGTGGAGAAGAAGCCTGACTTAATCATCTTGCACAGATCAAATCTGTGCCCTTTGTGATCCCTGCCTTCCAGAGGAGCAGAATTTAGCTCCCTAAGCCAGCAATCTGCTTGGCTGTAGAGTTCATCAGGAACACAAATAGGGCCTCAGTCCAGAGGAGAATATTTTGCAGAGGCAGCTAAAATTAGGATCTGGCCCTGGGAGTGTGTTTGCAGACATCTGGATACAATGCACAGCAGCAGCACTTGTGTGGATCACCAGCACAATTGCAATAAATAATTCAAGAAACAACAAATGATGGTGCAAGTGAAGCCTCCAGCTTTGCACTGTGGCACTGTGGGCTGCAGAGGGGACACCTGCCAAGGTGGGATTTGGGGCTGGGAGCACTGGGGGTCCCCATGAGGCTGACAGTGACCAAAGGGGGCTGCAGGTGACAGCCAGTCCCTCTGACAGCCTGGCTTTAGCCTGAAAATTTGTCATTGCAGTCTTGGGGCCCCAGGTGGGCTCCTTGGCTCCCTTCAAACCCACAACTTTCCCCAAACTGAGGAACATTTGAAAAAATAAGGAGGCTCCAGAGCTTTACAGGATTGCACCACACAGAATCAGGAGGTGAATGAAGCTCTGTGTGTGGTTCTCTGTGCACAGCCTGGGTGGGTATTTGGAAATAACCACCCTCCAGATTCCAAGGTGAAGCCAGACAGGAATTTTCTCTCACTCCCATTACTCTTTTCTCTGGCAATCGAGACCTTGGCCAGGAAAGTATGTGATAACTTACAGATACAAGGAGTAAATACGGAGGGAGTGGAGAGGATAATTCCTCTCTGTACAGGTGACACTCTGCCATACATCATCAGCCCCGACACTGCAGCACCAGCAGCCTCTGGTCTGGTAGAGGGACTCGTCTGGTTAAAAAGCAAATCTGAACACAGGGCTGTGTGGAAGAGAATCCCTCTGGAAATGTAAGACCTTCAGTCATGTGAGTGGAGCAGCAGTATCTCTTGCTTGCTTAGAATTGAAACAAACAGAAAGTTCTTATTTAATCAATTAAGGAAAAAAGAGACAAAGCAGGTCAGATGGCACTACAGCAGGCAGAGATGGCACTACTGGGATAAACATCCAACAATGCTCATCTGATCTCCCCCAACCAACACAGCCACCTTCCATCTGGGAGAGTTTATTAAAAAATGGGATCTTGGAGATACCCTTTTTCCATCTCCATACCTGTGGCAGAGCAGATCTCACCTTTGTAACAGAGCATGAGCTGAATCTAACACCCCAAACTCTGCCCTTTTTAGATTATTAACAGATTAACGTGAAGTTATTTCTCTCACTGCTGCATTACTATCTTATTTTCATAGAAGTGGGTAATTGTGGTTCACTCCTAGGTGCACACAAAATTCTGACTCATATTTGAACTACAGTTTTGCAAAAGCTCTTCATACATATAATGGGCACAACCAAATCTGCCTCCTTCCTCCCCCGCCTCACAACTTAGACAATTAAAAACCGATAAACAAAATGTGGCAGGTGAAGCCCATTTGCAGTGAAGTGTAATTATACCCAGAATAATGAGCATATGCAAAAGATTTCTTCTTGAACCAGTGCTTACCCTTTTGTGAGGCTCTGAGTCATGCTGGTATCACTTTCCTCACAGTATATATTTTTTTAGTTATTACTACTGCTGTTAAGCAATATAGCTGTGGAAAGAAGGTTTTATTTTGCATCCCCTGTTATCACCAGCGACATCATCAGCTAATCTGCTCCTGGCAATGACCTACTTCAGGAAACAGCAGGAAAGCTGGGTATTCTCAGATCTCGAGCTGAGTTGGAAATCTCCTATTTGCCTTGTAAAAGGATGTCATTCCACCCACAAACCATTGAGAGACACTAGAAATGGGAGCTCACAGTGTTTATAGAATTCCTTCTTCTTGCCTTGAAGAGAAAGGAAGCAGAGACAGCTCAAAAGACCAGAAATTGTGATTAAATGTAATTTTTTTTCCCCGACCTAGAAAAAAAATTACAGTACAAATACTGAAAACATCCAATAAATTTGCTCTCAGTGTCCTAACCCTTCTCCTCAAGCTCTTTAACTCATTCCAGCATCTATGATCTTTTCCTGTAGAGCTCCTTATGTTATGACACTTCCTCCATGAAAACATAGAGGGGATGTAGTGGCAATTTCAGCAGAGGAATCACAGAGAAGCAGCAGACAGGAATATTACTGATCAATGGCAAAAAGATTAAAGGTAGTAACATCCTTATGGCACTGTGCTGAGCAATGAGTGAAGAAGATCAAAGGGATTATCAAGCGCAAAGAGAGAGCTTGTGGCTATTAAACTGACAAAAAAAAGAAATCCTGTGGGAAATAAGAACAAAACTCTTAGCAAAAGACAAGGATCAGATTTTCTTGTTTCACTGAAGTGAAGATGTTGGAGGGACAGGTGTCAGGAGCTGCAGTTTTTAACAGTGCTGATCCTTGAAGGGCAAAGGGATGAAAATCTTGGAGGAAATGTCTCTGGGAATGTACAGAACCTCTCCTGACACTGCAACACAGAATCCTCAATGAGGAGCACAGCCCAGGTCAACATGCAGAGATATTTTAATGCTGAAATCAGATTTTATGCCTCTAGATCTGACCTGTCTAAGAATGGGCATAACAGCATCTACCTAAATTTAAGGTTTTTTCTGAAGAGGATTTAGCAGATTTAATACTGAACATATTTTCAGTGTTTTCATGGATAACTTCAAGCAAGAGGAACGTGCAAGCTGGATTATGAATCTTCTTATACATTTTTACAGCATTTATAATTAACTCTAAGTCTATTTTTTTCTTTTTTGTGCTACTGGGAAGCAGTCATGCTGTAATCTTCTAATTAATAAATGGCTCAATAAATCATGAGATCTTTTGTCCATGGAGAAACTTACACATACTGTCAGAAATATTACACTCTAAAATGGGTAGTAGGCAACCAACCATATTTTTACTCCTTCTGCACTCTTTCTTTAAAATTTATATTTAATTTGGAAATGTTTAATGACAAAATTAGTCAAAGAAATTACCCAGTGACTGCTGGTTATTGTGGCAGTTATTATCTCTGTGAAAACTCTGATTGGCACCCAAGGGCTTTGGTGATGCCAAGTCCAGCTGCACCAAAGCTGTCCAGTGACAAGGACATCCCACGGCTCCTGTCTTGGGCCATTGCTTCATTCACACAATGTGTTTCTGGGGAAAAGCCTGGTCCAATGCACAGAACAAAGGGGAAAAGTCCTGCAGATGTGGGCTTGGCCTCTCACCCTGTGCTGTGAACATCCTGCTCCACCTGGGCCTTCTTTTTCTCTTTGATTTTTTCATCTCTTGCTCACCTAAACTGAAAGCTCTGCCAGCCATGGGCCTTCTCTCTCTCTGTGCTTGCAGTGCTCTCTTTACTGGAACATGAAATAAAACTCGTCACAGATCAGCAGCGACCGACAGGGACCTGGACTTTGTCATTAATTAGCCAGACTTCCCTCTTGTCACCTCCTCAAGCCCACTCCCTTCCCCCAGGGCAAGGTTAGAACAGACATTATTAATTCTGTGGTTTTCGGTAGTCACACACTAAACAAACACCTTTGCTGTTCTCTAGGGAGGGAACTGAGAATCTTTATCTTCCCTTTCTGAGTGGGGATGTGAAAGCAGAGACAGACAGGGTGAGATTTTCCAGCTAAAAACATGCATCCCACGTTTATCCAGGCACTGGCTGTGATGTGACAGGGGTGCCTGGCTGCGTGTGAAGTGCTCCAGCCTTCAGCAGCTGATGAGGAGGGTGCCCTGCTCACAGCCCTCACTCCTGAATTTCTGCTCTTGTGGCACAGGACAGGGGGAGCCACAGCCTGAATCAAACCCCAGTGTTTTGAGCCAGCTCACAAAAATCATAACTGTGGCAAAGCCCTGAGAGTGACAGGAAAAACCAATTCCTTGCAGGAGATGCACTACAGGAGCTCACATCTGGAGGGCTTCTGGCTTCATCTGTTAACAGCCACTGCCAAAGCAGATTCTGTGAACCTCAAGCTCTCCCCACGTGGTGTTTCCTTATATTTTATCATCCCCAAAAAGAGAAGTTCTTTATTATGAGCTACACAGACTGAGTAGGCTGTATCCCAGCAGTGTCTGAGAGCTGCAGCCGACTGTGACTCCTGAGGGAAGGTGGTTACAGTGCCTGTGGAGATGTCAGGGTGCACAAGGCAAGGTAAAATAACCCACTTCTGTTGTGTGAAATAAAAGGTTTCTCTGAAAAAAATTGCTGTGTCGAGGAAATGATAGCACTGCATTTAAGGCAGCCCCTAAATGTCAAGGGAGCATCAATAATTCTCTTTATTTACAATAGTAGAAGACACAGCCTCCTACATATGAGTTGATGGGAAAAGGGGAATGTGTGACTGCTTCTGTTTGAAATCTTAATTATTCCAGTAATCTTTCAAATACAGTTCATCAGCTGGATATAAACACTATCCTAGCTGCAAGCATAGGTGTGAAAAGGGAAAAAATCCCATTATCAAGCAATCTGCAGCTCTGAAGACAACGGCTTCCTGCACCAGCAAATTTCTAACAGTTCTTTGTTACTGGTGCTGGCAATGGGGTAGGAAAGTAAATGAGTTCCTAATGCAGGATGTAAGATATTCATTAAAGACCGGGTAGAAGAACATTAATTTACCTTTTAAAACATATTAGGAGACAAATAAGGCAATGAATTAATTAGTATGCATGCATTGCCTCAGCTGATCAGGTCAGACAAGCTCAGCTGTGCCTCCTAATGCCTGCACTGCAAAACACTGCTGATAGTATTAACATTTTAATAGTAATTGTAGTCGTATTTACTGATAGGCAAAGGCAGGATGTGATTTACTCCAGCAGAAATCTTGGATGGGTTTTCTATCTGGCTTGTTCACAGGTTCACACCACCTCTAATGAATAATGCACTTAATTCCTGTTGCTGACTATGGCCAGCAGCAAAACAACAACAACCTGTTTAAAAAACAGCCAGAAAACATCCTAAAAACAACCCAGGGAGCCTGAACAAGTCAATACTGCAAACATCCTGCACTAACAGGGAGAACAGCTGAATGGAGGTGGATAAAAAAAGGGGACAAACTCTTCTGTTTGGTGTACACAAGAAGTAAATAATCTCTATTCCACCCCAGATAAAAATGGGAACAACTTGCTGTCATTTATATTTTACAGCAACCCTCCCTTAAAGCTTCAGTTGCTTCAGCTGAGATTCCTGTTGGGACCCTTCCCTTGGCCACAGAGTCACCGTGTGCAGTGATAAATCACTGCCTTGAAAGCTGAATAATTATTATATGACCCCCAAATTCTGCTTTGGGATGTCCAAACACGGGTGAGATCTTCCTTCATGTGCTGGCCCAATGCAGTGTTAGTGCAAAAGTAAAAACAACTCTTGAGCACTCTTTGATCTGGGTCTTGTCATGCCAAAGCTGGGTCCTATGTCAGAAAAGCTGCTGTGGGAAGGGCTGGGTAGTAATTGCCTGAAGTTACTTTTAAGTGAAGTTGCCTGCTGAGATTAAGCAAGAAAATGCCACAATATCTGCATATATTTATCCTGAAAAGCACAATCAGGGAAGGAGAGGAGTTGAAGGAGTGTGATCCCAGTCCACTGAGCCTGAGCACAAGGAATATGAGTTCTCAAAGAAGCCACTTCAAAGGCAAAATGAGAAGGTAGAGAGACATCAGTGTGAGCCAGATAATACAGGGGAAGCAGGGCTTAGCAGCTAATTCATTAAGTGCATTTTTGCTCAGGATTTCTGATGTAGCAGCTCACAACGACACGGGGCAAGGCAGAGGATGGAGTTATCTCCGTGGCTGGCTGCTCCCAGCCTCTCCTTGATCCAGCAGCCACTCTTACACATCATTAAGAGACAAGCTCCCCACAGGGACCACCACTGGCCTCATCAGCACGGAGAGCAGCCCTCTTGCTCTGCATCACTGAAGGCTGGAGTATTCCCACCCTGCCCTCATCTGAAACACCACGGCTTTTTAAGGCAGCTCTGGGATTTCCATGAGCAAAATAATACATCCAGAGAGGGTCTCATGAAGGATTTCAGATGTTGAGAGCAGCCTGGAAGCCAGGTGAAAGCATAGTCCAGCCCATCCAGAGCCGGTTCATTGGGGCTTTATCATAAATGTTTGTGGGGTGCTCAGAGGGAGCCCTGAAGAGGTGAGTTTTAATTGAAAAGGGATTGCAGCGGATATAAACCAACCTAAATGTCAGGGCACTGTTGCTTCCCCTAAAGGTCAGAATGAGCATGCTGAAACCACAAGTCTGAAAATGATATCTCTGACAGTGCTGTTCCAGCCATCCGTGGGTACAGAGCAGTGCTCATCTATTCCAGCTTGGAAACTGGCAGGGAAGGATGGGAAAATGGCCTCACAGAGGGCTGGGAGCTGGATAGAGCTTTTTTGGATGCAGCTGCAGTAAAGGAGTCTTCTGATGCCTTCCAAAGGCACAGCCCAAGTTATTACAACAGCATTAATTTACCATTAGGGCTTGCTGGAATCAGAGGGGAAGATTTTGGTTTTTAAAAACAGAGTTAAAGGAAGGCAAGAGTGAAAAAAAAATATATATATTCAGTCCTTTTAAAGCCTGACCTAAAAAGCCTTGCAGTGTAAAATATGCACTAAAAAATTTATGTCAGGTTTCTATGGTTATACCTATGTAGGGGTGTGATACAGAGCAAGCTCATCCTTGCTCCTGCTGGCCTTACACGCCATGGAACTCAAAGAGCTCTTCCCAGTGGAGGAGCAAAGCCTGACTGGAGTCAGCAGGGACAGCTGTGCTGGCTGCGTGGATGAGCTGAGCAGCCACAGGTCACTGCCCTCTGCCCCAGCAAGGCTTTGCTGGCATGGAGGAGGGAGCTCAGGGTGTCTCTCCTGCTCCCCAGCACCTCTGGGGATGGGGTGGTTCCCTGCATTCCCTTCCCCTACAACAACTCGTGTTCCTGGAGGTCTGTGCTGACCTCGTGAACCTGCTGGTACAGGCTCCACTCCAAAAGGGATTGAGGGGTTACAGGTTCCTGTTCCTGACAAAGGCAGTCCCATGGACACCCACGAGCTGCCCACAACTCATCGAAGTGGAACAGCATCCCTGTGAAAAGAATGGATTTATGAGGTGGAACTCAAACAGAAACTTTGTTTGCTTTATACCAGGAGAAAATACCAGCCCCCCATGCAAGATAAAGGATTCAACTCTCCAGAACAACAAATGCTTGTTAAAAATGAAAACAAAGGGTCTGATTCAGCTCCCACCCATGCAAGGAAAACCCCAAACCCAACCAGATTAAAGCCCCAATGTTGATGAGTGGATTCACATATCAAGGAGCCTCTCTTGGGATATTCCTCTTGGTTTCTAAGGAGCCAGCTGTTATTTATGCAGTCTATTTACACGTTCACTTGGCTCTCCATGCAGAGGAATTATTTTATAGTGTAAGGACAAAGATGTTTGAAAGAACCACGTGTAGGTATGTTTTAAAGACAGAAGATATTTCAGGTTGTCAGTATGAAATTGTCAGAGAACATAAATTACTACTGTCTGTGCTTTTCTCCTTCCTAAGAGGATTGTGCTAATTAAACAAGAAGAGATTATCAAACTTTGTCTACAGCTGATAAAATCCAACTACAAATTAAAATGCATGTTAAAGCTAATCCGTCACAAACTGAAAAATTAAACTAGTGCATTTGTAATGTTCTCAGCATCCTTTGTCCTTCAGACAGTGCCCAAATACTAAAATTGGTTGAGTTTAATGTTTTGCACTTACGTAGAGATTTAGAAATGTACATTCCATGCAGTTTTCTAAATGCTCATCTTCTTTGCATGTTTAAGATTGTGTCAGTAATTTGCATTCCCTTTTACAAATGGAATTGTAAAAGAAAAGGGAAAATCTAAGCAACTGGATTAAAATAAACTTTTGCCTCCTTCCAGTGCCAACAAAGTTTGAAAAAGTTTCCTCTTGTTTTTACATACCTCTGATGAGTCACGGCAGCAGAAATGCCAAAATGCCACCAAAGAAAGGCTTTTCCCTTTTTATTGTTGGAACAAGCAAGAACAAAAAGTTCTGGAAGTACAGAGGGAGACACATTCTCCTGGGTCCCAGCCTTGCTCTCACATACGGGCCTGAGTCACTGTAGCTGTGATTAACCAGATCAAAATGAGGGAGTTGGTCCACAGTGGCACGCCCAAGCCCCAGCACTGCTGAAATTAGAATTTAAACCTTGAGGGTACTAAATCAAAGCACCCAATCTCCAGATATCCATCTGATCCTCGCTAACTAAAGGGCATTTTCCTCCTGGATCAAGTCCACTTCAGTCCAGAACAGCGAGTGTGACAATAGCTAAAGGGTGAAGGAACGGATCTGAAAAGAAAAGATAACCAAGAGGCTGTGGAGGCTGGAAGAAAAATCACAGCTCCTAGCCACAGGACCTGAGGCCTGTTCCTTGGTTTGCTGCCTGCTGGGACGAGTCATGTTGTATTTTTCCTTCTAGTTTTTTTCTTGGTCTGATCATTTGACATTTCAGACCCCTTCTGAGAAGGGGCTTTGTTCCACTCAAGTTTGGTGATACTGAACACTTAATGTAGAAGTGACCTTTAGGAGCTCTGATGATTGAAGTGATAATTGTAGAGTGAATTAAAAATAAAAGATATGTAGTGTCTTTCATCATAACAATCTTGTACCTTCTAAAGTAACTTTAAATGTCTTACTCATTGCTAAAGTATTTATTATGTCAATTTTTGTTGTAGTTTTGAAGGATATCCTGACTGGTGGAATCAAGATTCTGAAAAGCACAGGCTCCTCCTCCTAAGCAGAGCACAAAGAAAATTCCCTGCAAAACCCAGTCTTGAGAGAAAAATAGGAGAATGTACATGAAATGCTTTTGCCCGCAAGCACCCCTGTTTATTTTCCAGATGACATTTAAGCACTGCTTTTATATTTGCTCTCCTCTCATCTCCTTGACTGGACACACACACTGTGGTCAAATCCAGGTGGGAAACCAGCCTGAGAGGTGTCTCCATTCTGCAGCTCCCCTCACCTCTGCCTCCATGACCTCAGACACTCCTACAGCTTCCTAAAAGCACCAACAGATCCATCCACCCACCAAACCCACCCGTGCCCTGGGAGTTGGGTCTGGTTTCAAGCTGTGCTTACACAAAATCCTCTGTACACCTCCACTGTCCATCCCAGTCCCAGGCACTGCCTGGCTCCCCCTGCAAAGGCAGCCAACCCCTCCAGCCTCTCTGTGCTTGTTGTGTGCCCACAGATAGCCCAGCACAGCCAAAATATGGATTAGCCCTGGCTGAGGCATGTCTTATCTCAAAACCTCCTGTCTTTGGATCAGTTGTTGGTTAAGACCTCCAGCCTCTCGTGCCATGTCCCTCCAGGCAGAAATTGAGATCCTGCTTGTTGGGGAGGAGAATAATTGCAGGTCTCTGGCTTAGCTCTAGTTTAAAGTGGAGTTAATTCCTCCTAGTTCCAGGCAATGGAATAACAAATTCCACGTGTCCCTGCAATGGCTTTGGCTTTGCGCTGTGATTTGTGTGGAGTAGAGTCCACTTAGACTAGAAAACACAAGGGTAGTATTTATTTAACTGATTATTCTGCATTCTTGCCTTATGAATCACTCTCCACAGATGGTACTTATGCCATGTCCTACTTTCTGGTTTGACAAACGACTGCTCTAAGACTCTCTTATATTGGCTCTTGCTTGAACGTAACTGCATTGAATGCAACGGATTTATTTTTTATTTATATTGGTGTCAACAAAGCTGGACACGGGGCCTTTAAAAGTAAAAAAGTGCCCCAAATACCTGTAAAATTCAATATGGCACATTCATTATTTATAAAATGACTATTTCTGTTGCAGAACATTATTGATATTGTTATTTTGTGAGCTTTCCACGTGTACAACTGATACATACAACTGTACTCAGTCAATACTGCTTGAAATTAATAAGACTGGTAGAAGGTTTTTCAATCAATATATTCACTCCAAATAATATGCAACTGTGTGTATGGGGGAATTGATTCTGTTTTCATAGAGATGTAAATAAAAACAATTCTTAGAAGCAAAAGGAATTGTAAAAGTGGGAAATGAGAAGGCCATTTGTGATGTAAAGATTAACATACATTTTAAATACGACTTTGTGGCACTTTGGAGACGATTTTGGGATTACAGTAATTTTATATTCAGTAAAAAGCAGCTTTCAAATATAGAGCCACAAATTACTTCTAGTGAGGAAAAAAAGCAAAAGAGCTCTTTCCCCCCCCCTCCCTATTGCCAAAGGATTTGTCAGCTTACTCTTGCCAATCCTTACTAAAGAGAGTCTGGTTGCATGAATAGTACCGCCAGAAGTAGAAATCAGCAAGAATGAGCTGTCTAAAGGCTCACGTATGGAAACCAGCCTACAAAGTTCAAGGAATAATTTCTTATTGCAGGAGCTTTTCTATTCTCTGAGGGAGAAAAAAAGGAGCAACCACTCTGCAACCCAGGGAGAGATGAGAAGGGCTTTGGCCCTTCTGTGGGTTACCCTTGCAGGCTCTGTATGATGAAAGGACTGTGAAAACCTGAGATCTGATACCTTCCTTCCCTTTTCTTTTTTCTTCCTCCCCTTGGTGATTTCCTTCACTCATCCTGCTGCTGTTACAGTTCATGGCTTCAGGACTGGTTCTTTGACTAAAGCAAGATCCCCTAACTAAGCCCCAAATAGCTGATGAGTTTCTCTGTCCCAGCACAGAGAGAAACCCAGGCACTGCCCGTGAGGCACTTTTAAAGTTAATTCATTCACATCACTACCACTCACCTCTCCTGCCTAATCCACCCAGGGAGCCACTTTCCACCCCAGGGAGCAAGAGTGGATTCAAACCCCACACGTGTTCCATGGTTTTAAGGATGTCCTGGCTCCTTCCCTGTAGCCACAATGTTTTGGGCAGCTTTTGCAAGGAAATAGGTTTGGCTTTATACGGCTTAGGAGAAGGAAGGTATTAAGCAAAAGAGAAAGTATTGCAGAGCAATTGAGTTGATTATGTTTGTCCTTGGGTGGAGAATGATCTGTGCTTGGGGAGGTGCCATCTCTGGAGGTCCTGTTAGAGACTTGTGCTCTGAAAGGAACTTGGACACTGAAAGGAATTGACAACCCCATGACATTTCATACTGGATGTTATTGCTGTCCTGGCCAAACCACAATTTGGGTAATTATGTCCTGCCCACCTCTGCTGGTGCTATACTTTCAATCAGATGTAATATTCTTCATATCCTGTCCAAAACTACTGTGTGCTGCAAAAATAGCTACTTCATTTTTGCACAGAAGTGACTGGTTTTCAGCTGTGGTTAGGGCTCCTTGCAGATGTAAAAAGTAAATAAATGGGACTTCTGGAGAGAAAAATCCAGTGCAGGCTGTATTATATTTTCACATCCACTGCAATGCCTGATCTTCACGCATTAACCCCAGACCTTTTCAGCTATTTTCTACCCAGTGCCCAGAAATGCAGAATCACTCAGGACCTTTCCTGCTTGGCACCATGTGAATCTGCAGTGACAGTCCCAGCTGGGAAGAGTTTGCAGCCTGAATACCTAAGACAGTTCAGATAAAACATAAGCCCAGCAAAAAGCAGAGAGACTTGGCCAAGGTCACCCATGTCTCTGTGGGGACCTCACCTGCTGCTCAGGTTCCTGATACAACTAAACAAAGTCTCCCTTCAGTGTCTCTTCTGTCCCCTCTCCTTCCCGGTCTGTTTATATCTTTCTAAATTGAACTGGGTTTTGTTTTTTAATGATTTTTAATTCCCTCTTGCCTTCCTCAGACAAAAGCATGAAGTCACTGAAGTGTATTTTTTTTACCTGTTTGATGCATTTTTAGAGCACACAACATTGCTCAAGTTGGGTGTGCAGAGCAGCTGCTTTAACAGCACTGCTGTTTAAAGTTGGATTGTTCTGAATCTTCTCTCTGTTTGCACCCAGCCCCTTTGCTAGGGGTTAAGGCTGCAGATTGTGTAGCAACAACCCAAAAAGCCTTGAAAGTTGCTCTGGGGGCAGGATGCCATCTGGAATTTGCACTGCTCCTTGCTGTGAGTGTGCCTGGTGGGGTGGACCAGGGAGGGGGACCAGATCCCCTGCCCAAAGCGCCTTCAACACAAGGAAACATCACAAACCTGAGACAAAACCTTCCAGGGCTCCCAAAGTTGATGTGATAGATCTGTCTGCCTTGTCTCCTTTCCTCTTCCTCTCTCTTTTAACCCCTCAGTCTGAAGAGGTGGCTTAAAGCTACTGAGCTTCGCAGCAGCAGAGTGGTCTGGGAAGGGTTTGTCAGGATGGGGTGGATGGTGAATGTGCTGAGATGGTGAGAAGGAAAGAAAAGGAAAATCCTTATAAGCAAGAGCTTGAAGATTTGATAAAGCTTCTGCAGAGCTCAGGGGGAGCTTTGCCTGACTCAAGGCTAAACAAGAAACTCAACACCTCTCTCCTTAAGAGTGGTGAACAGTTCAGATTGAGCTTTTGGCTCCAATAAACCCTTTTGCTATCTGCCTCAGACACCAGCATTCAGGCAAGGATTGGATAGGACAATGCAGCATAACCTTCACTTTTAGGGCTGAAAGATTATTATTGTTACTATCTCCATCACCATCATCATCATTATGATCATAACCATCATCATCGTCTCATTATTATTATTATCATCATTGTTATAGCTGTTATTATTATATTTCAGTGGAAATAGTCACACTTGAATTCATATATATGCTAATGTCTTGCTGGATCAGAACCTGTGAAAACAAAGAAGAGAAACCTGATGGACAGTCAGGATGAGCAATTTAACACTGAACTGGTCCCAGTTAGCAAATGGGAGAGCAGAGTTTGCTGTAAGTGCTCCAGACAGGAACACTGCTAGGCTGGAGGGGAGGCATTACAGGCTTCAGGATCTGTCCCAGAAACTGTTCTGAGACCATTTTTTGATACAGACGCATTTCAAATAACCTGCAGACAATCCCTAGGCAAGCAGACAGGCAAAATTACCACTCTAAAACCTGCTGGCTGCATCACAGCCATAGACCAGCCCTAACTCTGCTATAACCATCCTGCAATGACTGGTGTTCAAAATAAATTGTCATCTCCTTTCTCCAGACACTATTACTATTTCTGGGCATGAAAAGGAAATGGATGTTTTATTTCATGTGCTACTCATGGAAGTGAAATGCTCTTGCATGTGCCATACTCCCTGCCTGAGGAGTAATGGGGAAATACAACTTGCATTCTTAAACTTGATCTATATTTGAATTTTTGCTAGCCCGGCTCTGACACGTAGGAATAGGAAAAAAAAAAAAAGGAAAAAAAAATCACACCCTCTAACTAATGTAACAACAATGTACAAAAATCCTCATCTATCTTTTGCCAAAATCACTTTGAAATCTGGTTTAATTTATCAGTAAAGATTATTTTTTTTTTTAAATTACAATCTATTTCTTGCTAGGGTGGATCGGTGCTGGCTCCATAAATACGGATCTGAAGACAAACTTAAATTTTGAAATAGTAACTTCAGAGTTCTTGGACCCAACATCTGCTAAATGCCAGCTTGCTTTTCACCAGAGGAGCAGAGGGATTGGTTCCTGCTTGACCAAATGCCAAGGTGGGGTGAAGTGGATCCTGTGTGGTCAAACACACCCCTGGATGTTTCTAATTTTTCTCCTTTTTTCTCTAGTTTTCATCATTTTGCTGTTGGATTGCAGGATCCACATTCCTGGCTTTGCTACCTCCTCCTTGCTATTGCTTTCCCCAAAATCTCAACTTTCCTGCCCCGTCTGCATCCCAGCTGCAGAACCACAAATGGTGGTTTGTACCTTTTAGAGCTGGATTTCTGAATACAACCAGAGCCAATAGAGGTGCTGCGGCCTGGGTTTTCCCTGCAGGTTTTCCCTGCATTGCTGCTGTGGTTTGCTGGAGAAAACCTCAAGTTTCTTCATCTGGGCTGTGCTGAGAGAAGCATCTTGTCACCCTGTGTGTCACAGCCCCTGGAGCAGCCTGGTGCCAGTGCCTGGCACTGGTGCTGGGGGAATGCTGGCAAGCACTGAGACAAAAAGCCAGTGTAATTGGAAAAATTAGCATGATCACCAGACAGGAGAGCATCCCCATATGTTTTCTTCAGAGAGTCCACAGCTTCTTTAGCACCATGCACAGTCTGCAAGCAGAAAGGAGCTGCTCACTGCTGCCTGACTGCAGCTGCAGAGGCTTTGGCTGAGCACAGAGGTTCAGCACATTTGTCTGCACTCACCACGAGAAGGGCTTTCCAAAGCACACAGTCAGCTCACTGGTGCACCACTGTGCTGCTGAAAGTTTGTGTTTTCTGGGTAAAACTTCTAAAAATAGCCTCCTCTTTAATATGAAGCTCAGAGCATGGATATTGCTTTTGGCATTTTGCTCGCTGCTGAAGGAACTCTACCAAGGAAAAGTTTCCCACGGTCTGTTCTTTCAATTCTCTTTACACAGAACACAACAGTGACACCAGAACAGTCTAAAACAAGAGACAGGAAAACATTTCAGTTCTGCAGCTCTTTTTTATTTTTTTTCCCCCACTGGTTCTACCGTGCTGAGATACTACACTTCACATGGTGCTGCATGTGAGACAGACCCTCCTTAGAGAGGATGATCACAGCTGCAATATCTACAGGAAGGAGAAAGGGAAGGTTGCAGTGAAAGGTGCTCCCACCTGTACTCTAGAGACAGAAGCTAAGTGTTGGAGCTACAAGTAGGTTTTGTCTTCAGTTGTCTTCATCTCAGGCTGGACTATGTCTAGTGGATATCAATGCCTGGCAGTCTCAGGTGCAGAAATAGCATTTCAAGTAGGACAGCCTAGAAAGAACTGAAAGAACTTGCCCTTATAATAAAAAATATTCAACTCTCCAAGGCCTCACCACCTGAAACTTGGATACAAGGGGTCATATCCAGCAGAAGCCACCAGTGATGGATGAACTTTATGTGAAGGATGCAGTTATCCTTCCATGTGAGAAGTGAAGCAAACACTCTGAGACATTCCTTTATTGCTGCTGTGATCAAATGGAGCAAGGGGGACCATGGATCTGATCTACCTTTGTAGTTTAACCATCCCCATGCACCCACTGCAGACACTCCATCCCAGAGGAGGAGGAGCCTGCAGTGCAGCAGTTGGATTTTCAAAGGAAGGGTCACACAGCACAGAGGCTGCAGGGGGCAAGAATTGGTGCCCCTCTCCACTTCACACAGAATTAAAAACAGAAAGAAGCTCATTCCTTTCCATATTTTCACTAAACTAAAGTTCAATTTTCAAGAGGGGAAATCTCTTGATCTTTCTTTGTCTCTGGACCAATTATCTTAATAAATAAATTCTCTGGCGCAGGTTCATAAAATAGATAAAACAATTTGTTTAGTGAATAGATAAAATCACAAAGTAAGGAAACAACAAAAAGAAAGCCATGCAAGAGCAACACAAACATTATCAGGGAGAAAATGATCAAACAAGGTTCCTGAGGGATTTTAAAGGCCATGTTCTGCTTTGAATGCACACTCTTTACCGGCAAAATGTTAACACTTTCCATTTTCACAGCATGAAGAAGCCAAAGGTCTGGTTAAATTTCTACTCAAATATGAATTTTAAAGATAAAGGCCTACTCCTATTAAATACTCACATGAACACACTCGCATGCAGACACTGAAGAGTCTCCAGCCTTTCTAGAGTTTTCCATTATTTTTAGAATAACAAAACACTAATTAAAGACCTGACTCATAACTAGACTCTGCTGAGTTTTGGTGCCCTTACCACTAAAATGGTGACATCAAATCAGAAGAATTTGTCTCTGCAAATAGTTTCTAGCTCTTTATATGCAAAAAGGGTTGAGCTTATTCGAACTACTGTCTTTCTCAATGCATTTTATTTAAAGATGCTTTTAAGATGTTGAGAAATTTTCATTCTTGTGGCTGGGGGAATAATTCTTCTGGGGTTGTTGTCTTTTATTTTTTTTTTAATTTGAACTGAAATGATTTAACTTTTCTGCTCACAAAGCAAAACAAATATTATAATTTTGCTTGACCTATTTAAGAATACACAACTGCCAGAAAATCGATATGAAATGGGTTCCTATATTATTAAAGATGTGTGATTTTTAAGATCACTTTGCAGCAAGGTACTAGATATTCCTCCCTGCCAAGTTTCCTTTCTACCTTTTCCCTCCAGCATGTGTATGAAGAAATTAGCTTTTCCCAGTGCTCTGATTAATTATTCCCCTGCCTTTCCCATTGTGTGATGCCATACACGATGGTACCAGGAAGGACTTTAATTTTGCAGGTGTCAGGTTTGTTTTTGTTGGTGGTGTTTGCAGGTAGACTGTGATGCACAACATACAATTACTTCAAGAGGAAGAACACAGAGGCAAAACTCGAGCTCTATAACATCCAGGTTTCAGTGTAGTCAACAATAAAATTAAATTTTCCACTTTGGCAAATCACCTTAGTCCTGCCTTATTTACTGGAAATGTTCTGGGTGGTGACGTGATGTCGTAGGCCCCAGAGGTGTCACAGACATTGCTGCCATCTCCTCATCCAGAGAGGGGTTTTGGGGCCTGGGCAGCAGGAAGGACCAGGGCAGAAAAACAATATAAACTCCAGCCAGCCAGGATTTCCTTCCTGTATTAAATATTTTCAAATCCAAGGCACTGCACAAGGAATTTGCTGAGCACTGATTCACCACACCTTGCCACAGGACAGGGCAATGCCACAACGTTCTCTGGAGCATCTTCTGCTAGCCTGGCTTTGGCCAGCCCTTAAACCCAGTGATGTTGTTTCCTTCTGCCCATTTTTACATCTGGTCATTCATTTCAGCACCCCCAAAATCAAGGCACTTGTAGCTTGTAGTCTTCAGGTTTGCCAGGTTGTGAGTGTGAGCCCAGGAACATAATGGAGAATTTCTTGGTGAGAAAAACATCCCCTTCCCTACTACCTGGCATTTCCTCGAGGAGAGAGCTGTGGAGCTGAATGCAGAGGGAGCTTTTGCTACAACAATTAATTAAGGTTTAGTGATTCCCCTTTGTTTTTTTTTTGATGTCAAAAATGAATGAACTGTTTGTCTGTCATGGCCTTGCAGACTGGTGTGAGTCACACTGAGAGTGGGGGAACCCTGGGCATCTGCACACTTGGCTCTGCACAGCTTGGTTGTCTTAAAACCAAGCAAGGAGCTTTAGGAGCAGTGGGACAGGCAGAGAAATAGCATCATCCACTGAGAAACCATCAGTGCTGATGAAGTGACACTGCATGCACAGGTTGAGGAGGGTCTGTTTGCTTTCATGCATGCTGGAAGGCTCCAGTCCTACAGTCCTCACCCTGCCTGTTTATCCACAACAGGCCCAGTGGGGGTGTCTTTATTTCAGCAGTCAGAATTCAGCAGGAATGGCTTTGTTGGCTTGGAAAATAAAAAAAAAATAAATAAACTGAAAGGTTTTGTACAAGCATTGCTGGAGGGTCAAAGGTGTGTTCCAAATCTGAGCACATGGAGCAGGTAGGGAATGCTCCTCTGCTGACAGATGGTAGGTCTGGCTGTGCCTACAGGGTGACAAGGGACACTTCTGGTGGGGACTGGGCCAGAAACTTCTCTGGAAGCCACCACTCACCCTCACCTTCATCCACAGGCTACTCTGTTGGAGCAGCTGAAGGGGTGAGGAGAGAAATGCAGAAAAAAACCTGCTAAATGCCAGTTCCTGGTGCCTCTGAGTGTGGGTGGCACCACTCCACACCTCTCCAGCTGCTCAGCTCCAATCCCAGCTCATTCCTGTGTCTGCTTTTGGCTTGGGATAAGGGTTTAACCAGTCCAGCACACACCCATTCCAGACCACTCAATTCCAATGCATTTAAGCACTGGGGTTGTCCTTTAGTTATAATTTACTCGTTGCATGGACATTGATGGCAAAATGCTGTGTGTGTTTTAAAGGCAGCCCAAGTGCTTGGAACAACTTTTTCCCATGGTAAAATACTGGCTTAGTTGGTAATCCATGAGTGTGCATCCAATGCAGAAACCATTTAAAAATAATAAAACTAAAAAATAACTCTATCTATAAAAAGCCACAACCCTTAAAAAGTATTTTCAATGACACTTATTAAAAATGAAAGGATGTTTCTAATTATATCTGCCTTTATACTTTCTTGAAGCTCAAAAATAGCAAAAACAGACAAAGCCTAAGCAAATAGAACAATTTTTTCCTCTCAGATGAGTGAAAAACTCTATGTTCTCCAAAATGATTTTGCTCAATCTTTTTGGTGGAAAAATGTATATATTTTTCTTGTGTAGCACAAACCTCCCTTCCACAGTTTCAGTCTCTTTCCCATTTTCCAGGTGAACCCGCACATCAAAATAAGTGAAAAAAAAATAAAATCGATTCTCCAATTTTTTACACTCCTCTAACAAGGACCAGTCTCACCTGATGAAATACCTACAAAGCATAACTATAAATTTTATTGTCTACCACACACCCTTGGTCGATTGAGTAACAGCTACGAGCCCTCAGAAATCAATCTATATTTATCACATAACCAAACCTTTGTGGAACAGAAAGAGGCACAGGTTTTCCAGGCATTGTATGATCTGGGATTTGAGAGTGTGTGTGTGTTGGAGAACATTTTGACCACAAACTGAGCTGATTATCGATATAATTATGCTGCAATCACACCAGAGGAGAGTATCCAGTAAATCAAATCCAACTGTCCGCCCACTCGCAGAGAAGAGAGACTAAAACCTGTCAAATCAGGGAAGGAGGAACAGGTGGCCTCATTTGCAAAAAAAGGCTGCTCCTCGCATGGCCAAGTGCTGAACAGCCACACTCACACACACACACGTTTATTAAATGCAGAGTGTTTAATAAGCTTTCTGTACAGCACGTTAAATGTGCTTCTGGTGCCTGCACCGATATAAAAAGTGACACGCAGGTTTCCTTGCACACTGAGCAAATAACCTGGGACTTGCTAAGTGCTGCCATAAGTTTTCACCTTTTTAATGCTTTTAATGGCTGCTGACAGCAGCGTGCAGCCTCTGTGGCAGCTCTGCCCAGCCCTGCAGAGGCAGCAGCTCTGTCAGCAGCTCAGAGGAGGTTCCTGCTACACTGATGTGGGACATCCTCTCTACCCAACATCTCTTCCTGTTTTTGGAGACTGCTCTGCCTAGCTGGGGTTTTCATGTGCTGGGTCTCAAGAAACTCCTGGTGTCCCACACAAGTGGCATTTGCTGTCTCTTCAGATTACAGAAAATACTTTAAACTGAAGGAGGGCAGGGTTGAATTGGATATTGGGAAGAAATTCTTCAGTGGGAGAGTGATGAGGCACAGGGTGCCCAGAGAAGCTGTGGCTGCCCCACCCCTGGAAGTGTCCAAGGCCAGGTTGGACAGGGCTTGGAGCACCCTGGGATAGTGGAAGGTGTCCCTGCCCATGGCAGGAGGTTGGATTAGGTGAGCTTTTAAGTTCCCTTCCAAACCAAACCATTCCATAATTCTATGAAATTCTGAATTTGCTTCATCTTCTCTGACTTTCTGACATGGTGGGCACCAGTGGCCAGACCGAGAGACCCCAAAGCAGATGACTGAGAAAACTCAAATCTCATGAATGTTACCACACATAGTTTCCTCCTGTTGGAAGGTGCGGGCATAGGGGGCACGTGTCAATCAATCTATTTTGGTAGGGGGTGGCAGCAGGTACAGGAAGAGCCTGCCATGCTTTGGGATGTTTTAGGAACAGCTGTGTTTCCCTGTTCGCACAAGACTCATCTCTCAGCTGTGGATGTTGTAATGACCGGACTATGAATCTTCAAACTCAAGGTTAATTCCTGTTCTCAGTAATGGATGGCAAAAGCTGAAAATCCATCAAACCCACAAATAGGAGGAAAATGCCTCTGAAAGCAAATGCTTTGAGAAAGTGCTGGCTATAAAATGAAGCACAGGTATGGCAAACACTGTGAGTACTCAGGATTCAAGTGTGCCCTCTTTCCAGAGGTTCCTGAATGAAGAAATGAAAAACAGCTGAATGTCTTAGAAGGAAGGTTGGGGCAGCTGCCCTCCAACAGGAGGTTCTCAAAGGTTCCAGCCTCTGGGATGCCTCTATCACATGTTATCTAAAGGGAGAAAACGTACAGGATTTAATTTCATGAAAAATACAAGACCCTATGGGATAGACTGAATTGCACTCATGAACCCAAGTACTAAATAATAAGACAGAGTGATGATCTGTGGAGTCATTAAGTCCTTATTTTCCTAGCTGCAGATGATGTTGCCTCACAATTCCTTTCCCAAGCATAAACCAGCTGTGTTCAAGTCTTGGTACTGAGGTTGGAACCCCAGAGATCTATGACAAATCTGGTATGTATGCACATCCCTTATTCCCAGGGCTAAAAGAATATTTCTGAAGGTGGAAAACTCCAGGAGAAAATGCTCTATAAAGAAGTTTAAGGGCCCATCTGAAGGGGAAAGCAAGCATTTTCTTTAACCAAGATTAATTTTTAATTGTTTTGTGCAATTTCAATGGACACAAGCTGATGTAGGAGAGAGACCATTTGCAAAGACCTCTTGTAGCATTGCATGCTCTATGATTTAATCTGTAAACTGCTTCTCAGAATACCCTGGAATGGTTTTCTGCTCTCAGTAGCACAGTGAACAGTCGCCCACGTAAATCCCCCACGAGACAGGTGACCCCTTTATGATCCAGCACACACAGCAGAGGGCAGAGATCCTGATCCACTCATAAATCCAATCATTCTTCCCTAATAGTCTACAGATTGCAGCCACCATAAAACCCACCCTGGCCATATTTAGCAGGCAGGGGTGTGATTCTGAGCTTGAAGGTTAAAGACCTGCACGGGTCCATCCCCATGGCTGGACTGGGAAAAGAAGTCAGTAATTTACACAAGCTACCACCAAATGGCACTGAAAAGCAGGAATCCCTAACACAGGAGCCAAGGAGCTCCTGGAAGCTGCAGAGCTCTGTGCCACGGGGCTGTGCAGCACTGGGAGATGTTGATAAACCTTGCAGCCAATACACCCAGGAGTACCAGTGGGAACACTTTCTTTCCACAATAGACACTGAGGTCTTTAACATGGAATATCATCTTTTCAACCAACTCAATGCCTCGCCACCTCCTCTGCAAGGCGAGTCATGGTGATGACATCTTCCTTATCATCAATAAAAATGATGTACAGCAGACTGCAGAGTTATTCAACAAGCAATTTCCAAAGATCACCTTTACTACAGCGTATAAAACAGCTCTAGGACTCCCTTTTCAGGATGTCAGAATTTTATGAAGCATCAAGTCTCCACTTGCAGCTCCCTGTTATGAAAAGAGCAGCTCTTCATGTCAGTATACAGTGTTTTGCTTGCCTCAGCACATCCCCGTGACCGTGCAAAAAAGGTTGCTTGTGATGAGGATCGTTATTAAAAGCATCACTGAGGTGATGCAAGAGAGGAAAAACCATTTGCAAAACACACCTAAAAAGAGCTGAGCAGGTGTTGCTGTCTTCCAGCTCATCTTGACTGAGCCTATGTGATGCCTTAAGTTTTCTCTTTCATGTATTTCAGACTCTTGTGCTGCCCAGGGGTACAGTTCTGAGCTCACATTCAGTGTCACTCAGCTCTGCACAGAGCAGGGACGCAAAACAAATCCTTTTCCTGCTGGAGACCAAGGACAACTTTCAGGCCCAAAAGCACAAACAAAGGTGGGCTGGAGGGAGGAACAAGAAGGATGGGATCTCACAACCTGAAGCTGGAATTGGACAATTAAACCCCAATATGCAAATGGACC
>JBBMKD010000025.1:16538260-16601892 GCA_037834095.1 Argya squamiceps
AGGCCTTTCAATAAATATCTACTTTATTCTCTGGCTCTGTCCAGTCTCTGTTTCAGGTCAGCCTTCCCAAGGCATCACATGGACCACCCTAGTGGGGATGGTCCCACCAAGCATCATGAACACAGATGGGCTCTGCTATTAATGAAGTTTTTCCTAACTAATGTTGTTGGAGCTGAAGATGTGGCCCCAGGAATCGATTATGTAAATCCCTCAGATGGATGAAATCTTTTCCCAACAAAACTGAGCACCACAGATGATTATTTATGCCATCCCTGCAGCAGTGAGGGCAAGCTAAGGGCTGAGTACATGCTCAGAGCTAAGCACAGACTGTTACAGGGATTTCTGAGTCAAGGACTCAATCTCTTCTTGAGGATGCAGTGTTGATTCCTGACTGTGGAGATGAGTCATGAGGAGTCAAAAGACAGAGCAGAAACACATCTGTAACTCTGCTGATCTGATGAAGAAACATTTTCTCCACCTCAGTATTTCACACCCATTCCTCACTTTTTCTTAGCAGCACCTCCTCTCCCATAGCTGTGTTTTCAAACCCAGGGACATCATCATTATTCAGGAATAGGCCCTCTAGCAAAGATGAAATGAAAGCAATATTACCAGCTCAGCAGTGACCAAGGATGTTAAATCCTCCTCTACCAGGAACAAACCACTGTCTTTCAGTGATTCCTGTATCCTGAGATTTGCATCACATCTGGACACAGTAAATGTAAGTAAATTAGCCCAAAAGAGTCAACATTAGACTAAAAAATAGGGTACTGTTACAGTTATCTTCTGCATTTCAGAGTGCAGGTAGTAGAATTTACTGCATGGAAGAAAAGGTGAATGGATTTGCATTTAAGTTTCATCACTTTTAAGGTCCCCAGTAGCCAAGCCTCCCTTTAAAAGAGCCCTAGTGGACAATAAAATCTTTTAGAAAATATACAGCAAAGCAGCAGTGCCCAACAGACATAAAATTAGAGTGCTGTAATGTTTCAGCTGCTCACTTCCTTTGATACTGGCAGCTGGCAGCAAGACACTTGAAAAGATGGAAGAACAAGTAACTTCTAATGGATAAATATATATTTTTTCCATACCATATGTGTTTTTAAATATACATAAATGCACATACTCACACACGTGTACTAATAGGATAAATTCACAGGGCAAACAGAAGTGAACAGTCACCAGTATAGATACTCAGCTACCATTAAGCATTTAAAATAATTACAGCTTTTAAACCATGGAAACAAGAACTTTAAAAGAATGTTTTTGGTGCATTTGCCTCCAGAGTGAAAATTTCTCAGGCATTTCCTCCTGAGTGAAATCAGAAATCACCAGTGCCATTATATTTTAAAAGCAAAAACTTTCTGCAGAGGATTTGTCATGAAGGTGTCCCTAAATTAACCCCCAAGAAATGGACCAAGAAAAATATCTTTAATAATATTTCAGTATTCAATTAGATATTTTAAATTTTTTGTTAATTGGAATTATTTATCAATTATGTGGATGCCTTTGCACATGTTTACTTTCATGTGAAGCTGTGGGAAGGGTTCTCCTTGCAGGAGAAGGGGAAGGCAGGTGTCCCTCCTCTCTGCACCCTCCACTCCTTGTGCAGATCTGTGCTTCCCCATAAACCTTCCCTCTCTCCAAAGGGAAACCATTGGATTCTTCACAACGACCTCCCCAGTGAGACACACGGGAACCAAAGAACATCCACTCTCCTGGAAAGGCAGTTTCTATTGTGAGCCTTTCATTCAGCAGACTGAGCTGACCCGTCTTTATGCAAAATAGTGCTCAGCCAGTGAATTGCTGAAGAATTAACAAAAAAAAAAAACTTAGCAGAAAATACCTTGGAAAAGAAATCATTGACTTATTTGCATCAAAAGAACCCCCAGGATTCACCATAAGAATCCAAGAAGCAATTATGTTTTATGCAGTAGATCTTTGGCCTCTGTTTCCTCTTCCTCTTCCTCCTTCCTCTTCCTCTTCCTCCTTCCTCCTTCCTCCTTCCTCCAGCCCTGTAAGGTGCTCAAGAGCCCAGGGAGTCTGTGCAGCCTGGACCAGCCCATCCCTATCCTCAAAATCTACTGGGATCTGCAGGATGGGAAAGTTTTTTGGGTGGTCCCTGGGAACTCATCTTCTCCTCTGGGCTCTCCTGCAGAAGCAGAGGAAGGTTTTTAATCTGTTACTCAGCTCTGACATGCTCTGCTTTCCTTCTGGGTGTTATGTGTTTCTTTTCAGGAGTGTTTGCAGCACCTTTCCACTTTGCAACAGCAGGCTTTGTGTGCCAGGCAGGAACATCAATGTTACCAGATACCATATGTGTCAGTCCTGATCTGTAGATGGATGCAAACCCATCCCAGAACAACCCAAACAGATAATCTTTTCTAGAAGGGAAAATCTCCAACATTACCTATATTTGGCTTGAAGACACCATGAAATAGGTCTGTGGTTCTTTTTTACACCTGGATATGCACAATAAGGAAAAACCCCTCCTTCCTCATAGATATGATTTCCTCCTCCCTCTCAAACACTGAATATATTTTTATCTGATTTGTGCTGTAAAGGTACAAGTCCTTGAGGTCTTTCCTCTTTTACAGCATGTGTTCAACTCCTATTTTTGCATTTGTGTAATGAAGATAAAAATAAAGAGACAATATGTGTTTTCATCTTTAATATAAGCAGGTGATATATCCAGCAGGATGGGCAGGCAGTAATCAGGTGCTACTCACCTGCTGCAGGAAGGGTTTATTCTGGTGCTTTGATTGTCCCTGCCTGGACACTGCCCCCTTCATGGAGATGCTGTGAGGCTGGAAAGGACTTCAGAGGCTTTGAGCAATGGTGATTATTGAGTGAACTGGTCCTGGTTAACATATCTGTAACACAGTATTGAAATTCCACACTGAATTTCCTCATTCTAAGATGATGTCTGCCTCAGTAGCCTTTAATGGTAGGGCAAAGGTCAGGCTTGGACAGAATCCACACGAGCACACAAAATGTCTGCAACTCAAGCTATGATAACAAAAAGCACAAAAGCAACCAAATTACAAAAAACAAATGATCTGCAAAAGCTTTTAAATCTTTGCCCACCAATTTTTATATGGAAAATGCTTCCCTTGCAGTGTTCAGAATCTTCTGGCTTTGTATTAGCAGGGGCTGTGGTTCAGGAGGGCAAAACTCAGGGGATCACTCTGCCTTGGAGGAGATCAGCACCTTTGTGGGGTCTCAGGGTGACCTGAGAGAGCAGGAGCTCCTGGGGGCTGGGAGAGGGCCTGGAGTGACCCCAGCTCCATGGAGAGGTGTGGCAGTTCTGGCTTCTTTTCCTTGCCAAGGTCAGGATGAATAAAGCATGGCTTCGAGTTTGGGCTTGGGTGTTTATTGTTTCTTATCTCTTTACAGAGTCCTGAGCTGTGAGCTCCAACTAGCAAGGTAGAGAAATGAGGTAAAAATGGAGCACTTCTAACCCTTTCCAAGGTTATTCAAGCAATAATCACCCAATAATGAGACGACACTTCTATTATTTATACTTTTGACTCAATAATGACCACCCAAGGCCCGCAATGTGAATCTTTTCCACCCAATTACAGAAAACCACCTGAAGCCAAGAAGAAGAAGGAAGAAGAAGGTGATGAAGGACTTAGACAACACTCAAATCCTCCATCTTGACTCACATGTGTTGCTATATACTGAAATCCCCAAAATCCAAGTTTCCAATGGAGAGGGGGCTCGAGGACCTTGCAGGGGGAGCTGGGACAGAGCCAGGACCCCGGGGGCTCTTTCACATGTCTGGAAAATGTGCAGGGCAGCATTGCTGCCTCCTGCAAGGAGCGTGCCAGGCTGTGCATCCCTCGTGCTGCTGTAATTATTACTGCTCTCTTAATCACGTTATGCAAATGGGCTGAGCGGGGAGGAGGGAGAGGAGGCAGGCAGAATAACTGAGGAGGAAAGGGTAATACTTTTGGGTGGTTACGACTTTGCTCCCTGATTAAAATTCCTGGAATTCTCAATTGTTCCTTATCAAAAGGCTTAAAAGGGAGGATTTTTCTTTTAATAAAAATAAACGAAGAGAAATGGATCTCTCATTTCCAAGGGATACAATGGAGATCACCTTGTAGTCTGGCAGCAGAATTGATATGATTTACATTACCAAGGATGACTAAATGGAGTGTTAAATTATCTCAAAAAAAAGAAAGATGTAAATTGATATTCATGACATCAACAAGGTTAGAAAGGAAAAAAAAAAAGATGTGAGTCTTTACATATCTTCTTGTACTATACAAGTGTTAATCTTATATTCCATGGGCACTACACTACTCCAAAAGACATCTTCTGCTTTTGTGTGACACCTCTAGGAAAATGATTTGCAATTATACAATCCAGCACTGGAATGCGATGCTGCAGCAATCAGCACTGGCTATAAAAACACTAATTATTTCTGATAAATTCATTCTGTGGGTGCATTCTGAACACACACAAAAAGTTTAGCGAGCTGCAAATTTGATTTTGGAATAAATGCATTGCATTCTAAAGTTTTCTGTTGGGAAAGAGGTGGGGGGAAGGGAAAACTGCCTCGTTCATCAGCTATGGAATCCCTCAAAAATATTTTTGAGCAATATTTAAATTTCATTGCTCTTAAAATGTTTCATTGCTCTTAAAATGTTTCACTCTTCATATGGATTCCATCATCATTCATGTATTTATCTATACACATATGCACATACATGGGAAATACCTTGGGATATGCAAGGAATATACAAGGTATGTGCAATACCATGAATAAAAAATCCATCTTTTGCCCCTACATGGGTATTATTAACTTGGGTTGACCCTGAGTTAGCATTATGTTCTAACCTGGGGTGGTCCTGGAAAACAGAAGTTGTAATCCCAATCTTGCCACTGTTCCCAAATTCACTTGGGATCACACTTTAAAGGACTTGCTGGTCTAGCCGAAATTTAAAAATTGCTACCTATAACTAGTATTGCCCAACTGCTTTGCTCAGCTTTTGGGACTTTACTTTGGGCCTTGCCATAGCTGAAACTTTTTCTGTGAAATCTTGGAGTCATGGGAGTACAGCTTAATCTTGCTCACTTAGGGTTTTACAACTACAATGATTTTTAGTAGGTCAAAGAACTGTTTAGCAGTATATGAATTTTAAAATATTAGGTTTAACTAGTTTCCAAATGCTTAGGATGTCTGATAAGCCATAATTTTTACACATACAAGTCAGTGCTAAAAGCTCATCAAATACTTCAAAGAACCAAAATATGGTATTTAGACACCAATTCTTAGCAAAACAAGTTCTTGCTGTAGTGCTGACACAAAATGCCTGTAAAATCATCATACACGTGTCATTTACCTTCTAGACCAAGGCACAGCCTTGTCACCACAGCTCCAGTCCCCTGTGGTCTATAGCAGTAGGGATTTCACCTGGAGCACATCAACCCCTTCCCAACAGCACAAACAGTCCCTGTGACTGCCCCGTGCTCTGCCCCTTCTCTGCCTCTCAGGGTTTTTCAAGCATTTTTTCCTGGTTGAAATTTTCACATTTCCCTATCAGCCTTCAATTTTATCAGCTGTCTGGCAAAAGAACACATCTGACAATTTTTCAGCTGTTTTTCTTCTTCACTGTCCAATACTGAGAACAATTCCTCCAGAATGAGGGGAGGATATTGGCATTTGGTTAATACCACAGGAAGGTGAGAGGGAGAGTGAAATGTAACCCTGAAGTGGCAAAACCTATTAGTCAAATAACGTTGTCTACTTCTTTTTATTCTTTATTATAAGAGAAGTTGCAGATATTTTCTTTAGATCAGAATCTCAGAGTGCTCAAGGATGGCAATACTGACTCATAGTCAGAAGCCTCCTTCCTCATACCCAAACTTCCTGCATCTCCATTGAAATGCATCAAGCCCTTCAAATCTCTTGCTCATCTCACTGCCAAGACATTGAATTATAAGAGCTGATTGAACTTTTTTTTTTTTTTAAATTCAGAATAGAAGTGGAAAGATTTATTTCACCTCTTTATCCTCCAATATTTCTGTATAGGTGTTTATTATAATACTTTATGTGGGTACTAACTTTAGATTTGCAGATATGCATTTATGAATAAAATATTGTAGATGAGATCATAGATTAAGGGTAACAAATGCAGTAGTGATTTTTTCATTTGTAGTAACACAATGACCTCCTTTGCATTGCAAATTTCACTATATTTGGGTTGGGGTGAGGATATGAAATATGAAATATCAAATAAGGATCTATAATAAACCAAAGGTAGATATCTGAGGAACGAGATATCTGAAATTCCCCTTGACTTGGACTGAACAGTTTTTGATGTGTCAGTTCATTCCACCCTGGCTTGGTTCTCAGTGAACCCCAGAATTTACTCTTTGCTGTCCTCAAATCACTTCTGCATTAAGGGTTCCATGGAAGCACTTCCAGGCACAGTTTTACACCCCTCATCTCACGTCAGGAAGAGCATAATTTTCTCCAGAGCCCTTTCATGCTGGTGGGCATTAGTGCCAATCAGCCCTGAAAAGTTCCCAGCAGCACGGGGTGGTTTGCAGTGAAATGTAAAATGCTCTATTTAACAACATGTCCATTAGTGGCCCCCGGATGAAGGCTAAATTAAACACCTGGATTCAGATGTTTCTAAACAATGTTTCCTGCTGTACTGACAAATCATACCTAGCTATTTTCCATGAAGGGTATTATGTCTTTAGAGGAAATCTGTCAGGGAGAGATCAGTTCAATATTCTCCACCCCCGAACAGGAACAGGGTTATACAAACCCACTCTTTGCACATTCCTGTCCCCAAATGTCACCACTTCACAGAAGAAACTGGGCCTCTTATGTTCTTTAAAACCCTATCACAAGAGGATAACAGGAGGGATTTAGAGAAGTGCAAACACTCCAAAAGATGCAAGGAAAAGTGAAATTATTGCTTTGCATCCGGGATGAGAAATATTTGCTGTCAACCAAAATGCATTCTAACTTCTGTCCACAAGTATCTACCCAATTAATTGCTGTGGAATAACTGAAACCAGAAGAGAAAGAGTCCTCTTAGTGCTACACTCTAATTTCTGTCTTTTAAAACCTAGCACTTCCTTTTGATGAATAGTCCTTGGCTGCCCTTCATCCTGGCAGAGGACTTTGCATTTCAACCTTTATTTCTGGTGGTGGTTTTTGAGTCCAGATGTTCTCCCTCTGGACTCCCCTGATCCACATTTAGCACCTCAGTTTTGGGTGCTGCCCACAGATAACGGGTGCTCAGGCCATTATCTTGCCAAACATCCGTGCAGCCAACGTGCAGTCAATTATTTTAATATTCTCTTTAAAATGAATCGCTCTAATCACCCTGGCTGCCTACCTCCGAGGCCAAATTAACTTGTCAGCCTCTTTTGTGTTCCAAGGGTCAATTTTAGAGAGGTCTCAGGAATGGCCCAAATCTGCTGCCATTGAAATCAATGGCAAAACTCCCGGGATCCTCACTGGAAGCAGGTTTTGGCAAGTACAGAGCATTTGTCAAAAATCCAGCCTTCAGGACAAAACGTCCTCAATATTTCAGAGGTGCCCTGCTCTGTGGCATTAAAGGGACATCTCCCCATGACACACACAGAGCACTAACTCAGGGTGCCTTCTCTGTGCTCTGCGTGCCCACATTATTCTCATTTTGCTTTCCACAGCTGCCTGAAGTCATTACTGCTTCCTAAATCCCTTTTCCTTCCCCAGCTGAATTCCTACTTCCTAGATTTCTTCTTTCCCAGTTGTTTTGACTGCACATTACAACAACCTCAATTTTATCACAGTGTTAAACAAGAAAGTTTATTCTCCCTCCCCTTTTTATTTTTCTTCATTTATGCCTTTTTTTCAAACTGATACAACACTTCACAATTCAGAAAACTTTGCATTTATCTGGTGTTTACTCCATCTTTCATTTCATTAAATAAAACGAGGTTTAACACTAATCCCCAAAGTACCCCTAATGATTATTTCTCTCCAGATGGATTCACCACAGTTTGTCCTTCATCCAGTATGGATTCCATGCAATCATGGGCACCACCAGCTTCCTCCACACTTCTTTTCCAAGTAGGACTGTGGAGCTGGCCTGTTATAAAATGTGAATGGATTACAAGCACTGCCTTTCCTCCAATGCCCAGTTTCATAAATTAATTTTAATGAAGAAACAATCAAGCCAACAGTGGTTTGACAAATCTCCTCCCAGAGGAATCCAAATTCCAGCCTTGGGTGCCCAAGGCTGGAGGAACAGAGCTACAGAAAGGAAAGTTCTCATTTCAGACACCACCTGTTACATATTTCACAGCAGCATTATGATCCCCAAACAGGAATGTTGTGCTCTGTTCCAGGACAAAGAAGGGACATCCTGCCCAATGGTAATCTTGATAAACTACTCAAAAGTCTAAATTAAATACAGGGACACACAAAATAAAAGGAAGGTCAGGGTTTGTGTATAAAGGAAAAATAACTTGAAATACTTATCACACAATATTGTATAGAAATTCATATAGGAAGCAGTGATGGCTTACATGGACAACAAATTTAGGTTTGGGATGGGTGCAAAGTCACAGCAGAAAAACCCTTCCTGAGGAAATCCTCAGCTGTGGAGGATGTTCCAAGTTTCGATTTCTATTTTCTAAATTAACTTCTGACTTTCTCAGTTGACTCTGGGAACAGCTGAAGTTAAAGAAAATGGTGCCCAGAGCAGGACTGGCATGGTTGGCTCTGCTGCAGGGGGCAAAGGCAGTGGCTGACTCTTCCCTGAGCCTGGCAGTGGAGCAAGGAGCTGCACCTCCTGCTTCTCCATCAGCTCTTTGCCGTGGTTAAAGCTCTGCAAGATCTTCTTCTCACCCAATTGACACCTTCAGGGTGGCTTCTTGGTATTCCTGATGAGAAACCACTATTCAAGACCTGTGGGCAGATGCACTCAGCTCCTGGCAGATATCTGAGCCGGGCAATCCCCTCCTTCCCTCCAAAGCACGGTGCCTCCTGGTGTCCAGGTTCCACGCATATGTCACCCCCACACTGCTGGAAATACTAGGAGAACTATGGGGCTGTGCTGCAAAATGCAGCTGACAACATTTAAATCAATGTCAAGCCAGCCAGGAGCAGTTTGCCTTCACCAAAACCCTGGAACAAGCAGGAAGGTAAGAACAGAAATATCACATCGATTAAAAATAAATAGAAAAAGAATCCCATAATTGTTAATTTTTGTGATATTTCATCCAGATATGACAGTCATCCATTTAATACACTTTTCATTATCAAAAAGGCCACTCCCTACCCCCACACAGAGAGAAAAGGCAGGCGATTTATTCTTAAACATATTTCTCCTGAACTGACCATGACCTCACTGGGTGTATATTTCTCTGCACTTGACATTATCACAGAGTGAAAGAGTAGTTTTACCTTGCACATAAGACTTAAAAAGAGCCAGTCATTGATCTTGGTTTTCCTTTCTGCCACAAAGGAATGCAGGGGCATTTTTTCTCCCACAAATGCGGATTTGGGGAAAAGCCAGCTTTACTGCCCTGGTAATACACATCACCAGTTTGTGTGACTGGCAGCTGATGCTCCTGTCTCTGAAACAGGAGAGCTGTGGCATTTGTCATGGCATGCCTCTGACATTTTCCACAGCAAGGGGCAGATAATATCAAACTCCTGCTCATCCATTCAACTTCCCGGGGAGAAACAGACTTCAAAATCTAAACCCAAGGAAAAATAGGCTGTTAGACACTTGTCCTAAAGGCTGCAAGAGAAAAAAAAAAGTGTTTATAAATGTATCAAACTGCAGGAGCAGGATTTATCTTTGATTTGTCCTTGTTGGTTCTTGTCTGTGCAATTACAGCCCCCCTCTGCTAGAGTAGCGCTCAGCACCAGGGTCCTGGGGAGACACAGGAGGTTTGGGTTTAGTCCTGCAACAAAACCCCAAAAAATCTCCACACTGAGAAGGAGACAGAGTATTTGAGAGCTTAATGTGTCACCTCTTGGCAATGAAAAGAAGCATCAGCAAAAGCAAGGCTGAGCATCCCGAGGGGTCCATCCATTACAGGCTCCCCGTGCACCAAATCCCCTGGACAAATGGAACAGCAAAAGCTTCCCTGAAGCTTTTCCAAGCATCCCCAAATCCATGGGGAGTGTCAGCTGTGCTGCAGAGACACCCTGCTGGGAGAAGTATCTTGGGACAGTTTAATCTTGAAGTTTAATTCCTAAAAATACCCCAATTCCCCACCAGGCTGAATGTGCAGTCTGTCTAATGCCCCGTGTTTGGGACATTCAGGTGGACAAGCACCGTTTGTGTCAAACATTGCAGTGTCAGCCCGTTTAACTGAACAGGGGCTGGATTGCAAATTCATCCTGCAGCTGAGGGAAGAGAGCCAAGGGCCAGGAATGCCAGTAGAGTGCTTGTCATGGCTTGGGCCAAGTCCACCAGCACTGCAGGATCTGTCCAGTCCTCTCCTCTCCAAAAAAATACTCCTTTCCTTTCCAAAAACATGACACTTGACAGGAATTATATAGTACCAATGAACAGTAGAGAAGTCTTTTGTGGCTTAGGCATCATTATTTTCATTAAATCTCCAACTATTCATTTGCTGATAAAAGCATAGTTTCTTCTGGGTGATTTCCACAATTTTGTGTGCTTACAGTGTAACACCAGTTGCAACCTGAAGCCATAATTCAGCCATATAAATTGAAAGTGATAAATCCAGACTCTCTTAATCTTTGCCCTAACCCTCTTTGAGTTCAGGATGCATTTTTTTGTTCTCTCATTGTGATCATGTCCTTCTTTTATTTAGTGCATTTATGAACACATAGATGTTTATACCACCCGTGCAAACCTTCCCATGCTGGAAGATGAAGCCTCAAGTGTACAAAACTAAACTTGTGTGTAGCCTTAGTTTGTAAATTCACTGCCACAGAAATAAATTTTCTGTGTATTTGGACCCAGTGTTGTAGAAATTGCTGTTGATGTCTATGAGCAGGTCTTTAAACTGCAAATATATAATTATCAAATAATTATCACACATAATCCGTGTGTGTGAGGCACGTTCACATATAGAATATGCAGCACGTGTAATTTAGTTGCAGTTTCTAAAGTGGAGAATCCAAGATTTAAAGAGGAAGCCAAGAGTACAGATAGATGTCGGGGAAAGGGAGATGCAGAAAATGACCCAGAGCTGAACCTCGGTGACCTCCCATCCATCAATAGAAGTGTGAGAAGACTCAGTGCCAGAATTTCTGCATAACAAGCACAAGAAAACGCCACAATAATAAGAAAACAGAGTGCTAACCCGAGGTAAATCAAACTAAGCCTTCCCCACCGGAATGTTTTTGCAGGGGTGTGTGTTTTGCAGGGAGCTACTTTACTTAGCATTACAAATGTAAGTTAGACTATGGTGCATATAAGCACATCCATATTTCATGAACCTCTATGTAGCTCCGTAGTATTATCATATAAGTGGTATAGATTCCTTCCCTGCCTGCAATGGCAGAGCGTTTTCATTTTAATGATCCCTGTTATTATGCAGACTAAAGGAATTCACAAGATCATCAGTACTTAGAAATTTCCAGAGTGTGTTTTTATTCCTCACTGGATGTTCTGTGTGGTGTCGCCTTGATTTTTTCACCTGGGGCCACATCCCCCAGCTAAACTCTTACTGAGATAAGGGCCAGCTCTGTGTTTTGAGGGATTTGGGAGTGTGGGTGGGTGGGGTGGCCTGAGGCACAGCGCTGGGTTTGGGCCAGGTTATAGCGGGTGGCCTTCGGAGTGAGCGTGGTGTGATTTACCCCACCTGCCTCTCAGCCGTCTGAGCCTTCTGAGGGAGAATAAAAGGAGCCTTGGCTGAATTTAAATGATGTTTTCATATGGTAATATATTACGTGGCTTGGACTGAGCGGTGCAGTGGCACGGAGTGCGTTGGGGACATAAAAGAAAACAAAAATCCTTGCGCTGAAGAATTTATAGCCTAAAAGAACGAGCCCTGGATTCTCTCCAAAGTAAAAAAAAAACCCAAAAAAACCTCTTGGGAATATGTCCCAAAATACATTTGAGAGAAAGACTTTCAGGATATTATGGCTCACAGCACTAACATCTAGGAAAATCTCAGCTCCCACCACATCGGATGTAGGGGGATGCTTCTCCTGGTGCTCACCTTGTGACAGCCCTGCAGGTCTGTGCAGGTCAGGTCGTGTAGGGGAAAATATACAGCTTTCTGTAAAACACTGCTGAAACTCAGAGTGTTGTATGTGGAAGCCAGTGCTGAACTTTTGGGGCTTTCTTATCTGTATCTTCCCAGCGGGAGATGGGTCAGAGACAGCGACCCTGAAATGTGGCACACAGTGGGTCACACTCATTAATCAATTAATCATTACAGATGTTTAAAGTGCTCCAGAAGGGGAAAAAAACCCCACAAGCCAACTCAAACCCTGCAATCTCCTTTATTTCCAGGTCCTCTAAATCGATGCAGCATTTTACTTTTTTACTGTAGTCTCCTGGGTGTAAACCTGAATCCGTGTTTCTGAAGGAATTTGCTTCATGCTGGGCATTTGCTTTTCACAAATGCAAAAAGCAAGTTTTGCTTGGAGCTTTTACCAGGCTCCAAATTCATGTGTGGCACTGCTGGGTGCCTTCAGCAGGGTGACAGCTACAGGGGTCACACACCTGGGCACGGCCACATCACCACCCACATCTACCTATGGGATCCAGCAGAGTTAAAATGTTGGGACCAGGGGAAAATTGGGCCACAATATCTACAGCACAGTGTGCAACCTGCATGGAACACAAATCCAGCTTAGTGGAGCATGCATGATTAGCTAATGGGATATTATGTCCCATCTATTGGCTTTTACCATCTTTTAAGACCACATGATTATGCCAAATGCACAGTTTAGGGCGGGATTTACAGGAATGTTCAGCCTGATCCTTCCCCACTAGCAAAATCCCAACCAGCAGGGTTTCAGTGGAAACAGCAGTACACAAACATAAGGGTTGCTGAAGAGGACAAGCTGTTGAGAGGATGCCCTCTTTATTACCTGCACGTTGAGCATGTGCTGTCAGGGTTTTATATGTGACCATATTGGTTTAAACAAACAAGCGTGCGGTGTAGAGCAAAAAAAAGCTGGCAGGAAGAATGATTTAAGATGAATCATCCCTTCAGCAGCCACTTAAGGGCTGGATGGAGGCAAAGCCAGGGTAATTGGATGGCAGACTCCACCTCGAGGGACCCTGCCGAGCAGCAGAAGTAGCTTTGGCCAAACTCACAGCCGGGGAATTCAAAGACAAAAAAATATCATCAAGGCTTAACAGGGGATCGGTGGCCCTGGTGTTAGATGAGCTGGATCTGAACACAGGTGACTTGTCTGAGGCACAGAGAAAGTTTTAGGTGAGATGGATCTGTACAGGCTGTGGGTTGGTTTAAAAGCACTCTCTGAGCTTTGTTACGGCTGGAAAATTGAGAGAGTGACTCTTTGTTGGGGTTTGATTGCACATGGGCAGCGCCCCATTGAGCTGCCCCTCCCTGTGCCCACTCTGATTTGGTTCATGTGGCAGAGCATCCCCAAGGATGCAAACACTGGGATAAAACATCCCAGGAAAATGTGCTCCAGAGGTGCGCACTGTGCTCCCAGCACTAATGAACATTCAGCCAACACGATCAGATTAGAGCCATCCATGAGTAAAATCCCTTAAAATTACTCCTGTCCCCAGCAGCAACTGCTCCACTCTGCAAACCTGTGCCATTTCCCAGTGTAAACAAGCCTCATTGTTGTTGCAAGGATCCATCTGGTAAGTCACAGCTGTCCCCAAAATGGACTTCTCAGGGGAAGTCAGGCCAGGCCCAGGCAGACACAGACACAAGGCTGGTGCATTCAGAGCAGTACAGCCCCCCTCTCTAACCTTAAACAGAAGGGAATGATCAGAGAGGAGATACAAATGTCACCTCTTTCATCCTCTTAGGTGTCGTTTAGCCAACAACAGAATTACCCTGCTTACCTTCCTTGGAAAAAACTCCCTCCCACCAACCCCAGCTCTGTTCAGCAGTGATGGAAACCTCGAGGTGGGCTCAGCCGTAGCTGCTGGGAGGTCACAAAGCCCCGTGAAGCCCAGGATCTTTTCAGCAGCCTCAAGTTACGTGTCTCCACTCTGGCAGCTCCTTGGATTTCACAGTGAGCACACCCTTCCCAGAGAAACAAACGCATTGTTTGGTCAGCAGTGAAATTGTTTAGTGGAAAGAAACCAACTCCGATAAACGCTGCCAGCCCTGCCTGCCCTGTAGCACTGAAGCCAAAATAGGTGAAATAATAAAATGTGACTGTATATATCCTGTGAGCATAAGAATGCTGAGAAGGAGGAATGCATAAATAGCAACAAATTATTCTCCCTCACTTACTGGTAAGTCTGTTTATTAGACTAAATTAATATTAATGCTGCATTTACTGACTCCGCTATCCAGCATGCACACTCAGGGGCCCACCTTGAAAACAGAGGTAAAATTTCTCTTAAATACCTTGCAGGACATTTGTTCTTGAATAAAGCTCTCTTAATTAAGTAGTTGAGCTTTAATAATAAACCAGAGCCAAAGATGTAGACTTGCAGATGTAGTTGAAACAAAACCCCATGATGGATCCAAGAAGACTCTTAGGAACACTGATAGTTTCTTGATTTGATCAAACATTTTCAGTCACCTCCTCCAAAAAAACCCCCAAACCCCCCCCCCCCCCAAAACCACCTAAAAATCCAAAACAAAACAAAAACCCCAGCCCAACTTTTATCTCTATAAATTTTCATCTCTCCTTTATTCTCCTAAGAGCTGAGGCATTAAAAGAGGAGTCACTGAGCTGCTCAGGCACCACGAGTTGACTCCTGCAGGGGCAGGAGTCCAGTGCCCACCTCTGGGACACCTTTCACAGCCTGTCACAGCCCAAAGCATCACCTGGACCTGTGTCCCAATCTTCTGTAAAGCTTCCCCAAAGCCCTCAGGCATCATAAGTAGGAACAAATATCAGATGATAAAACCAGTCAGGACACACATACACGGCCCAGTTTAACACAGCACCAGGAAGGTAATATTTGAAGTTTACAGAAAGCAAATTCAAGTAAGCTCTAAGTCAATCAAAAGTGACTGAAACCTACTTTGGTCCAAATATGTGTTCAAAAAGGTCACAGCTGGTGTAATTATCCTTGCTAGATTTAGCACGTGCTCAGCTTAAGACTGCCAAGAGCTGAAGAACACTCGGATGCCTAAGTGACTGTCACCTCATCAAAATAAAAAAATAACAAAAATAATTATAATTCTGTGATATTACAAGCTCGCATACAAGAAATATTTTCTTTGGGAAAATACTTGGAAGACTTTTCAAAACCAAACTCCCTCTTTCCTCCACAGAATCTCTTTTCTGCAGCAACAATCTCAGTCAGAAATATAAACCAGGGTTTACACAGAATGGGATCACATGTGAGTGACAATATGATGGAAAGGGGCTGAGAAACAAAGCCTCAAAAATGTTAATTGTATCTCAAAGGGAGAGCAAAATCAATAAACGCTATTTCTAAAACAACATAGTATCCATCAGCTAAGATACCTGATATAAATCAGTAAAAGCAGTGTTATGAGAATGGTAATTTTGCCTAGTTATGGGAAAGGCTTCCTCTTATTTATTGCCACCAGCAGGGCCATCTTCACCCATCTCTTTGCAAATAATGCACATTTTGGCTGTGTCCCCCAGCCCCACCCTGTGCCAAGGACAGGCAGCCCCACAAACTCCAAAGGCAAAAGCATAAAGGTTTTACTGGGGACCTGCAGCACTCCTAAAGCAGCAGTAATGAACTCAGAATCTATAGGGGTAGAGATTACTCTGGACAGAGTAAAAGGCAAGGGGAGAGGTTGGTCTGAAATGTCAGAAATATTAGCTACACAGAAATACAGTAAGTGAATCAATGAGAACAGAGCTACTGGGTAAAAGGATTAAATGGCTAATAGAAGGGAGACTCCAGTGACCTCCAACATGGGAAGGAGTTGATAATGAGATAAGTAAAGCTTATGAAGATAATAACAGTGTAATTATGGTCGAGTTCAAACTACTAAGTGTATATTAGGAAACCCCTGAGATATATATAGATATAAAATTCTGGATAACTAGTACTAAACGATTATCTTTTAGTCCAAAGTGTAAGAGGCTCAAAAAATATGTCTGGATTTGAGTTTAACCTATAACCCAACAGTGGGACTACATAAAACATTTTACACCTCACTCTTTTAAGGAACACACAAGAAGGCACAGCAATTATGGAGTGATTTATCCTCTGCAATTTCTGTTGCCACCAAGGTGGAGACTATAAATGCACAGAGATATCCTGAGAGACAGCCTTGGCCTGAGGAACATGAGTTCCAAAGGGCCAAACACACTGAGGAAGGCAGGGGAATGGGGCAGGGCGAGTTTCTTGCCCAGTTCTTGTCCCAGCACTTGTGAACTCACTCTCATAATTGATATTTACTGTAGGGGAACAGTGTGTATGGGGCTGTAAAATTACCTCTTTGCTTCCTGCAAGCAACTTCTCTGCATCCCCACTGCTTTATGTTTTGCTTCCCCGTTATTTTTAATTTATTTTTTTCAAAAAAACATGAAGCAAGGGATATCACCCACTGCTGAAAATGTCAAATCAGACAGATTAGCCAACAATGAGTGACAAATGCTGCCTTCATTGGAAAAGCACAAGTAAGCTTGAAGGATCACAATTTTAGGGGGACTTACTTCATATCTCAGTCTCCTGCCTCAATCCTGCAATCAACTGACAGTGCGAATGGCAGGATTTGATTTCTTATCATCTAATTTGTGGGTGCAAACAGCAGCATTACACTGAGAAACTGAGCACTTACAGTTCCCATCGACTTCGTTTATCCTCGCTATTTGTGCTTACAAATCAGGCCCATGCTTGATCTTTAAGTTCCATAATTTCCTCCTGCAATTGCTTGTACTCACAAAATTGCACCTGCGGTTGATTGCTGGAGCAGATTTAGGGGCTGGTTCCTCTGAAGATGTAGCCCATGATTTTTGAAAAGCTAATGTTGGAAGAAAGAGAAAAAAGCAGCTCCCACAAAAACAGGAATCAGGTTTTAGCTAAAACGACAGGTACATTATTCAGTAAAATAAAAGTGACAGGCATCAGAAGGTCTTAATAGATGCAGTGTACACTCCTACCTGGAGAATACAAACATAGCTCAGGGAAACACTTTTCTGAATAGCTGTCAATCAGGAAGTGGCAATAAAAAACCTAAATAAATGCAGATCTCAAACATCTCAGCTCTTTTTGTCTTAAACAGGGCATAGATAACTGTGCATCACATAACATGTGTGCCACTGTGCATGCCAGTGTGGGGACAAATGACTGCTGAAGTGCATAAGTTGTAATTGGGTCATTTGTGTGCAGTCACCACCATTCCATGATCAAATCAAGGGTACCACCAAGTGCCTGATCCTGCATTTATATTGCTGAAATCTATCTGTCTTTCCATCCTTTGCTGTGGGTAGAAAACACTGGGACATGCATAGCAAAGATTAAGCAAGGTTTTTTTTTCCAAAGGACTTCTTAGGTCAGAAAAAATACAGAAAAAGTCGAAGAGACAGGTAGTAGGAATATGACTACACAAATTTAAAGTAATTTATTAATACAGTACAAGTGTGTGCTCTGAAAGGGACAGGTGGGAGACTATTGGGAACACAAGGCAGTGAATTATTTAAGTCAAGTGCCTTTTAGGGCCATGAAAACAGCAGCTGAAAAAAGGCTATTAGGCCACTTTGTCCATACTCTGCATCTAAACCTTAAAAACCCCTTACTGCTGAGCCAGATAATGAATATTTAAACCCTTATTCACTGTTCTTAGATATTCCAAACGACGGAGCTTTTCCCACCTTGGGAAACAACTCTACTCTCTAATAAAAAAACCAAAACAGATATAAATTGCCAACAGAAGGATTTCGAACCAAAATTCTTCTGGCAGCATCCCATGGCTGCTCTTCTATTCCCTTTCAAGTGTCACACTGCAGAGATACCTTCAAAGGGGCAGGGTGAGGAACTACATCAAACTGTAAGAAATCCTTATGTCTAAGAACAATCCTTCAGCTTATCTTCCATGTAACTTATTTTTTCCCAGGTAGTGGCAAATAGATGAGAAATGAAGCCTTGAAGGGAAAAACCTTCAGGGAAGGTGAACTCCAACTTAGTGCAAAACATGAAGGTAGAAGTGACACGCAAGAGACCAACATTAATTCTCTGAAACCTCAAAAAAGGATGTGTCCCATTTCCAGCTCAAAAGCATCTTTGCCTGACAGATCTGCAGGCTCTGTTTTGGATCTGAAGCTCACATTCATTTTCTCCCATTTCCTCTTTTTCCACATTTAGTCACAAATAGCAAAAGAATTTTAGGTCAATTTGGGCTCTCAAAACACCAGTTCACCATTTTTTATTGTGCTCATTTTAACTTATTTGAGTTTGTGTGTGTGAGAGTGTCCAAAATTTGCCCTCTACTTGTGCCTGGTTTCCATCACTGATTGAGCAACAGAGGAGAGAAAACACATTTTCTCTCTGACACTGAAAAAGAGCCCAGAGCACACAGAGAGCCTGACCTTTTGCCAAGACTTGGACTTTTCAGAGGGAGTCTGTGCCTTAAATAAAAGTATCATTAAGAAAAAACAAAAATCACCATACAATGGACTTTAGGGTCAGCAATCAAGAACAGGCTGCACTTCCAAAGGCTTCCTTATGAGAAGCCTGGGGAGATGATGCAGTGCTCCATTTGTTTTTAGAAATCTAATGAATTGTGTTGGCCCAGATTTTGTCCTTGTGCACCAGGAACTGTCCTATTTCCTCACTGAGATCCTTGTCCATGGGGAACATTCTGCCTCTCTGTTCAGATGGATGTGGGACAAATTTTGCAAACTGGGTCCTAACTAAATTTGAGCAGGAAACTGAGAATTCTTTTTGGGGAAAAAAAAATCTGTGTAAAACCCAGCTAAACAAAGATGAAAATTATCCCAGAATGTTTTTATATTGGTGATTTTTAAAGAAATGAAAAATTAAAGCTGTCTGGAAGAACTCAGATGGAAGCTGTGGGTTTATTTTATTTTCTAAACCAGCTACAATGCTGAGGTAGCTCATCAAATAACACCGGAGAGAGGAGCTGGGCCAAGACCCTTCTGGGCCTTCCTGCCATTTACACAGCTTAGCCTGCTTATTTCAAGAGGGAAGAGAGCCAGAGAGCAAAGCTCTTGACCCTGTGAGCACCAAGCCCTGGGGCTGAGAGCAGAAGGGTCCTTAATCACCTGGTTACCAGCAGCTGGTTCAGTCTGAACTTAGATAGTTGGTCTTTGAAACTTATTTTGCCTTATCAATTAAACCCCCCCTCCTCAAATAACAAAACAAAGCAGAGATGTAGATTTTTCATGAGACTTAAAAATGCTGTATGGGTTTTACCCATACCTCTGAGGGTCCAGCCTGGCAGAGATGTGGCAAAAATCAATTAGCAAGATGGCATGATCGAGTGTGTCTTGAAAAATCAAGAAGGTTTTAATAAAGAAAGAAGATAATACAAAAACGAAGGCAAAGCTGAGCGCAGTATAGAGACAAGTCTCCTACTTGCTACAACACCTTGAAAAGTGTGGAGTTTCTTTGTTCTCTTTCTTTAGTACTTAACAGTTTAGGTGGGCTTTTTGGCCCTTGGCCCAGTGAGATGAACAACAGACTTTGAGTTACATTCTTGGAGCTCAATCCATGCTCCTGTGCTGGCGCCGAGCCAATTACAATGAGAAAAATCACAGAACTTTCCAGTTAAACTTCCTAAAATGTCTAAAGGTAAACTGAAACTCTTTCCCTATTTGGAAGCACCTGCTGGGAGTGTGGGATGCATTACCACAATGCTGTTCTTAGCATCTCCTTATAGGCAGGAAAGGAGAAAAAACCTCCTCAGCCTTGACTTGTCTCCATACTTTGCCTTGCACTTTTGAAAGCTGCACAGCAAACCCCCAGGGCTGAATCTTCCCTGCTCTGCATGATGGATCATCAGACATACAATCCCCATCATTGTTAATGGCAGTTGTGCAGCAGATTACTACACGTGGCATTTGCCAGTCCTCTGAGCTCCCTGCTTTCCTCCTGCAGTACAAGCACGTAGGAAATGCACCAGGATATTGCTGCTTTTGGAGGTTGTTCACTCTGAAAATTTGTGCAATAAAAAGATTTGCTGCAAGCTTTCATTATCTTAATAACAAAAAACTACACAGAGCTTTCAGTTTTTACTGCAGAGCCACCAGTACTTAATACTGTGAGGAAGTCCAGAAAAAGCCAGGCAACAAAATTTAAAGTCAATCCGTGGGCCACCATCAATGATAGTTCTGGGGAGCTCTGCTAGGGGTTAACATTGGTATAGGGCATAAAACGCCATTGAGAAATACTTTAGGTAATTTTTTATCATTTTATTCTAGTCATATCTTCCAAAGAAACAGGCTGGGCTGAAAGTGCTGAGTAAATGAAAAGGGAAGAGTCACAGAGAGGGCAATCATTGTTAGAGGCACAAGTTACCCTTGCTTTTGAGGTGCTGGAGGCCAAGCTGCCTGTTTGTGTATCATGAGCAGCAGAGGACAACTCTCTGTTCCAGCATCACCTGGGACTGGTGTCTCCTGCACTGACAGAGGGCACTGGGAGCAGATGAAGTTTGTTACGAGGGTTTTGCTCATGTCCTTCCCTCTCGTTTGAAAAGAGCACAAGAAAATTCCTGTCAGACCCTCGAGACCTCTTTTCCTCCCTTCTTCCTCCACTCTGTACAACGTTTTCACACTCTGTGCAATCTCAGTCAATTTACTGATATCCAAAGGAAGATTTAAGCAAATGTACATCTGCCTATAGCTACATTCTGCATTGTGTTTAAAGCATAACCAGGAATCTGTAAGGAAAGACAAGTTACTGCTCTGAGCTATGAAATATTCATGGAAACACCAGTGTGATGCCTCACCTTTGCTCCTTCAAATAGACAATGGTCTGGCTGCCTCCCCAGAGCCAAGTTTCAGTGTCAGAGAGAGGAGTAAGGAGCTTATTGTGCTGTTAATATATGATTATGTCATCTCTCTTAACACTTTCCCACTAAAGAGGCTGAGACCTCCAGGTCTGCAAATCCCCATCTTGAAATGGAGCTAGGGATTTCTTCCCCTGGCTCTAAAGCAGCTCAGCTGTAATATGAGCTGAATGGAGATTTACGGGGAAAAGGTTCTGTGGCTTTTTTTCTTTTTTTCAGGGATCCCATTTAAAAGGCTTCAGAAGAGGAAGTCTTCAGCAAATGGTTTATCTTCGTGCAGAAGGATGGAAGAGACCCCATTGACCTGTTGCTGTGGTCTTGATCTACAGAAGGACAGTGGTTTAGACAGTATTTGTTTCTAAATTTGTTGCTTCCTTCACTGACAGTTGCACCTGGATGAGCCAGGAAACCTCCCCCCCTGCAGCCTGAAAAAGACAAAATTTATGGCCTCTTGAAAGGGAGAAGAAACAGATAATTTTCTTGCACAAAACACTAACAATAAAACATTTCCAGAACCTGTCTGCTGGTGCCAAGGCCACTCCTGTTACTTCCAATCCAAATTCCTGGACTACACCAGGCGCAAATCCCCTCCCACCTGGTTGCAGAGTTGGAATTACAGGTGGTTCTAAGAACCCAGGACAAACCCCAGTGAGCTTTTGAGATCTCTGTGTTGTGAAACATAACTTTAATTATCTCCCTGCAGCAATAAACAGTGGGACATAGGACCTCTGGAGTCTGTAGATCACCCTGGCTTCTGAAGAGGATGCTGACCTCATTGTTCACTGCCCAAAAGTCCTTGGGACTTTATGGACCTGCATTAAAAATCTAAATCTTTTCATTTGAAGACCTACTTTTTGATGGATACTGCAAATCAGTTTAAAGTAACATTTTGTCAGCCAGAAATTCTGATAAAGATAAATTTAAGAGATGCTTCTTTAAATGGCTCTACAATTAATGTTTCTATACTTCCTTCCTGCAACCTGGGGAAATAAAGGTCCACTGGTGATTATTTTCCTACTTTCATTGTGTCATGTGGATATTTTATTTTTAATGCCAAGGTCCAGGGTAGAAGATATCTGATTTATGCAGCTGGCATATTAATTGCCACTAACCTGAGACCATTTTTCTTTCTTCTTTTACAAAATAGATGTTCTGAAACCTGTCAATTCCTGTTTTAGGAAGAGACCAAAAAACCCTTCAAAAAGCTTTTTCAAGATTAAGGAACTGTGGATTTGAGGAAGAAAAGAGTAGAGAAAGTTCTGTTCCCAAATTTTGGCCTAAAATGGTTCTAACATGGAACCATCAAGTTTCTGCCTCTCTGGTGCTTCACACAGATTTTCTTGGGTCAAATTTTTCATAATATCCAACATCAAACTTTATCAAAGCAGTACTGAAATTATTGGCCACTGTTAATCTCCTGTATTTCAGATGAGTCACTTCTGACTTTTATTAGGAGGTGGGAAAATCTCTTTCATCTAATTCCCAGCATCTTCATTCATGCATGACAACTTGTCTCCATTCTCCGCCTCTGCAGTATGTGTGAAACAAGATGTCTCAAAGTCTAATTCTAGAATTCAAGTACTGAACTGAAAAAAATTGCTGAAGTTTCTCATATATTTTTGCAGCACAGGCTGGAATTATTAATAGTCATAAAACACAAGGCCCTTTGCCCACAGCTGCTCTGCAGGTGGAAAACCAGTGAACTTTACAAGAAATTGGCTTCCAACTATTTTATTTGAAGCACTAGAGGAGAATAAGGGGTCTAATCTTTCAAGGACAGACATAACTTCAGCCTTGTGCCTGCTAGCAGACTTCAATGGGACAAGTTAGGATGATACATTTAATTGTCTGTTGGTGATGTTGCTGAATCAAGGACTGGACTCCAGGGGCTGATAGATGGTCTAAATTGTGAGACTTCATGGAAGTGGCCAAATAGCTCTTCCCAAGTGCAGCTTGACTCCTTCCTGCCTTGTAAAGAGATAATGGCAGTGTCAGTTAACGTCCCTGTCTCCACAGAAGGGTACTGGGGAGCAAAAGGAGCACAGGGTTGAGCAGGAAATGAAAGTCACTGTAGTGCAAAGGGGCTGAGGAGATGTGATGTTGTTGTACACTACAACAACACAGACTCCAAGATTCAGAAGGCTGAAAATGACTTTTATTTTTGGGATGTGTCTCTTTTTATATTATTCTACACAGACAAATTCAATTGGTGAAATAAAGGCAAACCTCTTCAATCACATTGGTCAGAGCAGAGGGACATCAAGAAGAAGTCCCTCCTAGGGAAAAGAATGTAAACAAAGTTACAGTTACAAAAATATGTCTCTTGTTTACAGAAAATTCCTTGAGAAAAGAATTTTAGAAAACCAAACTATCTAGGGCATGAAACCAGGGCTACAGAGATGTTTCCCTACCAGGAACATTTCTGATTGCTCAGGTGAACCCAACACATCTCACTGGGCCTGTCCTTGCAGTCTTCAGGGAGAAAGGGACCAGAGGTGCTTCGGGGGTTGCAGCATGGAGGTTGAACTGTTGCATAACATGCTGTCTAAAGCTGGCTCAGGGTTTTTGCTGGAGCATATTTCTGCTCACAAACATTAGTATGCCAGAAAAGAAATCATGTTTTACAGCAAATTCATCAAAACGTTTGTTGGGGAAGGTTTCTAACCTCCAAAATGAAGTGTCTTGAGAGAAAGATGCAAACAGCTAATTGGAGCATGCTCCTGAAGAGTGGGAAATACACACTCCTGGGATCTTGGAAGCACGGAGTTGTTCTCCCACATCCCAGAGGCATTTCCCTGCCACTGCCCTGGAGCAGAGCTCCTCCAGTCTCTCTGCTGGGACTGCTCCATGTGGAGAGGCAGCTGGGTGAGCACATGGAAGCTCAGCCCAAGCCTGGCTTCAACTCTGATCTCCCACATCCTGGATGAGTGCCCACCATCACAGAAATGCTCCTTTACAGTCATTTCTTTTCAGCTGTTATTTTGGGGGGAAAAGGAATATGCTGCAGTAGTTCCACTAACAAATAAAATCCATGAAACCCTTGACGAGACAGAGAAATTATTTCTCACCATGTCCACTGCACAAAGAGTATTAGCTGAACACCTGCCCTTGAACTTATGTTCAACAACTCCTCAGAGGCCATTTTTTCTCTGCAGAGGTCTGCCTGATGCATTCAAATTATGATCTTAAAAGAACTTCCTCTGAGTGTCTGTGCTGCCTGTCTGGGGTGTCACTCTGCTCTGAGTGACCTCCAGCCACTGTGGGATCTCCTGTTCTGTCACACATGCATGTGTGCTCAAAAAAAGTGAATATTTTAAAGCTCCCCTTATGGCAGAGAAGGCAAACCACCACACAGCAAGAGACAGCCCATCCTCATTTTTTTGCTTTCAATTGGTTTTGTTTGAAGAGGGACACGCTAAAAGCCTGGCTTAGAGGTGCAGCTGAAAAATGATGGGGCCCAAATTCCTTTTTTGTTGCGTTTGATTTCACTGGGGCCACACACCAGAAATGAATCTGGTTTCACTTTCCCTCTCTCTCTCTCTCACACACACGTGGTCTTACTGAGAAAATGTGCTTAAGTTCTGGAAAACCTCTGCAGTTTTGGTAAACCCTCAACTGTTCTCCTGAGGGAAGTTTCTGTTGAATGACACGTCTTTAATCACCTCTTGAAGTTTCTAAGAATTCGATTAATTAGTTTTAGACATCTCAGTATCAAAAAGGTTAAGTTCATCTTCATTAGGAGCGACCTCATCTTGTCTCCAATCTCTCACTGCTATCATCTGTAACGACACACCAGAGAGGCATCACTTGTCCCATGACTGAAAAGGCTCTTGGATGACTTGTTTATGACCAAAGCTTTAATTCATTAAATAATGGGGAAAACAACTTTTTAATGCCAGTTGTTTTACTGCTCTGCAGACTGAGTGCTCGTCTCCATGCTGCTGTCGCATTTGGGGCTAATTTAATGAATAATTAAATAATTTAGCTTTTAACTAAATTAATCATTTAGTTAATTCATTAATAATTATCCCTTGCACTTCAATGGTGCCTTCCAGGCTAAGATATCAAAGTGTTTCGTGAGCATTTTCACCCTTCTTCCTCCCGCATGCAGCCTGAGTAAATGGATTTTATATGAAAAACCACATTAGTCAGCTTCAAAGAGAGAAGGAATCCGGTTCTGATTCCGTGGGTGGGGGCAAGGAATGGCTCAAACCACCAGCTTGCCATTTTCAGCAGACACAGACTGTCTCTCCAAACCCCTTTTCCTTTGCTAGAACAGCATATGATGGGAGGCAGGGTGGCCTAACACTGGGCATGTCATAGTGCAGGTCTCAATCCTTGCTCTGTTGATGACTTTTTGGGTGATGCACAGTCCCCAGGTGCCTTGGCTGTCCACTAGCACAACAAGGTGGGTGCAAACATCTTATTTCAGGTAGAAACACACCTAAAGCTGTGAAGCTTCACACCACGTTAAAGTAACTGAGCTGCACATTTTGCAGCTCAAAGAGATTAAGCATCATCCCCAGGAACACAGAGTTCTGTGGCTCCTCTCCTTGGCACCAGGTGATCCATGCTCAACTCACCTTCAAACCATTCCCTATTCCAAGACACACTCTGCCTGGGGACTGCTAAATTCTCAAGCCAAGTAATAACTTCCTCATCAATACTCCATAGCTCCTTTTATTTTTCTCTCTTTGGTAGCTGAATAGCTGTGAAGGTGGTTTTGATACATTTAGTATTATCTTTCCATTTAAAATGATTTTAGTGTCAATCTGGTTCAACAAGGTGCTATTTTTAATACAGAGTGGAAATTAATTTTTTGTACATATTGAAAGAGGCTGATTATGTAGGACATTGTGGCCTCTCGTGTGGGTGCACAATCCTGAATCACTTTACTTGTATTTTTATTTATTTTTCAGGCTTAAGCATTGCCAAAATTCTTAATGGCACAACCTAGTGACTACCTATTTAAAGGGAAAAAAAAGAGCCCAATTTAGTATTCAGGAAGAGTAAACTGACAAGATGCCAAATGGATTTAACTGTGCAATTCCAAGGGAGAGGGGAACAGAAATGCTTAAAAGAGCTATCATGTTCTTAAGTGGAGACGTGGTGATGCATTGTTAAATGAGGGAAGAGTAGGGGCTGAGGTAATGTGGGAGGGAGGAAATAATGTGGTGCCCTCACAGGCCTTGGGAGAGAGACACAGAACAAACCTGTTCCCACTTTGCCCAGCAGTGTGATGGTCAAGTACAGTATCCGAGACCTCTGTGGATTGTGCTGCAGAGCAAAGAAGGACTTTTGTCACCTCCTTGGGAAGAGGGTGAAGGGGGAGAAGGCCTCTGAGAAGTGGGCAGTGCTTGTCAGCAGCCACAGCACTTGTGGAGATGAGAGCGGCACAAAACACTTGTGACGCCGCGAAGGCAAACTGAGAGCGTTCGAAACGGGCCCGGAGAGGGGCTCAGGGACTGCAATTTTCATTTGCATGCTGGAAACTCATCTGGGAGTGCTTGAGGACTGAGGGAAGTGCTGTACAGAGAAGTGGAGACATGAGAAAAATATGCCCAAGTGTCCTGATCATCAGCCTGATTAGGGAGGAAGCAGCTCAGGGGTAGATTGTGCTGATCCAGCAAGAACCATCGTGCTGTGCTGGGAGTGGTAAAACTGCTGGTCCTGGAAGCAGAAAAACTGCTGGTCCTTTTCCCTCACATCTGCACAATCCTCATGTGCAACTCTAGACCCACATGGGCAGCCACATCTAGGCTGTTTTGCTGAGGGAATCTTGTGGGAAGAACAGGAATGGGACACATCTTTGAGGATCTTGCAAAAGGTTGAAATGGCACCAATCCTGCCTGCAAAGGAAGTGCAGGAGGAGCTGGGTAATCTATGGTTTGTAGCTAAGGGAATATTGAGAAAGAAGAACATTGGCTGGTCTATTTAAAGAGAAGCATCTACTTAATTCAAGCCTGTTGTTACCTTGAAATTGAAGCACTTGCTTAAGTGCTTTGCTGGACAGGAATGTCATTCTCCTCGGGCTTTAAGCTGAACATGTGTTGAAGAGATTTTGGTGAGCAGAAGCAGGGTTTATAAAAAACTTCAGCCTCAGCAATGATCCAGCCTGCTTACACAGGAGCCACAAAACATCAGCCCAGGTGTTCCCTGGAGTTAAAACTGTTGGTCACAGGAGCTCTCTGTAAGGAGGAAGATTTTGCAAAGGATGATGATGGAGGTGCACTCACTGCATGCTCAGTCCCTGCAATGGGTAAATCCATTGCTGGTATGAGTTTCCATGAGCCCAGGAGATCTATTTTCCACACATTCACTTAGAATTCTCACTGCACACTTGTATTTTTGCTGGCTGTTGCAAATACAGATAATATTTACTAATTTGACAGCTATTGCTATTCAGTGGGCTGAATATTTGACAGCTCCAGTCAGTGGATTGCTCCTTCCTAGATAATAATTCTAGAATAATCAGAAACACAGTGAAAAGAAATTTAAAAGCACCTTTTTGAAGATATGCCACTGCAATGTCTTGTCCAAAAGAGGAGTTTGTCCTTAATTGGGCCAGAGGAAAGAAAAAGCTTCCATGGCGTATTAGCATGCTTTTATCACTGCACTCAGAGTAACAAATAATTAACAAAATGAACTTCATGGAAATGTGACTGGTCCTGTGAAGCATCCCTTGTTAGTTGTCTCCAACAACTGCCATGAGGGCCTGTCAAATTTGTGTTAATATGTGTATTAATGGATTTTTTAGTAGCACCATTTGCTACATCAAAGATCGTGTGTGTTGTCTATTTAACCTTGAAAAAGTCACTGGCTAAAAGTATTTGGGAATATGAGGTGCTTTTCTGCCTAATTTGTTCTGTAAGTATCAAATGGAAGATGTGTCATGGTAAATTGCATTTTTAAATGGCATCTGGTGTGACTATCCAACACAGGACTTTTCTAACAATTTTCTAGACTAATTTATTGTTTAGTTGTCAGCCACCTTATTTATTGGCCATCCAAACCAGTAAATAAAAAGTAAATGTAATTCCTTATTTTTAAATACTTTCATGTTTTATGTTATTGCAATAACTTTTGAAACTCCAAGTTTAAAAAGTAAGTGAATGTACAAGCTCATTTAGCTGCTTAATTAATTTTACACCAGTTTTATCTGAAAAAAAAAAAATTAGCCATGGCATCCAAATCTTTATGAGGGGCTTGTATTTGCACTATTTACACTTTAATATATGTCACTTATTAAATTATTAATCAACTGAAGTTTGCTAAGCTCTTTGAAGATAAAAAGCACTCAGAGTGTTAAACACCATTCTTCTCACAATCATGTCTTCCAATTTTCAATGTTTTAGCACACAAAATACGTTTCACTCAGATCTAGAGGATGCTTAAAATTAGCTTGTTTATACATTTTGAGGATGCAGTTAATTTACGTAGGTTAATGATTCCCGTGGCATATTGAGGATGCCGCACAGCGAATAAATAAGAGTTTGCAAGCTGACTCCTGTCAAGAAAATTGAGACTTCAAGGATTCTGTCATTTCTCAGTGACAGTAAAAATCTCAGATGAAATCCTGCTCCTGGGAAAAACTCAAAGCTCCCTTGGCAGCAGGAGCAGCAGAAGCAGCAGAATTCCAGCCCTTTCCAGGCTGGACATCCTTGTGTTTCTCCAAGGAGCCAACCCTGCCAAAGCAAAGCCTTTCCCAGGGAGGCAGAGCAACGAGGCCTCCCAGCTCCACATCTCCTGTCCCACTTCAACAGGATTAATTGTACCTAGTTAATTGCAGCAGGATTAATTGCACCTTCCACTCACCCCAGCTTCAGGCTTCTTAGGTGAGCTGATGTGAAGAATGGAGGTACACAAAGCCCTATTTGTTAATTTCTGTGGAAGAGAGGGGGAAAACCAAATCATTGTTAAAAAAAGAGCTTACCCTCCTCCCCAAAGGTTAAGACCGAATGGGAAACCCCTCAAAAAAGTGATAAAAAGATAGTTGTGAGGACAACAAATAGCCTCAATTCCTGCTGATGGAGAAGAATCAATTCTTGAGTAGATTTATCAGGATCACCACAGACATTCCCATTTGTTCATGCACAAAGGTAAAAAAACACCTTCAAGTCTGGAACATGTAAATAAAGATCCTTGAATGGGAGCTCAGTAAAAATGTGACCTTTTTTGGGTGAGGAAGGATGAGCAGCCCTGCAGCTGCTGAGAGCAGGGGAGCAGCTGCCCTTTGCCCCAGCCGGCTCAGAGCCTGCTGCTCAGGGAGCTTCCTTTGGAGACTGGGCTGGAACTTCTCCAGGACTGAGGAAGGTACAACAATGGGTTTTGAATTTCTTTTCTACTGCTCAGATATTTGGGTTACCACCAGCTGGGGTAAATCCATTCTGTTGGTTGGATTTGCAAGGTTGTTGGTACATTTGCTGTTATATTTGTGCTAAATAAACAACTCATTTTCCACATCAGTGAAGTTTTGGTTTAGCTACAGCAGCCCCCACTGCCCAGTTCAGATGCAAATGGATGTGGGTGAGGGAAGGCTGGTGGGGAAATCTTTCTGTTTTATCAGACCATTGTTTAGATAATTCTCCAGGGTGTTTGATTTTTCACGTGTACTATGTTTCTCCTCCAGGCCATAAGAGATAAAATACCAAGTTCTCTATCCTTAGATTTTCACACCTCCATAGTATTTCCTTTAGCTTCAGCCATGCATAACGTGCTGACAAACTTCATTAAAAGCAAAATTAATTTCCAGCATGCACTCTACACAGCTTAAAATTAAAACTTGTTTCTCCTCCACTTTTCGTAGCAACTGAAACCTTTGATTTTCTCACTTTTTTCCCAACCTCGAGTAACTGAAAGATAAACTTTTGGTAACACAACTGTGTGCACATCTGTGATTCCATACCTTTAAAAGGCACATTCCTGGCAGCAGGAAAAACAGAATCATGTTGCATGAAGGATGTATGTAGCATTTTAAAAAGTTTTAACCAGCTTAAAGGAAAAGAAAAATAAATGGAGAAATAATCCTTTGAAAGCCATGTTTGGAAAAGAGCATGAATACAATTAACCTCTGAAATTCTATGCTTGTTGGTTTGCTTAGTTCAGAGCTTCCCAGGGACCATTTATCTCAACAGAAAAGCATAAATACTGTGTAGCACTGACTTTATCAGAGCAATTTTAACTGAACAGTGTCCCCAGAGTCACTTAAGGGTTAATCCGTTGCATCTCATGAAAGGTAATGGATTTTGATTAAAGAGAGCACCTCAATGGCTTGGGAGCCTAAAGCAGATGCACACATCCCAGCTTTATATTTAATTTAAAACCAGCACCGTCAAAGAGGAGCACAAGCCATTTATGCCACCAGCAGCTAAACCAAAAAATGTAATGCAACTGACCTCAGTGAAATGGAAATTACAACCACGGCTTCGCTGTAATAATTATTTGCATAAGGTTTTAATGCCCAGCACATTTCATGGAATAGTGTATGGATTCTTGATGGAAACGAGCCCAGCTTTTGGGAGAAGGACTCAGGGCACTTTTTCCAGGGGTGTTTTGAGGTGATGGACCATTTCCAAGAACCAGAAGCTGGTCAGGGTGGTTGGTGCAAGCAGGGGGGAGCCAACCAACCCACATTTTCATGGTAGCCAGGTGAAGGAGCCACAACCATTTTACTGTCAGCTTTCTCCACAGCTTGGCACTGGCCACTCCAAACTGCAGCTAAATTATGTAGCCTTGGTTTTGTGCCTGAGGTGTTTTGGTTTTCTGAAATTCTTTACCCAGGGAATTTTCTGTAAACAGGAGAGATGTTTATGTAGCTGTACCTTTGTTATTCATTCCTTTTCCTAGGAGGAACTACTTCTTGATGTCCCTCTGGTCTGACCAATGTGATTGAAGAGATTTGTCTTTGTTTCACCAATCAAATTGATCTGTGTAAAATAGTATAAAAGGGAGACACATCCCAAAAATAAAGGAATCATTTTCAGCCTTCTGAATCTGGGAGTCTGTGTCATTGTGGTGTAAAACAGTCTCAAAATTAGTCTTTAGTCAGTAGCTGGTTGGTGGGATGGGATTCTTCACCTCCAGTCATTGTCCACATCACAGGAAAGAAATTCAGGCTGTTCCCATACAATAGCCAACTCCCAGCACTGAGACCTCCTGCACCAGCCATGGTCACAGCTCCAGGAGATCAGCCAAAGAGGGATGACCTTGCTGGAGGTTAGACATCTGGTTTTAGACAGGGCCACAAGCAAGTTCACATTATTTTTCACTCCAGGGTGCTCCTGAGGGAATTCATGCATATAAAAAGCTCAATTATATATGATATCAACTTTTAATGCACTGCTCTGGGGAGAAAAAAACAAAAGGTGGATTGTCTCACTGTGGATAGAGAGGAATTTCATCCATAGCCCACATAGCTCCTTCATTTAAATTCTTCCAAGGTTCAGACAAATTCCTAAAGGTTGTGTATTGGTGATAGAATCACAGAATCATTAAGGCTGGAAAAGACCTCTAAGATCATGTCTGACCCTTACTGCAGCACTGCCAATTCCACCCCTAACCTCTGTTCCTGAGCACCACATCCACTTGTTCTTTGGCCACTTCCAGGGACAGTGATTTCACTGCCCTGGGCAGCATGTTCCCATGCCTGACCACCCTTCCAGTGAAGAAAAATTAGAAATTCTTCCTAATATCCAACCCAATACAGGCTGTTTTCTGTCATCCTATCACTTGCTACTGGAAGAAAGGACTGACCCCCACATCTCTCCCACCTCCTTTGAGGTAGTTGTAGATATTGACAAGGTATCATTGATAAGTCAATATTGATATTGATAAGTCAATAAAATGATATTTTATTAACTTATCAATAAAATACCTCAAAGAAAAGAGGCCCTGAGCCTCTTTTCTCCAGCCTGAACAACCCCAGCTCCCTCAGCTTGGAAGGGACACAGAAACCCAAACCCCAACCAACCCCTCACTGTCCAGAACAAAAGCCAACCACAGGAGGAGAAAATATGTGGTCAGCAAGCAAAAGGCCACCCTTGGTTTAGATTTTAATTATGAAAATTTTTCTCTCCCGACAAGTGAAATGAATTTAGTCACTCATGCATGGTGTGAAAGTTGAATTGTCTGAAAATTAAATCAAAATAAAAAATGAAAACTACAACCCAGGCTTTCACTGCTACCAACAAGGGAGCCATCCTTTAGAGATGACATTTCACAGCAGTCCCCGAGAAATGTGATTGTTCATAGCATTAAGTAAATTATGGTCTCTGAACAGTGTGGAAATAATTGAAAATGTTTGCTGTTTTTAAGTAAATGTTATAAATCCCTGAAGGCTGTTTGAATCTGGAAGTGGAAAAGAATAAAATGTTTCAAACAGGAAAGCATATGGGTAAACTGCCTGATGGCTTGGCTGACAACTGTGAAACTTCACCTGAAATATCAGCTGGAGTAATTTTCCCTTTTCTGCCAGGCTCACTTTCAGGAAGTTTTCGGTTCCTCCCTCCTCTCCAGCCAACGCAACACTCACACCTGAAATGGCAACACTTAACCAGACATAGCAACAGAAATGTCAGTGCCTGAGCCCAAAAGTAGCACAAACAAAGGCTGTGCTCCCTGGAATGCCAAAATGTGACTCCCTGACTGCTGCCCCAGGGCCCCAGTGCCTCTCTCTGTCACTCCAGGAATGGGGACTGCTGAGGTTTCCTTATGCTTTGTTTGTAAAGAGCTCGCACCTTTGGAACAGGATTCTGCTGTGCTCCTGAGGCAGCTCTGCTTGTGCATAACCTGCTGCATTTCCTGCCTAATCAGGGGCATCTGATATTCCTCTTGAAATTCTTTTTTTTTACCCTCATTGTGTTATGTCTACCATTCCTTCTTCCAAAAATCCCTGATTATTGTGAATAAAATAGAAGCTTTTACATTTTTCGTTGAAGAGATGTAAGATTGTTGCTTAGAGTACACTTGTCATTTTGTCTCATCACAACAGAGTGAGACTCAGCCCCAACACAGATATATTTACTACACCCAGATTGTGACACATTCGTGCAGAGAGGAGTCTCTAACACATCCACCCAGCACTTCCCTCCACACCACCCAGGCTGGCTGGTGCAGAACCACCACTCACTCCAGTCCTGCACTTATTTAATGATCCATCCTTGGAAATCCGGGCTGCAATTCCCGGGTGCCAAGCACAGGTGTGCTCCAGCAGACGTGCAATGCACTTTTGGATCTTTTCCAGGCAGCAGCAAGAGGAGGAGGAGGAGAATTAAGTGTCTTGGCTCGACACCAGCCATGACCCCACCTGCACGGAGCAGCTGCGAGATGCAGCATTAGCTCCTGAGAAGTGGATTACTCACAGCAAGGAGACAATTCTATTACTCAGAGGAAGGAACAAAATATGTCACCAAAAGGTTTAAGGAGCGTGGCAGCAAACACATCAGCATTGTTTAGGAACCTCTTTATGCAGAGATGAGCCTAGTGGGATTCACCAAAGCACCTGCATGAGTTAGTCACCTAATTTGTACCAGCCATAAAGGTATTCAGAGCCTAATTGCTTAAGTGTTTTTGAAATTCCTGGTAGGCAGGAAAAGACCTTTTTAAATCTGCTCCCCTGTGTAACCCAATTTTTATGGACAGAAACTATAAGCACCGATACACAAATGCCTATTCTTGAAGTCATACACTTTTGATCAGTGGTTTAAGGATTGTTTGCTGGGGGTTTATGTGGGTTCAAATGAGTCCAGTCATAAATTTGTTATTAATCTGCATGTAAAATCTGGCTGCATGTTGTAACAATGCATGCACAGTTATGGTTTAAACATAACTTTGCCAGAATAAAAATATTCCTCCATCCTTCAACTTCAAACTTGAAGGCATCCACTGAGACAGTGTGACTGCTCCTGTGTACTTGTAGTTGAGTTTTGATTTAAAAAACAGGCTTTCCCCTTGGCTGGTTACAGCTTTTTATCCCTTACGTGAACTAAATTCCTTTACAAACAACATACATCTTGTACGTGAATCTCTCCTTTTTCATTGCAGAGATTTGCGTGGAGAGCCTGACTCCATTAATTTCAACTGGATTGACTCTATGCCATCTGTTTTCTGTGCAGCTGCTTTATTGTGGGAAGAGAGGAAGACAAGAAAGCAACCCTTCTAAGCTCCACCGATGACATCCAGAAATAAGAATTTAATTGGTAGAAAACCTTCTGAAGTCTGCTGCAATCACAACAGTCAAAGGGATTAGAGTGTGATCTGAAAGAAGAGATGCAGATTAGGTATTTTTCAAAAAGGTTGAAAAACCTCATCCCTCAGAAGTAAAATAAACATGGCCGCTGGCATGAGAAGCAATTAAACTTGAATTTATACAAACTGGTGGTTTTGACTCTTTTGCAGAGTATGGTAGACAGGCAGCAATCCATCAAACAGTGATATCAGTGCAAGGAGCAGCAAGGGTGCACACTAACCTTTGCCCATGGCACACAGAAGGGCAGTGCCTTAATTTTAGAGGAACAATCCTGGTTTTGCGTCATCTTAATCCCTGCTCTCACCCAGTGACGTTGTTGCCATGTCTGCACAGCAGCAAACAGACAGTTCCATGCAGAACAGAAAGGAATACAGAACAGAAAGGAATACTCCCAATTTCTAGAGGGTGAATCACTTCTAAGCCAGAGCTGGGAAAACAATCCCCCAAAGTGGCTGCACAACCACACAAAGGATGTGCTCAACATGTAATATTTCACTGCCATGCACACACACTGTTTTGGTTTTTATTCATGCCTGGTTATATCTGGGGCACATTCCTTCTGTTCAGCATACTGAGCACTAATAAAAGGGCCTGTTGCAGGACTCTCCTCAGCATCACTCATTCCATGATCTAAACCCCACTGCATCTTCATCTTAATACTGCCAGTAGTTTCAGTCACATTTGTAAATGTGTTCTTGGTCCCAGAAACAATTTATTTGTGCTCGAAGTCGTTGTGATAAGAGCGCTGCCTTTGCAGGATTAACCGATGTTACCCATGTATTTATGACTCAGGCAACCTGTTCTTCCAGCTTTAATAAATAATGAAGTCCGGATGGCTTTTCGAGTGGGTTTTCGCCCTCCTGGAGCCAGAACAGAGCTCTGATGCCAGTCAGAGGCAGAAGCTCATTCCTCTGCCTCAGTAATTCTCAGCAGAATGCACCAACCACATAATAGAGCCCTGCTGCTATAAATACAGCCCCAGCCTGGCCAGGAGAGGGGTGGGAAATGAGGGTGGTGGAGCTCCCAGCACGCCGGGGATCTCCTGGAAGGCTCCCACCCCCTCTGAGCCCCCTTTGCTCCTGCCTGCGTCAAACCCTGCTCAGAGGCAAAGCGGGGCCCTTAAGGGAAATGGAGCTTGACATGTAGATAATACCTTCATAAAGCAGGCACAGCAATTAGCTGGGGACGCACCCTGCCCGTGCAGGGCTGTCAGACCTGCTGCCTGCAGCCCAGCCGAGGATGGATTTTGCTGTCCTTAGGGAGCAATGATTGCAATCTTTGTCTACCACACATTCTGAGGGAAGCAGTCCTTTTCTTCTGAGCAGGACCGTCATTGTGACTTACAGCAACAGATCAATAGAGAGGTGGGAAACATCTTCTGAGAGCCTACATGTTCACAAAGGCTTTGTCCAAAGGTTTTTAATTTTCACTCTTACATTTGCCGTGCCTATTGTCTCCACAACTTTGTGGTCAATAAGCTCACACTGGTGATGTCCTAACAACCACCCTGCTCCCCTAGGACAGCTATCGGCATGGCACCGTGGGAGTTCTTTAAACAATTTTGTTTGATTTTCAGCTGCAGAGACTGTTGATGAAAGACTGAAACTCTTTTCTGAAACTTTGTCCCTGAGGTGCACCAAGTCCTGCGTGACCCTGTCGTGCTCATTCAGCATAAAAGCTCCCTCCTGTCTGCACACTCCAGAGCCAGCGATTAGCAGAGCAAAATACACCTCAGCCGACACTGCTACCTCCTATTTCAGACTTTCACAGTTTCCAGTGCATTCATCTCAACTTTCATCAGGAATGGGGAAGTTCTCTCGCCTCAGTGGAGGAGCACAGAATTAAAGAAGAGTGAAGAATTCGACCTGAGCCTTGCCAAGCCTCTGGCTCACACCACACCCAGACAACACCCGGGGCAGTGAGGTGGCACAGCACCTGAACTCAGCTCACCTGGGTAGACTTAAACTACTGTCTTGGGAAAAGTGAATTTTTACTTGCCTATGTTCATTTATTCAGCCATTTTATACTTAATCTTAATCTATTTGTATTGAAAACAACACATGTTTGGGGGAATGGGGCTTCAGCTCTGAGTGCTTTAAAATGCTTATGCCATAGATATTTACATGTTGTACAAGACAGAGCAATACTATATTTAACTCAAACATCACAAACCCAAAGTGTTTCAGGTACTCAAATATGTGCCCTAAAGCAAGCATTGTAAACACCTCATAAAAGCAAAATTCCCCAGTGTTGGCAAATAAAGAAGCTGCAGGGAGAAAACAATGAAAGCACAAAGAAGAACCATTGCAAGATAACAGCAAATGAGTAAAACACAGCTGGAATTATACCACAGAAATTCAGTGGCCTCTTTTAATGGGTCATGTCTTCCTTGCCTGCCTGACCCAGTGGACAAGATTTGGGAACACCTCACAGCTCATAAAGGTGTATTAGTGGCATTGAATACTAATAAAATATTAATATTAATATACACATATACATGTGTATATAAATATATGCATTTATGTATGTAAACATATACATTAATGCATCATATGCCTATGCAGGCTAATAATTTTTATACATTTTCACTAAAACTTTGATCCAACAGAGCAAACAAGCAGAGGCAGAAAATCACGTAGGCCTGTGCTGTGTGCATACACATCCTGACAGTGCATTTTAGGTGTATTAAGTCAGAGAAAAACCCCTGCTGCAACATGGAGAGCAACAGCACTCCAGAAATGTTTTCCCAGGGTCACAAGGTGCCTGTGTCTTATGCAATACAGCATTTCTCAGCTCCTGGGAGCTCCTGCAGGAGAGAGGTTTCCATTTGGAACCATCAGAATCTGTTTTATGCCAAACTGACTTGATCCAAAACATTTGCTTAGTAAGTACAGCTTTGGTGGCTGTACTGTGCATATTAAAGAGGGCACTTTATTATTACAGTGGCAATAAAAGCAATGAGGAGATTTTATGGGCAAGAAGAAATGCATAAAGGCTAGGTACATCTGGACTTTGAATAATGTATGAAGACCAAATTTTAAGGCCGGCTTGTAAGATAAATGCAGTCCCCAAAAGTAACTGGAACTGTCTGATCATTCTGGCTCATTGATCTTCAAGGGGTTTAGTGCAAACACTCTGGTCCAAGGCACTGCCTTTCTCCATCAAAGCTCCTCTCAAAGAGTCAACATTTAGATGAATTTCAAGCTACAGTGAGAATATCACAGGTTACCCAGGCAGCTCTAAATTCTTCCACACGGATTTCAGAGAGTGAAACACAAGGAGAAGTGAGAAGATTTTTTTTTGGTTGTGCAGCCAAGTGCCAAATCCACGATGCTCTGCCCCTGCTCCAGGCAGCTGCCCCTGCCCCAGAGGTAACTCCTTTTTTCTGCAGATGACACATGAAATGCACAAATAAGTGGGACATATCACCTCCCTTGGCCACCCTGAATCCCGAAAGCCAGAGCAGGAGGAAGATGGATCCCTGTTTTCCAGCAGGATGCTCCAGCTCCAGGTTATTGCTCAGAAAGGGGCAGTTCTGCCTTTCACACACTGGTTACTTTTCCAAGGGCAGCAGGGGTCTCTCCTTTTACCACTTGGCTGCAGGGAGCAGAATGGAGCAATCCTGAGCAAACCAAGGCAGAGCTGCAGCTTGGAGTCTGGGCTCTGCAAATAACAGGAGCTTTCTCTTCCTTTACCAGCTGCACTGTTGTGACCATTCTGTTGGGGTTTGAACCCAAATCCTCTCCCTCAGATGATGCCTTTGTGCCAGTGGTGAGTGGGTAGAGGAAAGCAGTGGGGATAGCAAGAGGCAAAGAGCTAAAATTCAGTGTTTGGGGTCTCCCCTGCAGCTCCCATTACACTGTGCACAAAGGGTGTGATCTGTGCTGGAATGTCACAGAGGACAATGCCAAACCCTCCCAGTCCCGAGCCCTTCTGTGCTGCTGCAGCTCCTCCGTGTTAGTTTTTGGATCTGTGATTCTACAATTTCCTCTCCACCGTGCCTGGAGGGTAAAACAGCAGCGATTTTCTGGCACAGGTACTAAGGGGCTGCCAAACTTGCATTTACTGATAGCACTCCTGTGCTGTGGATTGCAGGTTTCCTGGGATTAGCCATCCATGCACATCCACTCCTTGGGCTTTCATAAGCCGTGCTCGAAATGCTGAGTTCTACATCTAGAAATGAAAAATAGCAATTAATGGAAAGGGCCTGTAGAAGTCTCTTTTGCAGTGGCTAAAGAATAAGGATTATACATTTACTTTAGCAGCAAGTATTTAACGTGGAGACACTCCACAACTGGTAATTGCCAAAAGGAATCTCTTCATCCTCTAACCTGTGCTGCTCACTCAATCAAAGAACTCAGTGATTGCCTCAGTAATGGGCAATCAAGCCATGGTCGGGCACTAAAACCAAACCAGGAAGGGAGTTTAAACAGTTGGCCATAAATATAAAAAATCAGAGCCCCACGGGTCGCCAGGGATGTAAATGGTGTTGATTGTTCTGGAAGGCTTTAACTCCTCGAAGTTTTTGGTTCTGATGAGAGTGAAGGGAGTGCAGGAATGCCGGGGATGGGGCAGACAACGCTGTTCCCCTCACTTTCCCCAGATTATTCAGATGAAAACAGCCACCAATTATCGTGCCCTCCCTGTCACCAGCTGGGAGGAGAGCGACATCAGCAGGGGTGCAGAGGACCCTCCCAGCAGGGTTTAATTTCTGGGGGTTTCCCAGATGCCATATGTGCTGCCAAGTCATCCTCACATGGTATTTCCAACCACCCCCAGGGTGCTGTGGGCGCCTGAGGCACCGAGGATGCTGCCAAGGTGATGCTCAGCCCGATGCCAACACCTGGATTCTTGGGGAGGAAGGAGTGGAGAGGTGCAGAAGCACTGAGATTGCTTTATAAATTATTGCCTGGCTTCAGCTGACACATTTCAAGCTTCAAAAGAGGCATAAGCACTACTCATAGGGTTTAAACTGTAAATCCTTAAAAAAAAAATCCTTGAAAACCAAAGAAAGGCAATGCCAGGACCAAAACTTCCCTCACTTCATTTATATTTTACAATAGTTCAGCTTGTCAGTAGATATAATTTGTGATTCCTGCTCAGAAGATGCTCAGAACTGCCACAAAACTGCCAAAAGACACCAACTTTTGTTTTATTTTGTCCTTGCTGCTCCATCCCTTTAGAATGGGCCAACAATAAACTATATTTAATGTAAAGTATTAAAACTGAAGTTCTCCCCAGGCTGATACTCAGTGCATGGACTTTCAGGTCTTCATGGTCATGTTATAAATCAGCTGTGAATTAAACCTCTGTCAAAACATGGGATAAAATGGCTCTTCTGCTTGCTGCTATTGTTATATATTGTACAATATAACGTGACCAGTTTCAGAATTGAATTTCCTGCATTGCTAACAAGTGTTTCCCATTTGGGAATGCTGCCCATTAACAGATACTTTTTATATAAGAGCTCACACCAACAGGTGCTGGGTGTTGAGTTTTCTGTTGTTCACAGTTTAACAGATTGACAGATTTCAGGTTCATTAGATCATCGTAGCTGATTTCCTCTGTACCACACATTCAGAGCCACTTCAGAGAACAGATTCTTCGTGCTGTTGTGAGTGCTGTTTATAAATTTTATGTTCATTACATGTACCAAAAAGAGATAAATAAAAAAGAAATAAAAAATACGATTGGCTAGGGGCTCAAAAGAAAACATCAGGTGACCATCACGGTTCATCTGTTGCTAAGTGTAAAGACCCCAGTCCTGGGGAACACAATAAGTTGCCACATGTCTGCACAGACATTTGTCAGACGTGTTTCCTGCCAACCACTGGTTGCCTAAATTTTTTTTCTGAAAATACCTCAGGCCAAAATTCCGTTAAAAAAATGCAAAAATCCAAGAGAAAACTTTGAAGAATTCTGCATGTTGAAAAGAAAATGTCTGTTTTAATAACTACTGCTATCTTCTCTCTCCATACATTATTACCTTTTGCAAGATGAGTATGTAACATCTATCTAAAAAATATGCATGTGTAGATAAGTACAAACAGATTTGCCTTGACTCAGCCCAGGGTTGTCAGATTTTGGGGTCTACCCCTCCTCTGCCAGCCTGGATTGCTCCCCGCAGCCTGGCTGTTCCCTGCTGCCCTGGAACGTCAAAATAACACCGTTTTTTGACTTTTCCAAATTTATTTCTCCAGGATTTTCCTTCTGATGGAAATTGTCATACTCTCTTTGGTTTCATTCTGATTTTGAACAGAATTTTTTAAACTACCAGAATGTAAAGAAAAGGATTTTCCAAGCTTACACCAGCTCTGCCTTTGATTTTTTAAAAAACTTGTTCACATCTCTTCACACTTAGCCTGGTCAGTCTTTTGTTTTGCTGTATTCTCATTGTCTGCTTCTCCCCACTGCATCCTACTTCCAATTATGATTTAAATTAAGCTTAAAACTCCATCCCAAACACAAAGACTCGTCTTGCCCTCTACACTGCTTTCACTTCCCTCCACCCCCAGGTTTTCTTTTGTTTCTGTAGCTGCAGAATAGCCTCACGGATTAGCCAGCAGCTGAAATTCAATTCTTTTGGATGTGTCTGCTCTTTCTGTTCTGGGGACTCTTGGATCCCCTACTTGCCTCTTGCTCCCAGTGTCAAATCTCCAAACTTTCTTGTGAGCACTTATTTCTCACGGAGGGAAAGAAAAGAAAGGCACAGGAACATGCTCTGGAATAGGTAATGATGGCAAGAATAAAAATAAATCTCATAGCTCTGACAGTTACTCATTTTAAAAGGACTGATGGGAGACAAGCATAAAAAACAAAAGCCCAAAAGCAGATTTGAGCAAGAGGGCAAGCAGCATAGATCTAACAACCTAATAAAGCCTCAGCCAAAACAATTTTAGAGAGGAGAGAGCTCCAGCAGAAGGGAGCATATGTTTGACTCAGCCTGATTAGAAGAAATAAATAGAGGTGCAGCCATCCTGGAAAGGAGAACTTCCTGAGTCAGCAAACACAGACCAACCCAGGGGTGAGACTATGAAAGATGAGAACAAAACTCTCAGTAACCTTGTAAATGGTGTGTGCTTAATTGGGGCAGTCTTGTTTTGAGAAAAGAAAAAGCAAAAATAGACATAATCCAGAGAAACACCAAAAAACCCCCCCAGAAAAATGAAAATAAGTGGAGCCTCAGTAAAAGGAGGTGTTCAAGATTTATTTGTTTCTCTAAGAGGAGAAGAAAAACAAGAGGAGGTTATCATACCAAATAAAAGATGCTGCAGTGTAGGCTGGTCAGATGATCCTATTCAGCATTATTCATCAGGCCACAAGAGAATGCTGAAAATGATGATAGTTTCTCCTATAATGTGCATTGGTCTATGTAACATTGCAGCTGGATTTAGGGGAATTGCACATTGGGATGGACCAGCGCTGTTACCAGGAGTTACACACACTCACACATTGATTTCAATCTTACAAAATGAGCATTCTTGTATGTTTTCAGGCCTTTTTCTTTTCGCCTTGTGTTCAAACAAGACCTGAATGACCGTTAGGATGTTAATGAATTGCAGAACAAAACGATTCATTAGTCCGGAGGGAAGGTTAATAAAACACAACCCCTTCCAGTGCGTGCTCAACACATCATCAACCCCAGAAAGAACTGAAACTGCAGGAAAGATTTCCACCGATGGATTTTGGATGGGCATTTAGGAGGAAACACAATGATGACATTGGATGGCAAACACCAAGCACCAAGCAGGTGCCAAGGGTGGGAGAGTTCAGGTAAATCTGCCAAGGCCGGTGTGCCCCAGGGCACTCACTCCTGCAGCATCTGCCCACCACAGCTGGACTTTTCCACTTGAAAATGGGCTTTTAAGTCCATCACAGGACAAACTGGTGCTGTTTCGCTGTAAAAACATGGAAAAGATGATGAGTGGTTTTGCAGGGGAATTTTTTTTTGTGTACATGGGCTTGGGGACACCCACTAATGGTTCTCTGCAGGGTAAAACTGCTTTTCTGCCCCATGAATGTTTTGGGCTTGCCAGCTGCACAGTCAGACCAACCCTAATTTCTGACTTAAATCCATGTAAAACAGAATTGATGGGTGTGAGCATCGATTTAAACTGGTGCAAAATTGATATAAGCAGAAGGGCAGATCATTCCTTAACAAATTGGATGGGAGCAGAACAGAAAGATCAGTTCGACATCAAGTCTGTCCCAAGTCTTACGGAGTTGATCTGAATGGTTTAGATGTGTCTCCAGAAATTATAGAACACACAGATGAACGATTATAAACCATATTCATCTTTCTAGAATATCAAGATTTCTGGATTTTTTTTTTTTGCTATTGTTTAGTTAAAAAGCAATTTTTGGTTGCATATAACTTTTTACATGTATATATGTATTTATGGTATTTACACAAAGAATGAAAAGTCATTCAAAATAAAAATCACCCTAAAAAAAATAAAAGGTACATCACAAGTTTACAATTTGATAAACAAGGTATCTAAAAATTATAAGAGAACCATCGGCAGTTAAAGCACCACCTAAAAATGTAATTCCCTATTCTTTTTAAAGTCATCTTCAGCTAGCCTTTAAAATTTCTATAAAGCACAATTCACAGTTCAGGGTTTTGCTGAGATGTTAAATTACACTTTCAAAATATTTAAGATTCATTTCCTAGTAAGTGCCAAACTACATCTCAGGAAAAAGATGTAAATTCACAGAGAGAATTTAAGAAATGTATTCCATGAGAGAACAGCAGAGTGCCACATTTCTTTTATAGTGACACATTAACCTCCTCATATCAGTGTGTTGAAAGGAAAAAAATCCCTTCATTCAACATGACCAAAAAGCCTTATTTTTGCCCATTACTGTTTGTTTGCATTTTTAAGATATCTTTAAAGAAAAAAGCTTAATGCATCCATGGGAGGAGGACTAGATAACTTCCATCTCAGACTTCTGAGGGAAATGGCAAAACAAATTGCAGATCTGGTAATTTATTGCTCAAAACTGGACAAGTCCAGTGTGACTGGAGAAAAGCAAAAAAAAAACCAAAAACAAACAAACAAACAAACAAAAAAACGGAGGAAACAGGAGGTGCTTTTATTTAACCCAGGACAGCAAACCATTGGTTGTTCAGTCAGGTTTGGTATGGAGGGTAATTTGGGTTGCTACCAAGGAGAAAGAATTATGATGCTTAGAAAATACATGTCTTTGTCACAGCAAACCCAAAAGATTCCCCATCACTGGCACAGCCTCTGCGTGAGGTTCAGAGCTAATCAGGGTGGAAAAAAACCATTTTGTTGAGTTGGGAAACAGAAAACGCAACTAAGCTTTGCTAAAAATAACCCATGCCAAGCTATCCTGATATTTTGTTTGAAAACAAATCCCCAAAAGCAATAGATGAAGTAAGGCAAGGAAATGCAGTGGATCTGATTTATCCCAGTGTCTCCAGAGCAGGCAGGATGAGGTGTTCTGGATGCTGGGAAAGTGGGGAGCTTTGAAGTGCTGCTGATTTGTCTGAATAAAAGCAGACATGAGAGGAGGAGGGAGACTAAAAATCATGCCTGCCATGGGTCCTGCTGAATTTCCCTGTTAATGATACAGACATGAGGAGGAGTGTGTGGATTGTGTTCCCTAGAGACACGCGTTGGAAAGTGCTGCCAACACAGAATGTAGGAAGAGGGCTGGAGGACACCAGGGCTAAAGGAGATGGAAAGAAATTCAACCTTCTGCAAGGGCACATACATGGAAATTAATAAAATCTTCAGCTAATAGCTAGAGGCTGCTCTTTTAAGTGCTTCATCCAAAGGCTTTCCCAGTGCGAGACGAGAGCTCAGTAACGAGAGCACATTTGCCTGCAGCTGCCATGGCTGGCTCCTCTCCACCACCTTCTCCCTCTTGCCCCATGGCCTCTCTCCTCTCATGTGGCCTGAAATAAATTTTGTTCATGATCAAAGCACAGTTTCCTCTTACCTTTACACCTGCTGTATTTGTCTTACATGACAGAGGTGAGTGAAGCACAGAGCTCTGTGTCCTTGCAGGCAGCTGAGGCTTCTCGCTCTGCAGGGATTGCCAGGGTCATTCTGTCTGCCACCCCTCACCTGCTGTCCCTTCCCCATCTCCAGCCCCACTGTTATTTGCTGCACTGTCACTCCAAAAGGAGAAAGGAAAAGTGGTTCCTGAGATTTATGTGTGCCCTCCTGGAAAGGAAATGATGTGGTTTTGCCTCTTGAAGTCATGCAGGAACTCAGACACAGGTTTTTGCTGCTCTAAAAGTAGACTATGGTTACAGCCTCCACTTCTTGCCCCATCTGCCTTCTAACCTTGGCATTAACAGCAAGCAGAAGTCTTTTACTCCAAGTTGACAAATTAATTCTGGACTGGGGTTATGGGCTCTGAATCCCATTTTCACAGCATCTTCTCTCTCATGGATGCAGGTCAGTGCTAAACTGTGGATCTGTGGAGGATTTCAGATACACCCCTCTTGTTAGTATTTCCTAAGGCAGGCTTAAGTGTTCCCTGCTTTACTCTCTGCCTGCTTTGAATCTCATTCTGAGGCACTTAATCCTCTCCCTTCACCCCAGAGGGAATTCAGGCATCTCGCTCAACCCTGTGAACTCTGCTCCTGGAACAAAGCCTGCAACCACGCAAAATGCCTCTTTCTGTTTGTGAGGCCAAGTTTGGGGTTCTAATGGCACCAATCATCTCAGAGGGCATGGCCCAACCACTTGAATGACACAGCTCCAGCTTTGCCTTGGGACCTCGTGTCTGGCTCTTGTACAAACCTGTGGGATTAAGTACTTTTCTCCACTGGAAGCTGCTCATCAAATCATTTAACCCAAGAAAGGTTGCGAAAAGGAGCTACATCCTGCGAGGCAGAGGAGGAACAGGAGGGTTTATCTGTGCTAGAAACAGGCTTTATAGCCCTGAAATTATGTGACTTTTTTATTTCCCCCTGATAATTTTGGGTCTAAATACTGCGTAAACAAGGGATCCCTTGTAAATAAATTTAAGGGGTGGGTAGTGATTCTGCAGGTATCTGAAAGAGAATTGTGCCTAAGCAGGAAAAGGAGGTTATTCCCTGTCATGTAATTTGGATCCTGGCATGGTTTCCAAATTCAGGCAGTTAAACCACAGCAACATGAAATGCAGCTGGACAGCACAACAATCTTAGCAATACTTAAACCAGTTCCTTCCCCACAGGAAGACAAATATGTACCCTTCAAATAGTAGAAAAATTAAAGTGGAAATCCATCCTCAGCCTTGGACTGGGGTCTCAGGTTGATCTCACAGCATCACCCAGTCCAGCTGCTGAACACATGTGGATCTCCATACCTTGAAGGTCATGTTTTCGTGTCTGAGGTGACCAGGTGTTCCTGCCTGCTGCCCCATCTCCCCACAGCAGCCTTCCTCCTCACATCCCTTTCATTGTGCTTCTCTTTTCTGAAATTACTCTTTTCTCTTCCAGTATCTTTCACCAGAAGGTTTAACTGCTTAAACTTCTCCAGAGCAGCTATTCCACCAATGGGGCTTTGCCAAGTGAGGTGTGAGAGCTCTGCTCTGCCCTGGTGCTCCTTCCCACTGCCCTGGCTTTTGTTCCCAGCTGCACACCAGCAGTTTCCTGGCAGTGCACCTGCCTGCATCTGCCATCCCACAAACCCCAAGAATCATCCCATTTCCCTGGTTTCTGAATGCTGTTGCAATTAGTTCTCCACTTTCCATAGCATCTTCTTGTCCCTTAGTTAAATGGACTAAATTAAAGTGCCCAGAACCCAGCTGGGTGAATAGAGCAGGGCTGAGATTGAATGGAGAAAATCCTTGGAGTTATTGATCCAGTTGGTTTCCCAATATATTTTTACCACAGTCCAGGCTTTTAACACCACCCAGGAACACAAGCCCTGACTAATGGCCACTGAAACTCGGTGCTGAAGTTTTGAAAAGGTTTATTTAAATGAATTTTCCTTGGCATTTTCTTTACAAGTTATAAAAAGCCTCTTTCTTGCTTCAGTAGTTACACTGTGTATATTTTCTTGGACTTTCATACTCATTCTCTCTTTTTTGGAAGGCAAACAAATTTATCTCCAGCTTTCATCTACTTCAAAAAGAGTGTTTGTTGCTGTTATGTCTGTGGTACATATCAAAACTGTGCAGGCTTATCAAGTGTTAACAGTGTTTATCTCTAAATTTTGCAGCTGTTTTCAGATACATTGAAATGTGTTTTTCTCATGTACAGCCATATTTCATTAAGAGAATGTTATGGCTTTTATAATCTTTGAGTGCTAGTTTTAAGATAGATGCATACGAATATCTGTCACATTTAATTATCTCCTCCATCAAATTCAGTAAGTGGCCTATTAAGAGCGAAATGACTGGTTCATACACTCATTAGAAAAGGGAGATTTCATGGTACAACAAAGAGGAAACAAAATTTTTATTTCCGACTCTACAAGAAAGAAGAGAGAAATCACAATGCTCAAAGAGGAATGTTTAATCTCTTGTATGAGCTAAAAAAATCCAGAAGATTTGCTTTATGCTATTGGTATGAGCTACAGATCCTTTTATCATTGTATGGAGAGAGTGAAGGTTATAATTAAATAAGTAATTGGTGGCCTATATAAATGAGTTGTTTTCAGCTTAGTTTTCAATGCATAGGCCAGAAGAAATCCACTTGGGCTCACTCCTCACAACACAAACCAGGCATGATTTTGCACTATGATTACTGATTGGAAACGGCTGAACTCTGTGACAAGGCACCAAAGTAATTTTTCCTTTTGCAGTGTAGTCAAGGACAGCATTATATTCACCGTCTAGACTTGACCTTGAGCAGCAGGGATGGCTGGCTGGCTTTCCCTCCACTCAGGAACAGTTCTGTGATGGATTTCTGTGCACCAGAAACAGCTCACTGGTGCCACAGAGGCCCTGGTGATGATTCTGAAGTCCCTTCTGCTCCCAGATGCTGAACTGCCTGGTGGTGGCTGCCCTGGAGCCCAGGTCAGAAGCTTTGTGGCACCATCCCTTCTTCTCCTGCACCTCTCCTTTCTGGCCCATTCCTCTGGTTCCACATTTTCTCCCTCCTCTGGAATGTAAGGTCTGAACCATGTTGTACTTCAGTGGCTGGATCTTTTTTTTCTCCCAGCACTTGTTCTGCCTCACCTTGGATTCTGTCCATGAATATGAAAAAAGAGGAGATAATGCCCATTTAATGGATAATGTCCATTTTATAGAAGTCATAACTGAAGTTATTAATATTTTCCAGGTTACCTCAGCTTCATCCCACAGCTTCTTATGACTGACCCCAAAGAAGAACAGTTGGTTTATCACTTTATTATTTTATAATCTGATACTTTTCCAGGATGCTGAGTTTTCCTATTGTTTTCCTGCACTATGCTTCCTCTTCTGCTTTCCTTCCCTCTGGCATTGTTTTGGGAACACCCTGGGTTCCCCTGAGCTCCTGTCTTGGCCCTGCCAAGTGGGATTCAGTTCAAGGACAGAGGAGGGCCTTGATCTGACAGCTGTGGTTGTGGCTTGAGAGGAGAGGCCTGGTGAGATGTGCAGTTCTGGGGTTGGGCTGGGGAATAGACACCTTTAGCTTTTTTTTATGGCAGTGGTGCCCCTCCCTACTACCTTTTTCTTTCCTTTTAACATCTTGAAAAGTTCAGATGTAAAACTTCCATTATTATATCCATGCTTTGTGGTTTTACGCACTACCTGGTGACACCTTCCCCCTATTTATCTCCATGCCATGAGCTGTCACAAAAACACAGCTAAAGATGGCTATTTGCATGCCCATCCTTCTTTTCTACTCCAGTTTTCTTCTCTTCCTCCTGATCTCCGTGGCTCAGTAATCCCCATCTGTCCTGCTCAGTCCCTTGGCATCATCCTGCAGGTTTTTCTGCAGGCAAATAAACTCACTTTACAATTTAGGCATCTGAGCTAACTGGATCAAGCAGCAGTTCTTCTGCTGAAGACAGTGAATACAATTTTTCATCTTCATCAACAGCAAAGTGCGTTTTCAAGTACTGGATTTGCTGCTGTGCTTCGGAATGGTGGATTTATAACCTCAGAAAATCAGGATCTGAGGATGTACATATATTATCTCCAAGGAGCACAGCTATCTGTAGTAATGGGGAGATTTTTCTGCAGATAGCTCGTTGTGTGAGCCTCATAAAGGCTTCATGTAACAAAGCTACACAAGGCTTTAAAGCCAGATCTCAATACAAGTCCTAATTTATGTTTCACATTTAAATAAATGGCCAGATTTTCAGAAGTGTTAATGAAAAAGTTTGCCTCTTTTGGGCTCATGAGGCGGGTTCAGAAGTGAGAATTTGAAAGATGTGCAGGTTTTCTGGGAAGCAGAACTTGCTTGTATCCCAGCCCCTTCCCATTTACCTTTGCTGCTCCTGAGTATACAAAACCCACTGTGCTTGGTTGGTGCACCAAAAAAAAGTAGGTGGAAAGGTTTAAGTTTATTAGAAAACTGTTCTACTGTCTCTTCTATCATTGTTTTAGAAAAACCCCACACCAAACAAAACCAATGAAAAACACCCCAAAATCTAATTTAAAAAAACCCCTACCAAACCCACTGAAGCTGCCTGACATCTCTGTTTTTTCCCTAAATACAGTTCCAACTGTCCAAAAAGAAATCAAACTATAGTGGTTTATATAGCAAATCTACCTGCTGCTTTTCCTAATAAAGCAGTACTTACATTCTTGCAGGTGTTCCACAATCTGCTTAGAAAATCTGTGAAAGAAGCATCATGTAACATGTTTAGCTACTAAGAGGGAGAAATTGCTACATTATTTCACTTATTTATTGTTAGATCATTTGATAATTTTGCAAGCCTTTCACCATATGTTGCTAATTGACGTACAACGGATGTGTGCTCTGTTGTCTTCATTAATTTGTAGCAACTAAATATTTTGTTTTTTACTTAAACTCGCTAAGATCCAGCCTGAAAAAATCCATAATTAGGCTCCTACTGTTTGTAGAGTGCAGCAAGGGCATCCTGGCACTGTCAGCTGGGGAGGAGGAGGAGAAGGGAGAGAAGAATGAACTGCCTGAGTGAAATCTGCAGGCAAAAAAAGATATTGGCACGAGCAATTACACTTTTGCAGTGTCCCTCAGCTAACCGTGCTTTGGGAAAGGGAAAATCAAAGAAACTGTTAATACACCTTCCTATAATGGAGATATTGCTGGAAACAAATCAGCCCAGCTTGGAGGAGTGCAAAAGACTGGAGATTTTGAGAGTGCTGGGATCTGCAGCCTCCATCCCCTTTGGCACTCTTTGTGCCAGAAGGACCTCACAAGGCTTCACCCCGGCCAGGCAAGCACCTCCTTTCTCTGTGTGTTAATTTTGGTGACTACCTGGTGGTAATTCCCAGTGTTAGTTCTGGTCATTGGTGGTAATTTCCTGTGTTAGTTCTGGTCACTATGGTAATTCCCAGTGTTAATTCTGGTGACTGCCTGGTGGTAATTCCCAGTGTTAGATCTGGTGAATGTCTGGTGGTAATTCCCAGTGTTAGATCTGGTGAATGTCTGGTGGCAATTCCCAGTGTCCATTCTGGTGACTATCTGGTGGTAATTCCCAGTGTTAGTTCTGGTCACTGGTGGAAATACCAGTGTCCATTCTGGTGATTATCTGGTGATAATTCCCAGTGTTAGGTCTGGTGACTGTCTGGTGGTAATTCCCAGTGTTAAATCTGGTCACTGGTGGAAATCCCAGTGTTGGTTCTGGTGGCTGTCCTGCATGGTGCTGCCTGCTCCTGATGTGCTGCAGAGATTCTAAACCAAGTAGGACTTCTCAGCCCCTTCAGAAGATTGATTAGAGTGAGGTTGAACAGCCATGATCTCTTCCACCCTCCTTTTGCCCAGTTCTCAGAGCAGAGGAGAGGCTGGAATGCACAGCACTGCCTTGGAGCCTCAGGGAGCTGCTCTTTTCCTTCCCTTAAATCATGGTCATTTCATGGCTGGGCTGCCAAACTGTTACCCAAGCTCCACTTTTGCCCTCAGCACTCTGACTTTCTGCCACACGTCTCTGCAAGTCCTGAATCCATCCTCCATAAGAAATTCAATATTGCTATTATGTTACAGGGCCTCATTAAAATGAGTAAAATCCTCTGGTGAAAGGCACCATAGAGCGACAGAATTTTATCTTTTCCCATTCTAGCAGTGATTACTTTTCCATCCCTGTCATTCAGTGGAATGAGCTTCATATTTATTTAGAACCTGAGAATTCGGATTTACTATGCAAAAACCTCTGCAGAGTTGGCAGCCCCCTTTTTTTTTTTTCTAGGACACCTCCAATGGATGCTTGCAGACCTGCCACCATTTTCTCCGATACAAGTTCTGGGTCGTGTCCAATGCCCTTGTAATTATCAGCATCTTTTAATGTCTTAAGAGCAGGAAGTAATCAGTGGTCTAAAAAAAAAAAAGAAAAAATTGACCACCTATCTCTCTGGCTAGATGTACATCCCGAAAAAGAACTGAACACAGCAAAGCAATAACAGAAGTTGATCAATCTTGTATGCTGTGGCACTCACAGATGTATCCTCCCAAAGATGAATTTTCTGTCACAAGTCCAAACCACTAAAGCATGAGGAATAGCAGTAGCAGATACCGCTGATTGTAAGAAGCAGGAGTCTCTGATAGTTATCTAAATATCTCATAAAAAATGATTATTTTCTGTCTCCAGGCTTGCCTTCCAGGTAGAAATGGAATATTGCCTCTAAATGTTATTAAAGAACAGATGGGTCTGCACTCCAGATCGGCTTTCCCTCCAATAGCAGCAAATCATTGAAAGGCAGAACATTTGCCTGAAACTCATGGATTGCTGCAAACCAGCTCTGCTCAGGACAGGGCTGTGTCAGTAGATCTCCAAGAAATAAAACAAAAAGCACCAAAAAAGGACCAGTAAAGCCATCTAGACCGACTTTTGGATTTTAGCATGAAAATACAGCTTGAATTCTTGCTAGTGACTCTAAAGGAGAGATAAATGAGCTCAAGTTTGTGGCAGCTGAAGGACAGTGACTGACTTAGTGGCCATAACATGCAAACAAAAGCAACAACTGTGGTAGCTGGCACTTCTGCAGAAGTTTCAGCTGTGGCCTCGCAGCATGGCTGGCACATGTCTCAGATGTTCTGGCAGAGAAGCCAGAGGCTGATTTTCCTTGGCATTGCCCACAGTGTGGCATGAGGGAGGAGCAGAAGGAAGGGGCTCCTGTCCTGGGTCCTCCTGCACTGAGAGCACTGCTGAGGCTCCCATCAGCTGGGTTGCACCAGCATTAACCAGCTCCAAAATCAGACAAAACGTGCAGCATTGGTTATGCAAAACACTCCCCATTTTGGCTTCAAAAATAACTAGTCTTCACAGTGAAATATGGCAAAGAGTGTCCCCTGACAGATGGCTCTGTACCTGTTTTAGAGAGGACTAAGCACTCTTAGTTCCTGTTCCAAAGGCTGTGGAGATTAATGGAGAAACTCCAGCTGGAAGGAGTAGGTGTCACACCTTTTCCTCAGTGCATGATATTTCCATTAGCCCCTTCTAAATCTGCAAATTGCTGAATCAGGCTTTTGTCAATCCACGTAATGACTGCAACTCCTCCATCACCAGACATAACTCAGTGCTCACACACTTCTCTCAGAAGATGAAGAGAACAGAATTTGGTCTGTTGCAACAACGTGCTGCACCTTTTGATGCTGTACCCACCTGTACTGTAACATTTTTTGTTTGTTTCATGATAATTTCTGTGACTTTCTTTCCCATTCTCTGTGTAATCATCAGGTTTCTTTCTTCTAAGTATTGCAGAGAAAATTTTGAACATATTTTCAATTTATGGTTCCTCATTGTCAGCATTGCTCCTTGGTTTCCAGAAGGAAACGCTACTGGATGTGTCATTGGAGGGCAAAGCCTTTGGTCTCCCAAGTTATGTATGCACTTAAAAAAAAACCCTCTCTGAAATCAAAAGGGTGCATTGTCCCTCATGTCACCCATTGTCCCCCATGTCTCTGAAATTCAATTTTGAAATCAAGGGGGCGATTGATTTAAAGTCCAAATTGAAAGCAAAGTCCTGAAATTGCTCAAAAGCCTGGCAATATGTCAGCCCCAGCCACGATGTTTTAAGGGCCTCATTCATCCCATGGACATTTTGTGCTGGACAATCCATTAAACTTTTGCTGTTCTGCTCTCCTCATAAAACCATCAGGACTCTCTCCTTCTGTCTGTCTTAAAAAAAGGAAAAAAAGAAAAAAAAAAATCCAATTTTTCCAGTTAAGTCATTCTTTGGCACTGGGAACATAGGAAGTAATTTCTCACTGTCAGCTGGGAAACCATGAAGTTTGACTGGGTCAAACCTTTACTCCCTCTGCAGCATCACTGGTCACACTACCAGCATTACAGCAGGGTTGTGTATGAGGACAGGACAGGGGGGATGCTGCAACACAGCCTTTTTTCCCCCACAAGTGGCCTCAGACAACTTTGCTTTCAGCTCTTAGACCCTAGGGCAAGATTAAACCTTTTTGTCCCCAGTACTTGGTAAGAAGAGGCTGGGAGAAAAAATACAATTTTCAAGTCCTAAGAGCAAGTGTTATTCACTGAAATACAGTGTCAGGTAAATAAATGAGTTGTACAGTCTGCAGCATAGACAAATAATGTGGAAAAGTTGTGAAAAAATAAACATTTTGACTTGTAGGGTCCATTTCAGGTCCTGTTATTTCTGTAGTTTCTTCGCCAGTAACTCGGATCCCACCAGCTGAGACTGACAGTGTTTTACACACCACAGATTTTAAATATCAAAATGACAGTTTCTCACATGTTGTTGTCCATCAGTATGAGCCATGATTGCTGTTTGGAGAAGATGTGATTGCCAACCTGTGGCTGGTGTGATTGCTCTTTGCAATCTGCTGTTCCTGAATGATTTTTGGGGGAGTGTGGGGGAGGAAGGCGGCTGGGCTGGAGTGCACTTCCCATATAAATGTTTCTGTCCTGATTTCTCCTGGTAGTGCTTATGCAACTACAGCGTGCTCTGTGTGCATTTTGAGCTGTTATTCTCTTTCAAATATTTTTATTCCCATTTAATACCCATTGGCTAATCTGGTAGCTGTTAAGAACCCGTAAGTTTTCTGTAGGTAAACAGGGGGAACAGACAATTAATATTCCCACTGAGATGATGGTTACCAGTGGTCAGGGATATTTTCCCTGCTGTGTTTAGTTCTTCAGAGAAACAGACATTAAAAATCCTTTTGTATTTAATGAAAAAAAATGGTATTAAAAGGGAATTCATACAGCAGCTATGATTTAAGACAGTTGCAGGCAGCTTCATTGGTTCCACTCTGCACAGACCTATTTGTTTCCAGACATTGTCTTGGATGTAGAGTATATATGCAAACTTTGTTCCACCCCCCGACATAACCATATATCTGCAGTGAAAAGCCTGGCTGTAATTGCTGGGAGAACACAGAAGTTATTGGCCCTTTAGTCTGCCTAGTCCAGAGGAAAATGATCCTGGGTAAAATTCTTCTAAACCTTATTAGTGGCAGTTGACTTATGACCTATATCACAGTAATTTTTACTTGATATGAATAAAATCAATTGTGTTTCTCTGCAGTGTAACTATCCACTTTCACATTGTTTGCATATCTAATCTGGTTTTGGATTGAATTTAGCTTTTGTCCTCAGTGATATTTCATTTTGGTTAGTGCTGCTATGGATCACGCCGTGCTTTCTTTCATTTTGTATCAGCTTTTAATTTGTTGCCTTTCAGATCAATTGATTGTGACTTCATTAAGTGAGAGGGCAAATATCAGTAGCAGATGCATTTTTTCCTATCCCCCTGACTTTGTTTGTCTCCTTCTGTCCCTTCCCTGGGGTTTCTCTTGCCTCCATATTCTGTGGTCTGCTCTGTCCCTGTCCCTCCACACTGCTAATCACTTTTATTGCCACATCTGCACATTTTGTCTTCTCTCAAACAGGGTGGGCGAGTTCATAAAACTGTGCAGGGGAGAGCAGGAAAGAGATGCTGTGGAGCTGACATTAATGGAGAATCTCATAGGCCAGTGGTTCCAATTCAAGCTACAATGTCACAGCTGAAACAATGTCAGGACCCATTTCACAACCTATTACAAAAGAAAAACCACACAACAACAAAAGCTCATAACCCTTTGGATGTTACCCTGAGACCCATTCACACTGACAGGTTCTGCAGGATATTGGATGTTCTCATCTCACTGAGCAGAAATCATTGGTGCTTCACAGGGAGGGTTGGGCTTCTTGGAAGTCGAGCCCCTTTTCTGCTGCTGTAAAAACAATTTGAAGAGAGGGTCCAGAGTGCTGGGTAAATGCCAGGCAAATAGGATGAAAAAAGCAGAAGGAAATATAAAACTTACTGCATCCAAGAAGTAAATCTGAGCTCATGCCAGGAAAAGAATGTCAATACACACGTATGGAAAGAAATGTAGGCTATGTTTTATAGCAATTTAGAGTAATCATTTACCAGATGTTTTGGTTTACCACTGAAAAATAATATATATGAATAACAAAAGCCTTCCTCTTTCAAGAGAGTGAAAAAGAATCTCAATTGCATTGAACTTATCACACTTTCTGTCCATTTGGTGGCAGATCACTTGTCCTAGAAGGTAACAGGCAGGGCTGCAGTGCCACCAGTTGCTTTTCTGTGCACATTCACATATTGATTAATGTCCATCTTGATTTATTTTCAGAGGGCATAAGCAATGTCCTGTAACAGACACACACTCACACTAAGTAACTGTTGATTCGTTTTGGACGTATGATCAAAACCATTCAGAGGCTTCAAAGCACTTTCTGTTTCATTTCTACACTTTTTTCCCCCTCCTCATTTTGTCCTTGGGGGACAAAAAAGCAGCAAAGACATGCAAATGCAATCACACTGGCCTCAGATGATGAATATTAAAACTTGGATAGGTTCAGCTTTTTTCTGCTCAGTGTTGATGTGTGTTTGTTGCCATGGGTATGTGTGGGCAATGTGTAGGTGGCTTTTTTAATGTTTTGCAGCTCATCAGAAAGTTTCTTTCTTTGAAGTCAACAATGAGCATTGTGCTCATCCATGTGATATTTACTCTTATATCTTATGTTGTGTGCTAATTAAATTGATGTAAGAGTGAATAGGTTGACACTGTAAAATTTAATGGCCCACTACTTTAGAAGTCCAGATGGTTTTAGGGTCATATTTGTAGCATTAATTTTGAATGTCAGGCTGTTTGAACCCTGCTGGGTGCACTGTTCCGGCATATATCAAAGCAGCATCTTCCCTGTGAATTTAGTGCTAGAATATTTCCCTCTTGTCTACAAAGAAAATCCACCACATAAAGCAGGGTAAGTTAGGATAGAGTTAATTCTTGAGATGCTCCTTATGACTCTGGTGCTCTGAATTAAAATCAGTATCTGTGCAATGTTAATGCTGCAATTAAATTTCATTAGATTTAAAGCTCAACCTTTTCGTGGTGAGGCAAAGAACATTCCTATGTAGTTTTACTGATCATTGCAGCAAATGGCTTGAGAAAGTCGGGCTTGGAGGCTGAGATCCTCAAAAGGATACTGAGACCCCAAAGGGGCTCTGGCAAAATTCAGTTGTTTGAGATCAAGGCTGTCACTCTGCACCCTCCTCCCTCCCTAGGTGCACAGGAGGAGAGGACACAGAGCTAGATCTGCCCCTCAGTGTGACCATGACAGTGACCTGGGGTCCCACTCGTGCCATCCCTTCACTCCGACTGTCGCCCTGATTTTTCAGCCTTCTGATGTTTTCATTCTTGGACTGGAGAGTTCTCATGCATTGTAACAAAAACAAAGACTGATGTTTGGTAAACACATTCCTTTCCAGGGGGAAGGACAAATTGATAAACTTCTGAATTGACCACTGGGGTCAGAAGGGTGTTCCTCTCGTCCCCCAGTCCTTGACCAAATCCCAAAAACTATATAAGTTAAGATTCCCAAAATAAAGTTCCCTTTTCCTTTTCATCTCACATCCTGATGGGTGAGTGTGGTTCTTTTTGTGTCCTCTTGTGACATTTGACTGTGATCCACCTCCTCAAAAAAAGTCTTGTGTGGTTGGGTTGATGGAATGGTCCCTTGCGGGCCTGGAGGGCATTTCAGGATCCACCACCAGCTGAGAGGACCAGAAATCCTGGGGCATCAGTGCAAGGATGCACACAGGCCAACCTGCTCCTGTTACTGGCAGCCTCTGACCTAACAGAGTGCTGAGTGGATTCCTGAGGGCTCCAAAAAACCCCAAAGGTTTTGTGTTTGTGCTGCAATTCCTGTATCCTGTTGTCTCTCCTGTGCTCATCTGACCATTTAGACCCTCACTGAACCAAGTTTCTGCTGACACCAACTGTCTCACTGGCTATTAGCCTGTCTCTAACCTCTGTGTTTACCAGGAAAATTATTGAGAAAAAGGTAACAAGGCAATCTGGGCATCATCTGACAGGTTCTGATTGCCTGCAGCTCTCTGGGCAAGGCCAGAATCACCCAGGCAGGGAGCAGAGGTGAGGAGCCCGTGCTGATTCAATTATCACCACTCTGAACTGCCCTCAAAGGCTGCAGGTAGCTTGCAGATCAGAGAGAAAGATGAGCTCGTAACCAGCCAAGTCCAAAGGCTCCCAAAGTCAATAGAAATCTTTTCATGGAATTCACTGAGTTTTGGATCAGGGCCATTAGGAGAGCTCTGACAAAGGGGCAAACAGAGACACTGAAGATTCCCACCCCCATCACGTATTTAATAGAGATGGAAGTGGGGAACTTGACATGGAACCACCTCCCCTGTGCAGCATGTGCTATGTTTCCACCTAAAAAACCAGGTCTATATTCTGTATATGCTCTTTTGGCCTCATAACCTAAACCCTGCAGCTTGTTGCCATGCACTTTCTAATATCCTACTGTACTTTGTAGGTGAATTCTCAGAAAAAATTATTGTACTTGCAATTAATCAATTGTGCTCTGTTGTAATTAAATGACTATATCAAAGAGGAACAAATTAAAACTGGATCCCTTAAAACAACTACTCAGTGGTATAATTACAGAATACCCTATGAGCAAATTAGCTTCTGCCTATGTGATATCTGACAAACTAATAAACACCTTGCTGTGTAAATTGAGACCAGGTATATTTTCAGACTCTTAATCACTGAAGCTTACCAAAGAGTGAAATGGCAAATCATTATTTGGGTTTTATTTCTCCTTTCTGAGTGAAACACTCATTCACTGCTAGTCTTAATTCTTCCTGTATCTTAGGAAAGTTTATTCTGTTTGTCTTTCCAATGTTGTCTATTCTTTCTTTCTTTCTTTCTTTCTGTCATTGTGATGTTTGCCATAGAAGGAAATATCCAGTTCATTTATTCACTGCTTTTTGGTGAGTAGAATTCATCAACAGAGAAACCAGCATTTGGGAATGGTAATGGTTATGAACCTCCTGGCCCATATAATTCCCTTATCATGCTGTTTAGAAAAGAAAAAAAAAGTTCTGTAAATGTATGAGAAATCTTGTTGATTAAAAATATGCACAAAGCCAAGAACATTCAACAGGTAATATCACAATCTTCTCTTAATATTATCTCAAAGAGCTTAATATATGTGAAACATCCTACTAGAGGAAAAAAAGGTCAATAAAATGATGGAAAGTAATTATGCTAGGAAGTGTAGGCAAAAAGAGAAAATCAGAGTTCAACAGATCATTTTAATTTACTGTCACCACAGACATAAAGTTAACAAATGAGAAGATACCATATTCGTGTTAAAGTGTGCAGTAAATATGACAGAGCATCATAAGAAATGTTCTGATATGATTCACTTAAAGCTTGTTCAAATTAATATACTACTTGTTGAAAATGTGTAGGAGCTGTTAAGTTTATTTTAAGGAAATATATTGACTTTAGGGAAGGAACAGTCACTGTGACAGACATTAAAAGACTCGAGTGAATTAAGGAACATTATACTGAGTGCGTAGCAAATGAAGGCACGATATCTCTGGAAGGGTTTTACAGTGTGAGAAATCTTTAATGAGGCATTTGAACTGCATGGAAGAACAGCTCTCATAGCCTTTGGAACATGACTACAAAGAAGATATCGATCTGTAGATGTTATCCGATTGTATTCCAGATTAAAAGACGACAAAATCTTCAGGAGGTAACTGAGAAGATTAACCTGTCAAGGAGATACCCCATAATGAGATTATCCCAATGTGAGACTCTTCACAAACAGGAGGGATTATTAAGAGGGAGAGCCAGTGTTTAAAGGGATTTTTAGTGTGCTTGTTTGTGTGTGTGCGTGTGCACATGTGTGTGTGAATGGGCTTCAGTGTGACAGCAGGGCAGAAACACACTGAGAGAAAATACTGATCTGTGTTCCAGGACACACAGAGATGGAGCTCTGAGAGCCTTTCTCTTTCTAAGGCTCATTACAAAGCCCACTATTCACGCTCCCCATGACCCCAGGCTCCACCGTCGCTGTATTAAGCAAAATACATTTTACAACCCCAGAGAGCATTTCTGAGAAATAATCAGCTCTGTGCTTCTGTGAGTAGCTGCAGGGGCTACAGGTCAGTAGACTACAATTACCCCTCATAGTTGACTACACTTCCAGATTTGTAGGAACCAAATGGTACTTTTAATACATTCTTAAATATATCTATATAGTATGTCTATATCCATGCACATTTCAGTCCTTTTCTAGGGGTGACTGGTGAGCCTGTCCCATTCTCTACTGATCTATCAAAATATTTATGTTGTTTGTGATTTGTATTTACTGCACAGGCAGATTTTGCTCTGATCTTGCAAATTTCTGTGCAGGTGTTTATGGAGCATTAACTTCTAGAAATTTTCTGACTGCTATTGGAATGGCTTCTACCTTGTTCCAGGCAGGAGCAACTACACCCAGGGAGTTGCATTGTAATGGTTGCCATTAAAACCTTATCAATCACTAAATTCAGACCAAATGTTGCCTTCTACATAGTAGTCTAGCACCATATCACTTTATTAATAAAGGCTGATGAGCTGATTTAGGTAAGTGCATTTTTCCGGTGTGTTGGGACATTTAGTCATCTTGGACTCACCTCTTTCTAGGCAGGAGTTTATGATGTAAATGCCTCAGCTTTCCTGAGGTCTGTGTGCTGTGGGAGCTGTTCAAATGTTTGTTGTTGAAACAGCATGAAGGAGCTAGAGGAAGTCTGTTTTAACAGCCAGGGCATGTCAAGGAACTTCCATCAAGGATGAATCAGATCTCTTTGCTGATTTCCTGCAGTCTAGTGAAGCAATATAGTGCTGAGTTAACTTTGAAGCTGGAATGATTACAACTCTGTATCTGCCCTCTTGTTCCCGACGATCATTTATACTCTCAAGGCCCAAGTCTATAATTCACGCACTGAATGATCTTGTGCTGCCTGGGGAGTCCTGACTGCTCATAGATGGCAGTGCTTCCAAAGACACTCCTGCAAAGCTGGACCTGGAGCAAATCCAGGAGACTTTATTAATTGATTCTCTCTTCTAGAAAGATTGCTACCTATCTTTGTTCCAGTGTTCCCCTGTGAAAACTCTCTATTTCTGCTGGAAGAAGCTCAGAAGGCCAGACCTGATAGCACCAAAGAATAAAGATGCTCAAGCTTAGTTTTATGGCTGCAGAAAAGGCCTGTCAATCTCAAGAGCTACCTGAGATATTGGATGAGCTCATGAGATATCGGGCCCTTCGAGTGCAGATCTCTTCAGCAGCATGGGAAGGTCAACCTGCTGTGGCATCTTGACAAATGTGCAACGATGAAATTCCTCTCAAATTACCTTTAAAATACTCCATTTGAAAGTCTGCTCAGCTTCGGAGCACGCTTTGTGTCATGTCTTGTTTTCTTTCATTTAATTCTACACAGCACTTTTAACCCTCCTGTTCCCTCCCTCTCTGACAGCCAGAGAAAGCAAACCTTGCCCTAAATATTTGGCATCCCTGTTGAGGATTTTTTTGATTTGTTCTCTCTAGATGCAGCTCTGTCCTTCCCCTTTGCTGTGTGCAGGTGGAATTCAGGGCTGCCCCACAGGACACCCCTGGGGCTGTGCAGATGAACCCAGTGAGCTCAGCCTCACTCCCGTGAGCGACACTGCTGAGCAAACCCGCACACAGAGGTGAAACAGATGATATAAATTATGCAGATTTAAAAGCCACACCACACAGAAGGTTAATCTGCAAAGTCAGTGTACCTGGTAAGTGGGGAAAGCTGTTCATTTGGCTCCAGAAAAGGCTGCTGAGTGATAAGGAATAAGTCACCAGCCCTGTGGCTGAGGAAATGGGATGGGTCCCATCAAGGATGATTTAGGGACTGCTTTTTATATTACACGTGTAAACTTGGCAGCAGGTGTATTTTGAGAAGAGAATGAATTTATTAGCATCAGAGAAGGAGGGCAACAAATGTGATGGATCAAAGCCAACAAATTAAAAATAATTTGACAAAATTAATTAGGCTTATGTGCAAGTAAATGGGTGATACACTTTTTAGAAGGGAAGTATAAGGTGATACAGCAGGGGACAGAAAATAATTACAAGACTGTACTCTTAGGAGACATTTATCATGGTGGGAGCTTAAAGATGATTTTAAATGATAAATAGATATATAAGAGTAGAGAAAGTCCAGCAGTAATTTCAAGAGCATATTGACTGAAACACATGAAATGTAAAAGGTGAAAAGGAAAGTTGGTTGATGCTCATTTATTAGTATCGATTTGCATTATAGTAGCAACTTTGTACCCCAGCCAAGCTCAGGATCTCATTCTGCTCGGCACTGGATCAACACACAGTAAGAGGTATTTTATAATCTAAATAGACTGGAGACAAAAAGAGATAGAAAAGAATTATAATCCCAAATGACAGGCAGAGAACTGAGGCAGAGAGGTGGTAAAGCTTGAGCTGTTTGGAAAATGTGACCTTTTAATTAAAAATACAGCTGAAAATGAAAAATATTTAAATTTTGACACAATTCTCATGGGAAATTTTGAGCTGCAGCTAAAAACCTCAGTGTTTTGGGTAACAACAAAAAACAATGAAAATATTCCTGCATGTCTTTCCCTTTTCTGCCCTCACAAGAAAAGCTTTTTCAAAGGAAGTGGAAGAATGAATTAATTAATATGCACATTAGTTCTCTGCAAGCCAAGCTTCCAATTCAAAGAAGCACTAATTTGAAAGGAAATTTTTAACCATTTTATATTGAGTGCTTTGATGTCTACCCACCAAGAGATGCACGGAGTACCTGCACACAACTCTCCTCCACGCTACCATAACCACAAGAAAATCCTTCTTAGAGACAGGAAAAGAAGCTGCTTAAGAATACTTCCCTACTACAGGAGGCAGGGAGCTGTTATGGATTTTTCTCTGCCCTAGTTGCTACTTTCTAAAGCCCTGTGAACATTTAAGTTCATGGTGGCTTACTCCACATTTAACAGTGTAAGAACTCATCCTCTCTACTCAGTGTGTCCTTAAAATATCTGTGAGAGGAGTGAGGAGCTGTAAATTCATCCCTTGCTTTGCTGTTCACTGGTTTCTTGGGGTAGACAAGCCCACAGAACATCACAGTTATTTTAGCATTATGGGGAAATAAGATAGACACCATTAACATTTTATGAACAGTTTTGGTCCTTGAAATAAATATAAGATGCTCAGCAGAGATTGAGGTGGTTAGGGTTGGAGCAACAACAACAAAAAAATAAGAGTTCAAAGGTTCATGGGATGTAAGTCAAAAGGAAAGATTAGCTAGTCATAGGGGATTATCTGAGAAAAGAGGTAGATAAACTCCTGACAAAGGTGACAGATTCATGCCAATAAGTTATCTGTGCTGCTGAATAATTCAGGAGAAAGAGAGCAGGGATTGAAGCTGAGGGAAATGCTCATGCAAAAAGAGTTTCAGAACAGTTTTATATAAAAACTTTAGCTGCCCAAAGTCATCAGCAGAACTGAAAGTTAGAAAAGGATGCTACACAAAGGAAAAAGAGAGATCAAAATTTTTACCTTATAGATTTTGTAAGGAACAATTTAAAACCAGCTGGGGATTTCCTCAAAAATCAAATTTCAAATTTTCCTGTTTATATGAAGAAAGGAACCCATAAGTCAGCACTGGATAGTTCAGGCAGAACCCAGCCATTATTTCTTCTCTATTGTGTCTTAGGTATTAATTATTCCATATTAATTATTTCATTGCATCCTAGTGCAATGACCTTTTCCTTCTTGCAAGCCTTTCATCAGTGTGAAAATACTGCAGGAAATATTTTGCTTCCCTTTTTCAGATACAGCATTCTATTCTGGAAAAAATATCCATCAAAGGGATACTTTTTTTATGAGGGGATATATCAAAAAGCAAAATCAGTGGAAGTGTTGGCTGAATTATTCCTTGGCCTTTCCAAGATGTTTTAGTAACATCTATCAGTGTCTGTCAAATGTTAATAATACTTCAGAGGAAAAAACTTTACATTGCAGCTCCCCTTCAATAAACTTTTGATTTTCAGTGAATAGCTTATAAGTCTGAGGAACTCAGTGTGTGACAGGATACTATCTCTGGACACAGAGAAGCCCTCATTTTTAAGGATTTAGGGTATGACAAGAAAACTATGCCAAGAATAAACTGTTTTCTGCTTCTTCATCTCCCCCCTTCCCCAAAATTTAAATTTCTGTTTTTTAAAAAATACCTAAGAAAAATGATTTAAAATTTGAAGAATTAAAATAAGCCGGAACATATATTAGCTGAGGACCCTAGTTTTGATTGTAGATATTGACACATTTCATGAGTCATCAGAACAAGGCATTGTCCCCTTCTAGTCATAAGCATGGTTAGAATTTCCAAGAACATCAATATGCCACTTAAGATGACAGGAAATACATTGACGTCCACAAGCAAAGGGAACAAAACTCTCTTGGGAACAGTATCCAGTGCCTGTTTAAATATTTAAGTATCTAAAGATGCGAACTGAGTTAGGAGGGGATTTTCAAAAGATTTCTAGCAGAAAAAAATACACAAAAATGGCAGCAGAAGCAGCCACTGCAGCACTGCCAGGCCTGTGCTGTACCCAGCACGTGAGGAGCAGCAATCTGCTGGCTGTGGATCCCTGTTCCAACATCTCAGCACTATGGTGACACTGGGAATGTGTCTTGGGAGAGGCAGGGGTCTTAGGTTGCAATGCAAGATGTAACCAGCAGTCTGTATACCATTACCATCTGTTAAAACCAGCTGGGGCAGTGTTCTTATCCCTTCCAGGACCCATCCTCCCTCCAGGGGATCTCTGCTGTCCATGGGCCATCCAGGCTCACTGCAGGGCTGATACAAT